>CM069458.1:6322498-6754660 GCA_035610835.1 Ophiura sarsii | reverse complement strand
ATTGTAATCTTTTTATCAAACCTGTAAGTGTAGGTGGGGAATTGTTAAGCTCAAAATCTTGCTCTGGGGAAGAAACAACTTTGTGCAACATAGAATACTAAATACGTTCAATCTAAATAAAATTTGTTTATACATGAATGTGCGTGCCCCCTTAGTAAATATAATTTGTATCACCACATGTATATTTGAATTGTTTTATGATGTATGTGATCTTTTCAGCAGAAGAAATGATAATAAAAAATTATAAATAAGAAGAAAAAACCTTTGTGCAACCCTATTGTAACCATTTGATAATATTAGACGTGGCAAGTGACAATCATTTCTTGATACATCAGAAGTCTGTTCAACAGAGGAGAGGATGATATTATGCACAGCATCAAAGGCAGCCTATGATTATTTAATGGAAAAATACTTGACTTTGGAAGTATCTACCAAGTATTTAATTATATCTTACTGTTTTGTATTTCCACTTCCAGAAATCTACTCCAGGACAACTTGGCCTTCGAGACAACTCGGCCAACACAACTCGGCCTTCGATACAACTCGTCGACAAGACAACTCGGCCTCCAAGAAAAACAAACATCCAAAGTTATTGGAAAGAAGTTATCAACTGTACAAATAAATTTGTATTGAATTGAACTGAAATCAAAATTAGAGTTTTGATTTAGAATACATTTGAAATTGAAATAAGAAATATATTTCAGGCAACACAAGATATAAAGCCACACATAACTTTAACCAGTTGGTATCAAAAAAATGTCAATAAATTGATGAGTCATGCCAAATGTTTGAAGTGTTGTGTATTTATATTATAATTAGCCTCTTCTTGCCATGACATTTATTGCAGGTATGGAAAATACCCAGCACCCATGTTTCCCTGGGATTTTGCAGTTGCCAAGCTTTAACTGATGAGACATGTTAAGAGGGGTTGCTGATTGTGGCATCTTTTCATCACTACAGCCTTAATGACAATATTCTAGTCATAATGACCAGAACTAGGAAAAATCTTATTTTACTTGGAGATCTGTGGTCAACTTGACTAAATTCTTGTCGAAAGGGGCTAGATATTTCTAGTCAAATTATAGCATGATTGATGTGACTAGATTTTTTTAATCAAAATGACTAGACCCTAGTAAATTCATATCTGATTCGGCAATATAGTCAAATTTGACATCAATTCTCCTTTGTTTTGCAATGGGTGTATCATTTGGAATTATCTATCCGAGTCATTTGACTCACTTTGAAGTGTGTCCAACTGTCCATTGACTCACTTGAATTGTTAAACAGATCCGAGTCATTTGACTTACTTTGAGTTTGAAGTGTGTCCATTGACTCAATGGAATTGTTAAACAGATGCGAGTCATTAGACTCACTTTGAGTTTGAAGTGTGTCCATTGACTCACTGGAATTGTTAAACAGATCTGAGTCATTTGACTTGCTTTGACTTTGAAGTGTGTCCATTGACTCACTGGAATTGTTTAACAGATCCGAGTCATTTGACTCACTTTGAGTTGGAAGTGTGTCCATTGACTCACTCGATTGTTGAACGGGTCGCCTCACGGACAAAAATGAATACCCACCTAAGTGAGTAATGTGACCCACGTAGGCAGGTCAATTGACCTATTTAAATAGGTCACTTGAGACATTTGTACTTTCAGTGAGTAATGTGACTCGCACAAGTGGGTCAATCAATTACCAATGACCCACTTTCATACCAATTATACCTACTTACATGGGTCATTTGACTCGCTTAAAGTGTGTAATATGACTCGCATACATTCTGAAAGCGGGTCGCCTCACGGACAAAATGATTACTCACGTAAGCGAGTCGCTCGACTCAGAAAAGTTTTCTGTGTATGTTTTGTTAATATAGGCCAACATTGAGTTGGTCATTTCATTTAGGGGCATTAGGGGGTGGCGTGCCTTCTGGACCCCTGCCCCCCCCCCCCCCCCTCCGTAGTTACGCCACTGGTTTTTTTAGTTGAATTCCATACACCCACCTGGGAGTGTAGATTTCAACATGCCATAAGGCCAAAAAAAATGTTATGTTGTCCTCCACAACTTTCAGAGAGGAGGGGCGGGCGGGCGGATTTTTTTTTATATTTTAATTTTCTTTAACCAGCGGAAGCTCAAAGTTCAGCCAACAAGAAGTTGAAATCACTCTTAAGAGTCGCACATATATGTTATAAACACTTAATTTAATATTCAATGCCATTTAAACTGTTTTAAAAAAAAAATCTGAACAAAATCTGAAGAAAAAAACTGAAAAAAAGAAATCTCTGGAAGTTTTTTTTAATCTGAAGAAGAAAAAAAAAGATCTGAGCGGCCCTAAATCTTACGAGCGGGCGGTCGAGGACAACATTACAACAACAAAAATTGGCCTAGTGGGCAAATTTCATTTTATAGACAAGATTTCGAATGCTTTCGTACGAAAATGCCCTAAAAGTAGAGTGTAAGTATATTTTATTATGCGAATTGGCACCTATAAAAATGATCGGTTCCTTTAGACAATGGGCTATTCCATTTGAAATTAAATTAAAAAGTTTGGGTTAACTCAATTTGAATTCACTCTTCGGAGATTAAGATAATGTCTTCCTTAATAAAGGGGGTGTATGGATTCCAAGTATACTTAGAATAGCCCATTGCGAAAGTGCCGGTTTACATGTATACTTCTCTCAACTGACAAATTAAGCACACGGTACGCCGGGTAAACTCAGAAAGGTTAAACTTTAATCCTTTAATTTCCGATATAAATCCATTCCAGTTTCATATATTTATAACTTTTACTATCCGTTCTATATGATTTCCTGTTAAATTTTCAATGCACTTGTGCCTTGAAACATTTATTTAACTTTCATAAAACGAAAGATATCTTAATTTGGAAAAGAAAGTCGCCGGAATTAATATTTAAATTACAGATGGCTAGGACACGTGCAGAAAAACTACATTATGAACCAAGGGGAAAGTGAAATGTAATGTGTCAGTTTTTAGAGTAGACCTACCTAACAAATTTTATAAATCAGATATGCCGACGACATTACTTAAAGTTAAAAAGTTGAGTAAAACCTGTTCTAAAATGTGTATTCATGAAAACTGTGACATGATGACGCACTTCCGGATAAATGCATTCTGGTCATTTGAAAATGTTGAACCATGAGGGTCATGAAGTGTATTTAATATGCGCATACAATGCCGTAGGTACTGTAGAATACTACATGGAGGGCCCTACACCCAGAAAAAACACATTGTATGGGTACAACATAAGACTCATACATCAAACTGGCCTAGGCCTACATTATATGACTCAAAAGTGCCTATATACAATGTACGTTGTTTCCGATATACACCTTTCATAATTTCAAATTGTCGAGTTTTACAAGAGTGGTAAAAATCAATTTAAAATAAATAAATTAAATAAATAAATTAAATAAATAAATTAAATAAATTATAATAAATAAATACAAAATAGTTAACAAAAATCATATCATGATATAGCCAGATTTCCTAGGCCTACAAAAATCAACCACTGATCGTCCGCGAGAAAAAATTTGCCCCTTCACCACACCGAGCTCTTCTCGTTGTTAGTATAGGCCCTACGGGTTCCGATTAGGTCCTACCAATATCATAGTGTAATAACCGCCGGGCACGGGGTTACCTAATACGGTTCCGGGGATTTGCTGCTCTAATTGGTCGCTTTTTGCAAAAAATCCTGAACATGGTGTAGAGTTTGTGCTGAAAAATCTCTAATAATGGGGTCACTTTTAAAAATGGATCTATTTTCGCAACATTTTGCGAAATTGGGTCTATTTTCCCGGTAGTTTGCGATTTCGTCTATAAATGAAGCAAAATCCGTAGAAATGGGTACCGTTTTTTTCTACAATCACCCTTAGAAATGAGCAGGGTAGGGGTAGTGAACCAGCCGCACATCCCCGACCAAACCAAATCCTAGTATCCCCCCCCCCCCCCCCCCCCGGGGTAATTACGTCTGACATTGCAGTATTACAGTTCGCCCACATAATCATGATAAAAAATTAATAAATTATCTTTTAAGTTTATTTAGTAATCATGATAATATAATCAAAAACAATGCCTGACGTTGGAAGAAAGGTCCAAAATAATGTGACGAAACCGTACCCGGTGACATGCACACATCTATGTTGTACCATATCGGGGAGGGGGTGGTTTAAATGCGGTATTACATATTAACATATTAGCCAATTCAATTATAATACGAGTCAAGTGTTCTTGTTTAATCATCTTTAATTAAAAAGATTAACCAATTTAATTATGTTTCACCTAATTTGACAGTACTTTAAGATTCCACACAGGTATTATCGCCTTATTGTAGGCCACAGCATTTGAAACTATAGACACTTATTGCCCCCAGATTATTAACATTTGAATCTTATACTGATATTAAGGACACCAAAGTGCAAAAAATAAATATTGTTATTTCATTTTGTAGGTTTTGAGGGAATTGTAATTGTATGTGCTCTGTCAACACATCTCGTCGATCTTAAAGATTGTGCTGACTGCTGAGGGAAAGATCTAAAAAGATTGAAAATATTAAATCTAATAGAATGAAATTTCAATATATCGGACTGAAATTTCACTTTTTAGATTTAACATTTTCAATCTTTTAAGATCTTTCCCTAAGCACAACCTTTAAGATTGACTTTTCAATCTTTTGATTTAAGAGAGTATACCCTATACGGTTTTGTACTCACTTCAAATATTACACACACAAATAAAGTTGAATAAATCCAGTCGCTTTTTATAGCGCAAAAATTACTGGCGATTTTTCATGTAAAAATATCATCATGTAGATCTATTTATCGGTGTACAATATGAAGGAACCGTAGTTAGGTGTTAGTACATATCGTCGTATTTTCCTGATAAGATAAATCAGGATCCTTAAACTAATTCCGGCAATTTACGGCTCTCTAGAGGCCTATAGTTTGATTTGTATACATTTCGCGAAAAGAAGGAAGGATAGTATTATATTTATAGGCGGTCAGCTCTCTACCATTTTAACTTGCAATTGCCAGTAAAAGAAAACGAGTATATTCATATAACAGAACTGACTGATGAATCATACACAAATGTCATTACAAGCCTGGCTCAATGATAATGACCATGATGGCTTGCCATCATATTGTGCTATCGCTTTCGCCGGTAGTTTTTATAGAGGGCGTGATTCAGATTAATTGACAGCCCAGACGATGGCGGTATTAACGCGAAATCATAGTAGCAAGACCCCTGGAATCGTAAGAACACACCATTAAAAACGATTAAAAAGTGCGTCATAGGATCCGCCGTATTTCTTGAATAAGCCATATATTCTCTTCTATATTGCAATTATATTTCAAATGTCATGTTTCAGAGAGAAAAAAGCATTTGTATATGTATAAATAAAAATTCCAATTCCAGTCTAACTGATAAAACAACGTAATTTGTGACAAAAAATAGAGACACATTGACCATTTACCACCTGGTTTTGATAAATAAATGAAAATGTTATAGAGATAACTGTTTAAAACCCGGAGGATTGAAAAGAAAAAAGAAAATTTCGCAGTACAAAAAACACAACAGTCAACAAATTGTTGTGTTTTTTGTACTGCGAAATTTTGTGACCGTGCGAAATTTTGTGACCGTGCGAAATTTATGACCTTGCGTAATTTTGTGACCGTGCGAAATTTTGTGACCGTGCAAAAAAATTTTACCCTTCCCCCTCCCCCCCCCCCCCCCCCCCCCCCCCCCCGTGCGAATTTTGTTGACCCCCCCCCCCCCCCCCCCACCACTTACGTGAAATTCACGAGGTGACTGACTGGGGAAACATTTGGGGCAACCTTTTACGAAAAATTCCGGGACGGAATTATTCTAATCAGGAATTTTTTTGGCTGTGCCCCCCCCCCCCCCCCCCTGACAACCAACCTCTGTTACGCCCCTGGAACAATCCGTAGCGCGTGAGTTGGATGAAAGTCAACTGCAGCGATTCGGGTAGTTTGGGGGACCTGTGATCTGTATATTGAGCGACCTGTCTCAGCTTTTCGCAGGTCGTTGCCTATTTGTCGTGTGGTTGGTGCAATAATTACGAAAAATACTCAATATGAGTCCCTGGTCAGAGCATGGAAGTAACATGGTCTGGGTGAAGGAAAAGGTATAAGGCGCCCTCTCTCGTAAGAAAAAAAAGGAAGAAAAAGGGAATATTTGCCTCATAAGCCGATGGGCGCCTTCAAAAAATGACGACTAATCTTGACGCCCTCACCCTCCCCCTCGGACCAACACGCGACAGAGAGCTGGCTATTTCCCAAAATAAAACCTCCGCTGGCGTGGCCGCAGTTGACGTATATGCTTTGGTCCACTGTCAGCTGTGGTACTACCGTTAGCTGGATCATAAACACTGCACAAATTAAAAGTAAGTATCCCCTTTTTAGAGGCACCCTATGTTTAATTCTTAAGCCCCTAAATGAATTTCAACAAGCGGGAAAGAACAAACATTTCCTCCCGCGCATTTTGACACCTCATTTGTCACAATAGCACCAATATTGATGAAGTAGTGGACATTTGAATGAAAAATGATGCAGTTTCCATTGTAGCACTTATCCCTATACCCATGAAATGAGCGTAAACAAAACAGTAAATCTAAAGTGTACCTCTTCTTTCTCTCCATGAAAAGACAATCAGAATCAGAACATCTCACATCGTCAATTGTTTCCAACACCTATTGGTGTGAGATCCTTTACAGTGACCAGTATCATTCATTAATCATTAGTGATGTTTGTATTGTACGTAAGCCAACACACCTGTCTCTCCATTTCCGCGCAACCTTCCTTGTAACTAACTCCAAATCGGCGAGCAACTTCAGTTACAGAAACTCCAGACACTTTTCATGGAGAGAAAGAAGTGGTATACATTTACTGTTTTGTTTACGCTCTTTTAACGGGCATAGGGTTAAGTGCAATAATGGAAAGTACATAATTTTTTTATTCAAATGCACTAAACCATTTTTACTCATGAACATTTAAAGTGTACCACTTCTCTCCATGACAAGTTTCTGGAGTTTCTGTAACTGAAATTGCTAGTCGATTTGGAGTTACAAAGAAGGTTGCACGGAAATGGAGAGATAGGTGTGTTGGCTTACAAACATAACTAATGAATGATACTGGTCACTGTAAAGGATAAATCTCACCAGTAGATACTGGTGTTGGAAACAATTGATGTGACTGTGATATGTTCGGATTAAGATTGTCTTTTCATGTAGAGAAAGAAGAGGTACACTTTAGAATTTAGATTTACTGTTTTGTTTACGCTCTTTTCTTGGGGATAGGGTTAAGTGCAACAATGGAAACTGCGTCATTTGTTATTCAAATGGCCACTACTTCATCAATATGCTATTGTGACAAATGAGGTGTCAAAATGCGCGGGAGGAAATGCCAGATCTTTCCCACTTGTTGAAAATTCTTTAGGGGCCTAAGAATTAAACATAGGGTGCCTCGGAGAAAGTGGACACTAAACCAAATACATTCTTTGTAATGTCTTTGCTAAAGCATAATCAACAGTGATTTGCTTGTGTAATCATAGTTGGTTGCGAATTAATCCCTGCATTACCGGTTGCATGGTTTCCACAATCCTATTTATACATTTTACAGAGAAACACCGAGATACATAGATAACATTGTACTTTAAACACTGTTACTTAAACAATGACTGGTATATTTTGCTTTATTTCCGGGTGCATTGCTCATATCACTAACAGTATAGCTGGGTGGGGGAAAGGGCACAGAGACGGCGTCATTTGCGAGAGAAATACACCGGAGAGTCGGGTATAACGCGTTTCCGACTACAACGCTTTGTTTGGTGGGGCAAGAGACATTCATGTGGAGAAGTAAACATTGGATATCGCCCAGCACGGTTTTTCTAAATCAAAGACAATATTGACGCAAACGGTGCACTATTGCGTTTTACCCTACTGATCATGATATTGATATTACCCTCACTAACTGACATCTTTATGCGGATATTGTGCTAAAAGTTCTCCGGATATCGCGCCAAGACTCTCATGGTAGTTTAGCCGTATCTAACCAACCATGCATGTAGTGACGTTGAAAGTATAAAACCGGGAGTTTGCCAGCACGCACCCCCAGCAGCAGCCATCGTATCAGTACAGGATTTGACAAAGAGCCACAAAACTGTCAGACAAAAAATGTGAATTCAGAAACACTAAGGTACTGATTTGATCCAGGGTCTACGACGTCCCCTGTTTGAATGCGATAGTATCGCAAAAGGTTATTAGCATTTAGAAACAAATCTAAAAACTGGTAAAAAGTAAAGATATCACGTCGAAAAGCAGTTATTAGTACCGGGGACTCCATGTTCTGTCAGTCGTCACTAATTTGTAGTAAAGGGAGTTAAAGTTGTAGGCCCCTTCATGATGAATGAGATAAAATACTATGGTTTTTTATTTTTATTATAATAAGACCAAACGACAAAACTATTTATTTTCATTTGCCGCGCAAACGCGTTGCCAGCTTGCTTGATGGATGTCGGATTTTGTTTTCGCTGAATCTCTATTTATAACAGATTTGGGATTAATGATGGAAGTTCAACTTTAAAGAGTTACTTAAACAAAACTGACATTGAATAAGTGCTCGGCATTGGACCGTTCTGTGTGAGGCTCTCATTTGTACAGACAGACACGGTTGGCGTTAGTCCGTGTACATGTATACGTCCGTGTTTGATTGAACCAGAGGAGGAATCCTCTTCTTGCCGAAAAACTTTTACGTCGATATACCTCTTTCGTCATCCGATACCGGAAAGTTCAACCCCTCAGTCTATGGAATAAGTTACCGTACGCCATGTTTCTTCATTCACGGGTCGTTTGGTGTATGTGATGCAAAAGCACATAGTCATGTAGTGCTCTATTACGCCCTCTAGCAAATATTCTTTCTTCCACAGTAGCTGTTGCTATTACCTGTGTTCATTTGCCAACAGACCTTTAACCAGGTGTGAAATTGGACAATTAAAACATCCTTGTAAAATCATACGCCGTGGTGACGTGTCTACACGCTGACACAGTCATTGGATTGAACCGTGCCTTGTGTCAACGATGAGCTTCACGCACGGCCAAGTCACATTAGCATAGACTGTCTGTGGATCCTGATGAGACAAGTTTAGTAACTAACAAGCCAATGAATGACCACTACATTGGTCATTGGTCAAAATAGCCTGACATTATTGTGGAATTAGGACACAACTCAATATTGATCATTGGTTTAACAGCGAGGACATTGTGTGATGACACTGAATTATAACGCAGACATGTTCCATGTGGATGGTTAAGGATTGATTATTAAGAGTTAATGTTTTATTAACAAAAGTGATCATTGGATTTATATGTTACCATGTGTTGGATCAGTGACAGTCAATGGTTGGATTCGACGTTTAGGCCTTGGTAGGCCTTAATCAACATTTCTTTTAAAGGATTTAACTCGTATGCCTTATTATCCTAGCGGATTTACTATTAACCTTGTCGGATTTGCCTTCTACAAACCTTTGTTAGACCTTTTCGTGGCGGATTGAAGGTCTCATCAGTTAACCTTCTTTTACGGATTTACGTTAGGCCTTGATAGGCCTCGGCGAAACCTCTCTGACGGATTTAACTTATATGCCTCTTTTAAGCCTTTCCTTAACGGATTTAACTTAGGCCCTATAGGTCTTGATAGGCCTTGATGAACCATCCTTGAAGAGTGACGTTAGCGATCTGGAACGGAGGAGTTCACTGTCAATTCTCTCATTGGTCTCTATACGGTGCCACACTATAGGAAGTTACAATGGATATATCGCTCCCAATTCCAAATTTACCGAGTGGTTTCAGCCGCAGTAGCGTCGGGGACACTTCACACTCGTCACAGTCGTCGGCGGCGTCCGCGGCGGGCGACTCATTGCTCGATACTGAAGATTGGGTATTTGAATTCGGCGACTTGGTGGAGGAACCCGATCCCGATCCCGATACCGATCCCGATCAGGTTGGCAAAATAAAGTAGATAGATCGATGACCGCTTTGGAGGAACCACGTCCTCCCATCACATGCCCTCTGGTATAATCTGATAATAGGCGCTATGTCGAGTTATGCCTTGATTCCTCTTTTGGTTGGAGAATCAACTAGTTCGGTCCAAGACCATAATGGCCTGTTGTATACACGAAACGATATTCCATCTTCTCCCAACCCACGTAACCTTGAATGATCATTTTCCATAATGGATGCCCTATCAATAACACGTCGTTCTTTTTAAGTTTCATTGAAAACATGTTGTGTATATGATATAATGAGCTACTTCGCTTTGCTTATGCTTTGCAAGCATACTTTAATTTGGTCACTTTTGTTTTAGTTTAAAGGCTCGTCATCTTGGACACGCCTTAATCCATTTTTTTCCTTACTTTCATTTCATAGCATGCTTTAAACATGTTAAAGGCTAACATTAACTTAACCTTTACTCCAGTATTTGCTCGAGTTTGGTCCCATTTTATATAGGACCCAAGCATGTGTCAGCACGGATTGACCGAGTAAAAAACCCAAAACAAAACAATACAAAACTAGGCCTATTATACATTATATATACAGTAAAAGCACAGACACACATTAAACCAGTCATAGACAAAATACACTATCCATTTATATATAATAATAATAAAGGTCTAAATGTTATTGTCATCGCAGCCAGCCGGCTGAATTGTAACAACATTACAAATCAAAATACATTAATAAACATTTGTTATGTTTGCTGTTTCTGTGTGTCGTTTTTAGAAAGTCCCCTTACTTTGAAAACATGTGGTGTTAAGCGCATCCTAAATGAACTCCCTTTTTTAAATCAATAACCGGGGAAGATCATTATGGTCTTCCAAAGTAGGGTTACTAACCTATAACCGGGGAAGATCATTATGGTCTTCCAAAGTAGGGTTATTAAACCTATGGCTACATAAATTTAACTTGAAAATATTATTTCGCAGTTTTGTATTCATTTGTTTATAGGCATTGGCCCATTGAAAAATCATTTGACATTTAAAGCTGATGATTGAGTCATTGTCTAATGTCTATCTCGGGTGGACATATCCTGACATTTCAACGTTGAACGTTTTTTTGTAAATTAGTAATATTTCTCTTCTGTTCATGCAATGAATACAAATGGAGTTTATATTAGGCTGATTCAATATTGTTTCAGATATGCTACTAGCTGATATGAACCAGTCCATGTATGAACTGACAAATCATTGTTTTAAGCTATTATATTCATGATAATTTATCTCCATGATTAACTACTAATTTGACGCAAAAGTGTGAATTCCGCTATATCTAATGCGTCACGGTATCAACGCTTGCAATATATTATTGCCATCGTCATGACCGTGTTTCCGAAATTCTTAAATGACTTCAGATATGCCTGTCTATGTAATATCCTAGATGGTAGGCCTACATACCTTTGTCTTGAATTGAAGCCAAGTATTAACTTCCCATTCCATTAAATAATAAACTCATAAGAGAAGCACAGTTTCAAGGTTTCGAGTTATTTGTCACCATTTATAGGCGTACATATATATATTTATATGTGAATTTTCCCAAATTTCAGTGTGATATTCATTCATTCATTCATAAGATTTATTCATAAGATTTATTTACACAGTCCAACAACATACAAATATAACAATATAACAAAATATAACATCAAGAAAACAGATATATATTCAGGAATGGTATGATATCATGAAAGAGATAAATCTAGACGATATATATAGTGAAATGAATGATACAAAGGATAAGCTAATAATAAATATAAAATATCAGGCATCAATTTCTTTTTATAACTATTTTTGAAGCGGTTTATTTGTGTACAACTAGTTAGAGTAGAGTCAAGCGAGTTCCAGATTTTAGGTCCATTATAGATTATTGAATGACGAAGTACTTTAGATTTAATATTATCAATAATAAAGTTATTAGCATTTCTAGTGTTATAATTGTGAAGATCTTTATGTTTCATATCAACATGTCCAAAAGGGACCCCTACGAAGGGTGTTTCCATAACCTTGCCACCATTCTCTATCTGACCACTTGTTTTGACCAACAATTAGGGTTAGGGTTAGAATATAGGATTAGGGATAGGGATAGGGTTAGGGTTAGGGTTAGGGTTAGGGTTAGGGTTAGGGTTATATTTGGTCAGAAAACAAGTGGTCAGATAATGGTGGTCAGGTTATGGAAACACCCCCTACGAATGTAAAATTTTAACGCGCCTTTTGAATAAGTCAATCAATGGCGTGTTGGTATTCAGCACGCTTACAATAGAAAAATAGTTTCTATTGTCTTTGCGGTTATGTTTTTGAATAGGTCCAGTTCAAAAACATATCCAACAGGTGTTTGAACAACAACAAAATCTAATGAAAAAATCTTAAGCAAGTTCAATTGACATTCAACAGTATGTTACAAAAACTTGATCAACATGTTCGATATATATACCATTGACATGATTGAGAGAACATTTAAGCCCGTATTCTCGTACGTAGTTAAACACAGTTTCGTCTAACTTTGACTTTAGACACATCGTTAAACTAGACGTAATTCTCGAAAATCTGTTTAACGTAAATACGCGTCTAACTCACTAAAAAGTGTCTAACTTTAAACATGGGTATGGGAGTAATTTAAAGCGCGTTTAACTAAACGCATACACCAACTGTATGCCTTGAATATCAACCGTGCCTGCTGCAAGCTGACGTTCAGATCGTGTAGTATTAAGAATACACGTGTTTTTAAGGTATTTTACTAAGACAAGAAGTATTCTGCAAGTCTAACGGACTGGAGCTTCCGGTTACGGTTTCCAAAATGTTCAGAGGGTTCCGTCAAAGTGTGGCATAGGCCTACAGGATATCCATACGAATTTCAATGATCATGGACTTGTTAGAAACACACAAAACGTATTAATTATTTTAATCGAATTTGATATGAGAGAAATTTAAGAGAAAAACAGACCTCATCTCTTTAAACAGTTCTTGCTTATAACTTATCAAGTTTTGCATACATCATTGTTATGAATGTTTTCGCAATACTGACTGATATCATAATCATATCTCAATACTCTGCTTGCAATATCGTTTTGTTTATCGGAGATTCAGCAAATCAACATGTTAATTTGGTCTATCTATCGATTTTTTTATATTTATATAAAATTTCAACAATTGTACAGTTTCTTGTGTTGTGTGAATAACTATAAAATTGCAGTGTATACATGTATAGATGAACATCCACCGACTTCGAACACTTCGGATTTCGCGCTTTTACGTAAATATGTTGTAAATCTGGCGTGAAATAAGGTATTGTCATGAAAACATCAACAGGTATGAAGAAGTATTTCTACTCTTGCGAACAATGAAGGAATTGACCAATTTTTGAACAGAAGTATTTTCCCTGATTTGTTTTGAAACGGAACCTGAATATTTTGACTCGCACACATGCACCAATATGGGTATATTCATAACCATGATAACGGAACTCATTAAAAGATATTGATGGTTGAGCGAATAAATTAATTTAATTTGAAGATAATATTTCATTTCATTTTGTAACACTAGTGTGGGATGATTGATCAAATCAAATATATTTTGAGATTACCTAAATGAATTGCTCAGCTTGTAAAAGGAATTACATAATATTATGAGATAATATAACATGCACATGTTAGATAACGCTGATGGTACCTTGCAAGCGCAAGATTTAACACACATGGCGTGGCAAACATCAAGGGCCGTATTCTCGGACTAAACGCGGTTTTAGCTTAAAACCGTTTCTAACTAAACGTGTGTCACGTCTAACTTAAACGCGAGTTTATCTTTAAAAACTCCGCGTTATTTTTGTTGTGGCCCTAAGGCTGGGTTCACATAGGAGTATACTATTCGGGTATACGGTGCACGTTTTGCAGGGCACGCGTATAGCTTGAATCGAAACAATGTAATTTCATACTACCAGGTCACATAATAAGAGGGCACTATTCGAAAAGGCCGTATACCTGCGTATAGTGTAGTATAGTATAGTATACCGGGAATCGTGCGTGTTCGATTTTCGTGCACCGTATACCGGCCCGTTTGGAGGAAGCAGCTGCAATTCGTGTGTACAGGCGTTCTGAATTTCCCCAATCACGATTTATAAACAATGTATTGCGTAGAATAGGGTAAGTTAGAAAAATAGGACTCCTTTGTACTCATTTTATTGCAATTTAATAGACCGAGTAGGGCTCGCGTGCTATCCTATGTGACTCGCCGTGCCCGTATAGCGTATACCGAATACCGTATACCGTATACCGTATACCGTATATCGTATACCGTATACTTCTATGTGAACCCAGCCTAATAGATTACAATAGATATCGACCGAATACCTCAAAAGCACGTGTATTTTTAACACCTACATGTACACGATCTGAACGTAAGCTTGCAGCAGGCACGGTTGAGTGATCAAGGCATATAGTTGGTGTATGGGTTTAGTTAAACGCGCTTTAAACTACCCCATACCCAAAGTTAGACACTTGTTGGCGAGTTAGACGCGTGTTTTTAAGTAAACAAATTTTCGAGAATTACGTCTAGTTACACTATGTGTCTAAAATCAAAGTTAGACGCGTGTTTAGCTTAAAACCGTGTTTAACTACGTACGAGAATACGGGCCCAAGTGTCCCATGAGGAATTAATACTTCCAACGCGGCGGCTTGTATTAGTTTTAGCATATATCTATATTAATTTTATACAAAACAGATTTTTGGAAATATTTTCCAACTTTCAAAGTCTATCTCAAGGATAACTGAACCAATATTAGGCATGTTTGTATTTATTTCAATGCATTTCTTATGGTGATTCCAAATATGGTAATACAATTCAATAATTGTGACATTTATGAAACATTTTGTGACATTTTGGAATGTCGTCTGCAGCCGCCTGCCGCGTGGAAAGTGTTAACATTTAGTAGGTAGATTATTATTGATTTTAGTGTGAACGTCGAAGCGCATATTTTACGCTAACGCTATATCGTTAATTTTTAAGCAAAATCATAATACTCAAGGGCTAAATTTCTTCCTTAAACGGATTCTATTGACACATCATCATACTGTATGAATAATGTGTAATGTTGGGAAGGCCGGTCAATGAATTGAGGTTACCTGTTATGTTGATATGACTAAGGGTGTGTTTTAAATCGTGTTGAATATTGCCATTATTTACATAATATTTTCGCCCCAATCCCGTCATTATACCTCTGGGGGTTATGGGCAGCGCCCCTTAGAACAACAGGTGAACATTTGAAATAATACATAGAAACAATAGGCATATATACGACAGGTATTAAACAAATTATAATTTTTTTTAAAATTTGATATAATGCTGCACTTTTCCTCCCATTTTAGGCCTCTTATACTATAGGGGTACCAAGATAGGGGCATAAAGATAGAAATGTCTATAAATAGGCAAAAAGCAAGGGGCCAACAGTTACTGTACCAGTGATTAACAGTCGTTAATTCGGTTACAGTATCTTGCGAAATAAATGATACGCAAAAATGCGTCCCGTAAAAACGCCGTCGTGTAAGAACTCTTACCTTTATCAGGTTAATTGAACTCGAATATTATAATACGGTATTAAACATAAGTCAGGCATACCATCATATCGCCAACATTATATGCATTGGTTATTCACCCAAACTCAACTTTGTACATACCTGGAACTTGTATGGTTCAAAGTGTTTTACTACAGATACGGTATAAGTCATAAAGAAATATGCAAATTTTTCCCTTTGTATTTACTTCATACAAGCAGCTACTCCAATGGATAGTGAAAGTTAAATTTAGAATCCACACTCATTAAGAATAAGAGACATATCTCTCTATTTAGCATAGCGTAAACGATTCAAACCAGTTGCTTTTGGATATAACACCCGTGATTAAACAGATTATGTTGGATATCTGCATGATTAACAGCTGTAGAGTGTCACATATTCTTGTCATGTCAGCATACTATACTATCGAAGCATTTGGAAATGGTGAAGGGTTCATTGGATATTGTTTTAGCCATTTCTGATGGCACAGATGGTAGAACTGTGCTGATAGTCACTCATGAAGTTACATAATACCCCAAATAAATTTATTTATTTATTTATTAGTTAATTTATTTCTTCATTATCTGTCTATTGAAATTCCTATACTTGAGCATATTCTCCTATTGAACTCAAAAGACTGATAGTTGGAGCAACAAGCCCCCTATACTACAGTTGCCGCATTGTGAAAAGACATACAATATAAAGAAGTCCATTGTGAAATAGCCTTAACGTAGGGCGTAACTAGAAGGGGCAGGGGGAATTTGCTCCCCCTGTCAACCCCCCCCCCCCCCCCCCATCCCGGTGCTCCCCCAAATGACACAATTGTATAATTCTCTTCTGGTTCCCTTCTCTCCTCCTCCCTCCTGACCCGGGCTCTGCCTTAACCTCTGGCGCAAACTTTTAGGTCATTTCCTTTAGTAAGTTATGTGTATTATTATTTCTTGTTACACATCATCAAGACATGTTACACAAGGGAGATTAAACATCAGCGAGGATGACTTAAGATAACGTTAAGCCCATGAGCTATCGGAAATATTTCGTAATCAATTCACCATGCCTTAACCAAATAATTAATTAAATACAGTATCTGTGACAACCAATCTGATCAAATTAATTATTGGATTGGATACAAAAAACGGAGAAATGAAGTATTCGTATAATGATAATGTGCAAAATTGAGATAAATTCAGTGGTCAAATAGCTATGTTTTATGCTCCCGGATCTCAAAAATTGTTAGATTTTATTAAGCAAAAAAATGATTATTTAAGTATTTACAGTAAACAACTTAAAAATTACATTTCCAGAAGCATACAAATCTATAATAAGCTGTTTATGACGACAACCAATCGTTCGTTAATTTTTTGTTGCAATTTGTATATAGCAGGCCCGTAGGAAGGGGGGGGGGGGGGGGGGGCGATGGTGGCGATCGCCCCCCCTTTGAAAATCTTCCCCGGAAAATTTGTTCACAGATGAAAAAATTTCGCGCGCTACGCGCGCATTTGTCCTCCCAAAATGCAATATTCTTTGCTACAAGCTTGTTTAGAGCCAAAATGTACCTCGATCGTGCAAGAAATAGGTGCAAATTCGACAATTTTCGCGCGCTACGCGCGCATATTTGACTCACATAAATCTTCCCGTGATTTTTTGGGGAAAACGCCCCCCCTTTGAAAAAAGTGTCTTACGGCCCTGTATAGGCCTACTTTAACGCTTTCCACGCGGCAGGCAGCTGCAGACGACATTCCAAAATTTCTCAAAATGTTTAAAAAATGTCAAAATTATTGAATTTCATTACCATATTTGGAATCACCATGAGAAATGCATTGACATAAGTACGAACATGCCTAGTATTGGTTCAGTAATCATCGAGATAGACCTTGAAAGTGGGGAAGGTTTCTGAAAAATCAGTTTTGTATAAATATGGTAAAACTAATAGCCGCGTGGAAAGTGTTAATCTGGTAGATTTGTGGGTATAAACCTTAACATTTGTTCGTGTTATATCGAGACAATTCTTAATAATTGAAAGTGAAATCTAGCCGGAAATTGCAGTGTAGTCATCAATGTTTGTATTCCCGGTTTTGCTGTGTTGAAATATTTATATTCTGAAACATCAACATGAACATTTTCTTTGAATAAAAGTATGTCTCACACAATATAACACGTGTCTTACATGTCAAAAAAACCCAGTCCGAGTCGTTACTTCATATGTGTCATCAATGTTTGCTATTTCACGACGACGCCATTTTATTTATATTTGAGATTGGCCCTATATTTTAAAAACATTGCCATTGTATTACATATTAAATTTCAAATCTGTACTATACACTTCATATAAATTGTCTTATAATTAAACATCATCTTGGCACATGTTACTATTCGATATGCTAAACAATTTTAACCTAAACATGCATATTTTTCTTAACATTATACTCGTATACAGTCAAATTGACCAAAATTAACAACAAAACTTGCATATCTCTTTTATTTTTTATCTTGGTACTCACCCAAGACGGTATACAGGGGTGTGCCGCTCTAATGGGTAGCTTTTTGGGCACAAAATCCCTAAACATGGGGTATGATTTTGCAAATCCCTAATAATGGGGTCACTTTTTACAAATGGGTCTATTTTCGCGATATTTGTGTCTATTTTCGCGAAAATTTGCAAAAATTAGGTATATTTTCCCGATAATTTGCGAAAATTTGGTCTAAAAGGAAGCAAAACCCCTAAAAATGGGTACCGATTTTTCCAAAATCACCCCTAAAAATGGGTATGGGTTTTGAATTTCCAGCGGCACACCCCGACCAAACCAAATCCGAGTACCCCCCTCCCCCCCCCCCCCCCGGGTGGCCGAGTGGTTAAGGCGTTAGACTTCAAGTCTCCCCGCGCAGGTTCGAACCCTGCTCGCAGCGATAGTAGACATATTATTTTATCAATTATATTGTGATTTACATTTGAACATGCATGGCTAAAGAGGTTGAAAATATATACTTTTTATGGGGAGAACAAGTAGTTAATACGGTAAAATGTAAAAATCTGGACATGCAACGGGAAGGGTGGCGAGTTCAAACACATGACCATTTCATGTATCGATTTTTCTCTGATACATTGATATATCGATGTATTGATATAACTCTTTATAGTGACATTTCTTATTGTGTATTAACCATTGCACAATTATCTGATAAGCTACATAACCGAATGATAAGGCTTATCATGCTTTAATATGGAACTCTGCTCGCAGCAGCGTTGTAGGGATTGTTTATCACCGGTGGTGCATCCCGTATGAGCTGTGATGGCCGAGTGGTTAAGGCGTTAGACTTGAAATCTAATGGGGTCTCCCCGCGCAGGTTCGAACCCTGCTCGCAGCGATAGTCCTTTTATCTTTGCATTTCGATATTACTCCTCCAATGAATTGTGCAAAGGACTCTTCATGATAATTACATAAATCTTTTTCTTCTCCTTTTTTTTTGCCGTATAAAGAAAACGGAAATCTAATCCTCCCGGCTATATATCTTGTTAGACGTCCCGTTAGGAATCAGTTACGAATTACGGGACGTCTAACAAAACATTGCCATCCTCCCTTCAGAAGTTAGAAGCTTGTCAAATATTTCAGTTATGAATTGTTATTTTCCCAGATTTGTAGTATAGGCCTACTCTTTTTTTCTTCTTAAGGGGGCTGTCATTTTCTTCGGGAGGGGGGGGGGGCCACAAATATGGTGGGGGGTCATAATTTTGTAAAATCTAAAATAGGGGGGGTTATAGTTTGGTGTAGCAATTCAGATTCTAAATTTTCAAAACGGCAATTTTTTTCGCGCTTCGCGCGCATTCATCTAAACATATCCCTTATAAATGTACATATTTACAACACCTTTCCTGTTGATTTTTCATTATTGGCTATTTTAGTCATTAAAAAATCTAACTTCGATAGGCCAGGGGGGGGGGTCATAAAATTATTTTGTATCGGATAGGGGGGGTTATAAATTTATTAACAACGGCCATTGACATATTTGTGACCCCCCCCCCCCTGCCGAAGAAAATGATAGCCCCCTAAAGACCCTTATTTTTTGAATAACACATAGTTTTAGTTGGGATTCAACTTCTTTTTCATACGTGTGGCCAAATTCTGCTACGGTATATTATAATGTGGATTTCAGACGACCTATACGCCTATACTTAAACACCTGGAAGCGTTTCACGGAATAAAACCGTATGGAGTATCGGTTTATTCCGTTGAATTGACTCCCGGCGGGTGGAAAACAACGCGCACCAAAGCCCTGCTGGTACTGTTAGCGCTAAGCATGCTGGACTGCCCAAGAAATCTTCTTTGCCTCGCAGCGATAGCTAGGCATCGTTTATCGCAATCTTCTATGAGCTGTGATGGCCGAGTGGTTAAGGCGTTAGACTTGAAATCTAATGGGGTCTCCCCGCGCAGGTTCGAACCCTGCTCGCAGCGATGGTCTTTTTATCTTTGCATTCCGATATCACCTTAATTGGCAAAGGACTCTTTATGATAATTACATAAATCTTTTTCATCTTTTTTTATGGCCGTATAAAAACCCGGAAATCTAATTCTCCCGGCTATATCTTGCTAGACGTCCCGTATACGGAATCAGTTACGGGACGACGTCTAGCAAGACATTGCCATCCTCCCTTCAGCAGTTAGAAGCTTGTCAAATATTTCAGTTATGAATTGTTATTTTCCCAGATGTAGTCCACTCTTATTTTTCTTAAATAATAACACAATTGTATGTAACTTTTAGTTGGGATTCAACTTCTATAGGCGTCACGTGTGTGGCCAAAGACGACGGCACTGTTTACTTTGGGGGAGAAAGCCCTGCTGGTACTGATATTGTGGCGCTAAGCATGCTGGACTGCACAATCCATCTTCTTTGGCTCGAAGCTTTGATAGATATAGGCGTCATTTATTATCACTCCGAGTTTGTGCTGTGATGGCCGAGTGGTTAAGGCGTTAGATTTTAAAAATCTAATGGGGGCTCTCCCCGCGCAGGTTCGAACCCTGCTCGCATCGATCGTCCTTTTTATCTTTGCATTTCGATATCACTGCTTCATTGACATGTGTAAAGGCCTCTTCATGATAATTACTTCGCAAATCTTCCTTCTCTTTTTGACGTATAAAATACCCGGAAATCTAATACACCCTTTTAGAAGTTTAGAAGCTTGTCAAATATTTCAGTTATAATTTCGTTATTTTCCCTGATTTGTTTCCTCCACATTTCCACATGGCTCTTGAATGCTTTTTGACGGGGCTTTTTGTACATTTTGATAAATGCTTTACGAACAGGCTTCCAGATAATTGCTTTAAGTTTTTGACTTGTTTTACCTGAGACAAACATCTGTATATTAGTCCCAGGTTTTACTACCGGCCATACACATGATAAAACACTTTTAAAAACTGTCGTCCTCTAGCTCTATTGTCCTGATAACTATTTAGAACAAAATCTTATAGTGTACACGTAACATAACACAATCATGTGCTGTGATGGCCGAGTGATTAAGGCGTTAGACTTGAAATCTAATGGGTCCCCCGCGCACGTTCGAACCCTATCCTCAGCGATAGGAGATATTACTTTTTGCAGATATACTTTTGCTTGCCTATTAGATTACAATAGATATCGACCGAATACCTCAAAAGCACGTGTATTTTTAACACCTACATGTACACGATCTGAACGTAAGCTTGCAGCAGGCACGGTTGAGTGATCAAGGCATATAGTTGGTGTATGGGTTTAGTTAAACGCGCTTTAAACTACCCCATACCCAAAGTTAGACACTTGTTGGCGAGTTAGACGCGTGTTTTTAAGTAAACAAATTTTCGAGAATTACGTCTAGTTACACTATGTGTCTAAAATCAAAGTTAGACGCGTGTTTAGCTTAAAACCGTGTTTAACTACGTACGAGAATACGGGCCCAAGTGTCCCATGAGGAATTAATACTTCCAACGCGGCGGCTTGTATTAGTTTTAGCATATATCTATATTAATTTTATACAAAACAGATTTTTGGAAATATTTTCCAACTTTCAAAGTCTATCTCAAGGATAACTGAACCAATATTAGGCATGTTTGTATTTATTTCAATGCATTTCTTATGGTGATTCCAAATATGGTAATACAATTCAATAATTGTGACATTTATGAAACATTTTGTGACATTTTGGAATGTCGTCTGCAGCCGCCTGCCGCGTGGAAAGTGTTAACATTTAGTAGGTAGATTATTATTGATTTTAGTGTGAACGTCGAAGCGCATATTTTACGCTAACGCTATATCGTTAATTTTTAAGCAAAATCATAATACTCAAGGGCTAAATTTCTTCCTTAAACGGATTCTATTGACACATCATCATACTGTATGAATAATGTGTAATGTTGGGAAGGCCGGTCAATGAATTGAGGTTACCTGTTATGTTGATATGACTAAGGGTGTGTTTTAAATCGTGTTGAATATTGCCATTATTTACATAATATTTTCGCCCCAATCCCGTCATTATACCTCTGGGGGTTATGGGCAGCGCCCCTTAGAACAACAGGTGAACATTTGAAATAATACATAGAAACAATAGGCATATATACGACAGGTATTAAACAAATTATAATTTTTTTTAAAATTTGATATAATGCTGCACTTTTCCTCCCATTTTAGGCCTCTTATACTATAGGGGTACCAAGATAGGGGCATAAAGATAGAAATGTCTATAAATAGGCAAAAAGCAAGGGGCCAACAGTTACTGTACCAGTGATTAACAGTCGTTAATTCGGTTACAGTATCTTGCGAAATAAATGATACGCAAAAATGCGTCCCGTAAAAACGCCGTCGTGTAAGAACTCTTACCTTTATCAGGTTAATTGAACTCGAATATTATAATACGGTATTAAACATAAGTCAGGCATACCATCATATCGCCAACATTATATGCATTGGTTATTCACCCAAACTCAACTTTGTACATACCTGGAACTTGTATGGTTCAAAGTGTTTTACTACAGATACGGTATAAGTCATAAAGAAATATGCAAATTTTTCCCTTTGTATTTACTTCATACAAGCAGCTACTCCAATGGATAGTGAAAGTTAAATTTAGAATCCACACTCATTAAGAATAAGAGACATATCTCTCTATTTAGCATAGCGTAAACGATTCAAACCAGTTGCTTTTGGATATAACACCCGTGATTAAACAGATTATGTTGGATATCTGCATGATTAACAGCTGTAGAGTGTCACATATTCTTGTCATGTCAGCATACTATACTATCGAAGCATTTGGAAATGGTGAAGGGTTCATTGGATATTGTTTTAGCCATTTCTGATGGCACAGATGGTAGAACTGTGCTGATAGTCACTCATGAAGTTACATAATACCCCAAATAAATTTATTTATTTATTTATTAGTTAATTTATTTCTTCATTATCTGTCTATTGAAATTCCTATACTTGAGCATATTCTCCTATTGAACTCAAAAGACTGATAGTTGGAGCAACAAGCCCCCTATACTACAGTTGCCGCATTGTGAAAAGACATACAATATAAAGAAGTCCATTGTGAAATAGCCTTAACGTAGGGCGTAACTAGAAGGGGCAGGGGGAATTTGCTCCCCCTGTCAACCCCCCCCCCCCCCCCCCCATCCCGGTGCTCCCCCAAATGACACAATTGTATAATTCTCTTCTGGTTCCCTTCTCTCCTCCTCCCTCCTGACCCGGGCTCTGCCTTAACCTCTGGCGCAAACTTTTAGGTCATTTCCTTTAGTAAGTTATGTGTATTATTATTTCTTGTTACACATCATCAAGACATGTTACACAAGGGAGATTAAACATCAGCGAGGATGACTTAAGATAACGTTAAGCCCATGAGCTATCGGAAATATTTCGTAATCAATTCACCATGCCTTACCAAATTCACCATGCCTTACCAAATAATTAATTAAATACAGTATCTGTGACAACCAATCTGATCAAATTAATTATTGGATTGGATACAAAAAACGGAGAAATGAAGTATTCGTATAATGATAATGTGCAAAATTGAGATAAATTCAGTGGTCAAATAGCTATGTTTTATGCTCCCGGATCTCAAAAATTGTTAGATTTTATTAAGCAAAAAAATGATTATTTAAGTATTTACAGTAAACAACTTAAAAATTACATTTCCAGAAGCATACAAATCTATAATAAGCTGTTTATGACGACAACCAATCGTTCGTTAATTTTTTGTTGCAATTTGTATATAGCAGGCCCGTAGGAAGGGGGGGGGGGGGGGCGATGGTGGCGATCGCCCCCCCCTTTGAAAATCTTCCCCGGAAAATTTGTTCACAGATGAAAAAATTTCGCGCGCTACGCGCGCATTTGTCCTCCCAAAATGCAATATTCTTTGCTACAAGCTTGTTTAGAGCCAAAATGTACCTCGATCGTGCAAGAAATAGGTGCAAATTCGACAATTTTCGCGCGCTACGCGCGCATATTTGACTCACATAAATCTTCCCGTGATTTTTTGGGGAAAACGCCCCCCCCTTTGAAAAAAGTGTCTTACGGCCCTGTATAGGCCTACTTTAACGCTTTCCACGCGGCAGGCAGCTGCAGACGACATTCCAAAATTTCTCAAAATGTTTAAAAAATGTCAAAATTATTGAATTTCATTACCATATTTGGAATCACCATGAGAAATGCATTGACATAAGTACGAACATGCCTAGTATTGGTTCAGTAATCATCGAGATAGACCTTGAAAGTGGGGAAGGTTTCTGAAAAATCAGTTTTGTATAAATATGGTAAAACTAATAGCCGCGTGGAAAGTGTTAATCTGGTAGATTTGTGGGTATAAACCTTAACATTTGTTCGTGTTATATCGAGACAATTCTTAATAATTGAAAGTGAAATCTAGCCGGAAATTGCAGTGTAGTCATCAATGTTTGTATTCCCGGTTTTGCTGTGTTGAAATATTTATATTCTGAAACATCAACATGAACATTTTCTTTGAATAAAAGTATGTCTCACACAATATAACACGTGTCTTACATGTCAAAAAAACCCAGTCCGAGTCGTTACTTCATATGTGTCATCAATGTTTGCTATTTCACGACGACGCCATTTTATTTATATTTGAGATTGGCCCTATATTTTAAAAACATTGCCATTGTATTACATATTAAATTTCAAATCTGTACTATACACTTCATATAAATTGTCTTATAATTAAACATCATCTTGGCACATGTTACTATTCGATATGCTAAACAATTTTAACCTAAACATGCATATTTTTCTTAACATTATACTCGTATACAGTCAAATTGACCAAAATTAACAACAAAACTTGCATATCTCTTTTATTTTTTATCTTGGTACTCACCCAAGACGGTATACAGGGGTGTGCCGCTCTAATGGGTAGCTTTTTGGGCACAAAATCCCTAAACATGGGGTATGATTTTGCAAATCCCTAATAATGGGGTCACTTTTTACAAATGGGTCTATTTTCGCGATATTTGTGTCTATTTTCGCGAAAATTTGCAAAAATTAGGTATATTTTCCCGATAATTTGCGAAAATTTGGTCTAAAAGGAAGCAAAACCCCTAAAAATGGGTACCGATTTTTCCAAAATCACCCCTAAAAATGGGTATGGGTTTTGAATTTCCAGCGGCACACCCCGACCAAACCAAATCCGAGTACCCCCCTCCCCCCCCCCCCCCCCCCGGGTGGCCGAGTGGTTAAGGCGTTAGACTTCAAGTCTCCCCGCGCAGGTTCGAACCCTGCTCGCAGCGATAGTAGACATATTATTTTATCAATTATATTGTGATTTACATTTGAACATGCATGGCTAAAGAGGTTGAAAATATATACTTTTTATGGGGAGAACAAGTAGTTAATACGGTAAAATGTAAAAATCTGGACATGCAACGGGAAGGGTGGCGAGTTCAAACACATGACCATTTCATGTATCGATTTTTCTCTGATACATTGATATATCGATGTATTGATATAACTCTTTATAGTGACATTTCTTATTGTGTATTAACCATTGCACAATTATCTGATAAGCTACATAACCGAATGATAAGGCTTATCATGCTTTAATATGGAACTCTGCTCGCAGCAGCGTTGTAGGGATTGTTTATCACCGGTGGTGCATCCCGTATGAGCTGTGATGGCCGAGTGGTTAAGGCGTTAGACTTGAAATCTAATGGGGTCTCCCCGCGCAGGTTCGAACCCTGCTCGCAGCGATAGTCCTTTTATCTTTGCATTTCGATATTACTCCTCCAATGAATTGTGCAAAGGACTCTTCATGATAATTACATAAATCTTTTTCTTCTCCTTTTTTTTTGCCGTATAAAGAAAACGGAAATCTAATCCTCCCGGCTATATATCTTGTTAGACGTCCCGTTAGGAATCAGTTACGAATTACGGGACGTCTAACAAAACATTGCCATCCTCCCTTCAGAAGTTAGAAGCTTGTCAAATATTTCAGTTATGAATTGTTATTTTCCCAGATTTGTAGTATAGGCCTACTCTTTTTTTCTTCTTAAGGGGGCTGTCATTTTCTTCGGGAGGGGGGGGGGGGCCACAAATATGGTGGGGGGTCATAATTTTGTAAAATCTAAAATAGGGGGGGTTATAGTTTGGTGTAGCAATTCAGATTCTAAATTTTCAAAACGGCAATTTTTTTCGCGCTTCGCGCGCATTCATCTAAACATATCCCTTATAAATGTACATATTTACAACACCTTTCCTGTTGATTTTTCATTATTGGCTATTTTAGTCATTAAAAAATCTAACTTCGATAGGCCAGGGGGGGGGGGGGGTCATAAAATTATTTTGTATCGGATAGGGGGGGTTATAAATTTATTAACAACGGCCATTGACATATTTGTGACCCCCCCCCCCTCTATAGGCGTCACGTGTGTGGCCAAAGACGACGGCACTGTTTACTTTGGGGGAGAAAGCCCTGCTGGTACTGATATTGTGGCGCTAAGCATGCTGGACTGCACAATCCATCTTCTTTGGCTCGAAGCTTTGATAGATATAGGCGTCATTTATTATCACTCCGAGTTTGTGCTGTGATGGCCGAGTGGTTAAGGCGTTAGATTTTAAAAATCTAATGGGGGCTCTCCCCGCGCAGGTTCGAACCCTGCTCGCATCGATCGTCCTTTTTATCTTTGCATTTCGATATCACTGCTTCATTGACATGTGTAAAGGCCTCTTCATGATAATTACTTCGCAAATCTTTCTTCTCTTTTTGACGTATAAAATACCCGGAAATCTAATACACCCTTTTAGAAGTTTAGAAGCTTGTCAAATATTTCAGTTATAATTTCGTTATTTTCCCTGATTTGTTTCCTCCACATTTCCACATGGCTCTTGAATGCTTTTTGACGGGGCTTTTTGTACATTTTGATAAATGCTTTACGAACAGGCTTCCAGATAATTGCTTTAAGTTTTTGACTTGTTTTACCTGAGACAAACATCTGTATATTAGTCCCAGGTTTTACTACCGGCCATACACATGATAAAACACTTTTAAAAACTGTCGTCCTCTAGCTCTATTGTCCTGATAACTATTTAGAACAAAATCTTATAGTGTACACGTAACATAACACAATCATGTGCTGTGATGGCCGAGTGATTAAGGCGTTAGACTTGAAATCTAATGGGTCCCCCGCGCACGTTCGAACCCTATCCTCAGCGATAGGAGATATTACTTTTTGCAGATATACTTTTGCTTGCCTAAGGCTGGGTTCACATAGAAGTATACGGTATACGGTATACGGTATACGGTATACGGTATACGGTATACGGTATACGGTATACGGTATACGGTATACGGTATTCGGTATACGCTATACGGGCACGGCGAGTCACATAGGATAGCACGCGAGCCCTACTCGGTCTATTAAATTGCAATAAAATGAGTACAAAGGAGTCCTATTTGTCTAACTTACCCTATTCTACGCAATACATTGTTTATAAATCGTGATTGGGGAAATTCAGAACGCCTGTACACACGAATTGCAGCTGCTTCCTCCAAACGGGCCGGTATACGGTGCACGAAAATCGAACACGCACGATTCCCGGTATACTATACTATACTACACTATACGCAGGTATACGGCCTTTTCGAATAGTGCCCTCTAAGGCTGGGTTCACATAGAAGTATACGGTATACGATATACGGTATACGGTATACGGTATACGGTATTCGGTATACGCTATACGGGCACGGCGAGTCACATAGGATAGCACGCGAGCCCTACTCGGTCTATTAAATTGCAATAAAATGAGTACAAAGGAGTCCTATTTTTCTAACTTACCATATTCTACGCAATACATTGTTTATAAATCGTGATTGGGAAAATTCAGAACGCCTGTACACACGAATTGCAGCTGCTTCCTCCAAACGGGCCGGTATACGGTGCACGAAAATCGAACACGCACGATTCCCGGTATACTATACTATACTACACTATACGCAGGTATACGGCCTTTTCGAATAGTGCCCTCTTATGTGACCTGGTAGTATGAAATTACATTGTTTCGATTCAAGCTATACGCGTGCCCTGCAAAACGTGCACCGTATACCCGAATAGTATACTCCTATGTGAACCCAGCCTTATGTGACCCGGTATATTGAAATTACATTGTTCGATTTAAGCTATACGCGTGCCCTGCAAAACGTGCACCGTATACCCGAATAGTATACTCCTATGTGAACTCAGCCTTAGTGATACATTGGACTTGCCTTCAACCTGCAGACCTTTGGTTGTTTACCATTATTTGATGGGTTGCCATAGTAGATTAACGGACACATATCGATTACATAATATCTGCATTACCACTGTGATATCTAACAGTGAAACGCAAATGCAACTCCTCCAACAGCTGTTTATGGTAGATGCACCCATACATGGCTTACGGTATGGTTTCTTACTTTCAGTTTCACAACAAATTGCTTCCCTTCTATTCGACATGGTAACGCGAACGATGTCTATTTTTGTTACAAACCATTTGAGTCTTATTGAGTTGTTTTACTATCGGCCATTAACATGATAAAACATTTTAAAATTAAAAACTGTCACCCCCTTCCTGATTACTATTTAGAGGTTTTTTTTATAGTGTATGAATAACATGACACAATCACCGGACTGTGTGCTGTCAGATGTGATGGCCGGGCGTTTTGACTTGAAATCTTTAACGGGGTCTCCCCGCGCGCAACAGGTTCGAACCCTGCTCGCAGCGATACCTAGGGCACTATATTTTTATGGTTGTGGTCATGTTTGGTTGGACTCAAACCCGCGCCTTAGAATTTTAATTGGATTAAGCACGGCGATGTACGACCCTATATAAATACGTTATAGAATCGTGATGAGAATCTTGATGGTCATTGGAAAGGGGAGAAGTCCTATATATTTGTCATGTATTATGATTAAATAATTATGCTAGGCCTATTTTTATGAAAGTCTGAGACACTACCGAAAAATTGACTTAGTGTTTGTCACTAAAATGGTGATTTATATGTAATTTTATATTCTTTGAAAGGAGAACAGTGCTTGTCACACAAGTTTAACTGACATTTTGTCCATTACTATCTTTAGAAGTCTCAAATCGTTGAATTTTAATCACAATTAATAACACCGGATAGGATTTTAATTTGTTGTTCTTTTAATTTTGATATTGAATTTGACATAGGCCTAATATTGATTTTATCCTTTTGTTAATCGTTTTATCTTGAGGTATTATTTCCTGTTGCTATACTACTTGTAATTGTCAAGTAATTGGCTCCCATAATTCGTATCTTTCATGGTCATGCAACTTGAGTGTTTTTCTGTGAATTTCTGTTTCTAAAGGTAAAACAATACCTTTAAACCTTAATCTAAACCAGGAAATGGTATCAGAGTTGTAAGACTGGTAGCGGATATGCCAGTGAAAACTCTGTTGTATTAAATCACTTCATGTGTGGTTAGCTAATTAGCTTCGTTTGCTTTTGTTTTGGTTCTTCATTCTTGATCATGGTCGCTTCTGTCACCTGCTGATATGGTTTTTCAACTTTAGGGAATTTCCCCGTAAAAAATAGTGAACTAGCGCCCACAACGGTAGATCCTCTCAAGTGTAAAACTTTTCTGTGAGAAACGCTGAACATGCTGAATGCCGACCGCAACAAGTTGCTACGTCAATCATAATTCTTCATTTACCTCACCGTGATATGAAAATTAATAATATAAAATTTCATACTCGATGCGTGAGCGAAAGGAAGGATTAATTTGAGAGTGTCTGGCTGGCCTATTCAGTAATTCAGCCGCGGGATATACTGAACGGGCTTCCCAAGGCCTATAATCAAGTACTGCCGCAAGAACAACAACATTTTCTATCGGTGTTGAATTGAGGAATTTTATAGAGATTTTGTACACTAAATATAAATGATCTTCTTCAGAGTGAGGATCAATTGGAGGGATTAGGATCGAGGTCCACTGGGAACTGATTTTTTTCTACAAAATAAGCAATCGCAGTAAGTTGATCGTAAAAAATATTTGTGTATAAAATATTTGGCAGGACACCTGTGTGTGGTGGAGCCGTTGTGAGTACACTGTATACTAACCTATTGCTAAGCTTAACCATGCTAACGCTAATCATATGCAGCTAGGGCTGAAAATGTCAAAAAAGAGCGTCTTGATTTTGATTCAACTTGACTAGTTTTACTATTCCGAATTTTGCATTATTTTCTTGGGTACCTTCCAGACCGAGATCCAAATGGTGACGCGGGGCAACAACAAAATGGGGCTCAACGCTACCAGCTGAGCACAGATGAACAGATCTGGGTCATGATCCAAGTCAAACAAGGTCTGATGTCGATGGAAGAAGCGCTGGAATATGTGCGACAACAACATGATAAAGCCGGATTGCCAGCTGTGCTGGTCCCCGAGACGCCCCCGTCGTCGCCCCTTCCCGATAGACGCACACAGTCACAGACAAGTTTGGTCAGTGCTGGGAGCCAGGTAGGTTAATTTGGACCTCAAAAGATGTCTGTAATTTTACTCAATTGTTTAGGCCTACATTTTATTTGGTCAATTATTGTCTGTGGGGCGCTTTTCCCCTCTCCAAACCATATGAGCCCGAATGTTTACATCGCTGGGGCTTGTACCTCGACCTGAACTGACCCCTAGAGGAAACATAACCCTACCACCAGTCCACCACACATGTTTTCAATAGGGAACTTTTAAAAAATGACCTTTACACACACAAAGAACAAATTTTATCAAAATGATAGGTAATTATTATTAATACAGTAGCATACAAAAATAGGATCTTCAATTGGGGAAGGGGGCAGATCAGGGGGCATAACTGACTAATTATTGTTAATATACATGATTTGCCATTTCATTATATTTATAACACCCTTTTTTTGGGGGGGGGGGGGGGGGCGGTATCAGGGGTATCGAGCCTAATTCTGGCAGTGGGACGATTGCCCCAGTCCCACCTCCCCTGGGTATGCCCCTTGGTTAATATCAAATATAACCACATATTTTGCCCAAATCCAAATTTTACTTGACTTTTTACTGAACTTGAAATTTTGAGAAATTAATCTCAGAATCTCAAGTTGAGACTAAAACTTGATTCAAGTCCAAGACTCAATTTGATTCACAAACGCCAGATGTTTCAACTCAACTTTAGACTCAATCACCTGACTTGGGAAACAACTGTAATTTAGGTCCCAGGCATCATACATTTTATGGTAGAATAATTTATTCTTAAAGTGCCTTTTGTTTTTGTCATTGCAACTAGGCTATAATAATCTTTATTCCGTCAAAGTCTTTTTAATAGACTTTTATGCATGGCTGGGACCTGACGTACACTATTTCTTTTAACCAAGATAATCTTTGACTTTTAATCGTTAAGTGATAAAAAAGTACGCACTTTTAAAATTATACACACAAAAAAGTGAAGAAAAAAACCACATCCCTTTAATTTAAGCCTTGTTTCATGAGGGGTTATTAAGCTAAATTTTCACATTTTCACGCCAGAAAACGTGATTTGGTGTGGTGCTCTCCTAAGGACATCAAACATGGTCCTAGGGTTTGTACTACGGGCTGCAAGCCTGTCACCCTTGCATTTAACATTATGTGTGTTTTCACTAAGATTTTAAACTTTTCACAATTTATTTTGGTATGGTGCTATTAAAACAAACGTATAATTTATAAGACCAATAGAGTATTGAAAGTTTTGAAACACAATTGTATAGTCTTTTTCTTCTCTAAAAGTATCGGGGTACGCTTTAGAATAGAACTCCAGTCCAAAGTGTCTATAGCAACAACAACAAAAATAGAAGAAAAAAAGGTCATCAACCGACCAACCCTTTTTTCTCTCCCTTTGTTTGGGTGTACGAAACCTTTTTTGTTGGCTTAATGCCTATTCTCAATAAAATGGTGTTCATTATGGTCCAATGTGCTTCAGTGTGATGAAAATAACCAGAACACACTGGGAACTAATTCAAGGGGGCATACAACAAAGGTCTTATTTAAATTACAAAATTGCAATATCTATAGGTTTTTTACAGATTTAGGTTCTTTCTTATTAGAGGTTTGACTTATCAGGAGAGACTTTCCTGAACTCTATCTATCTTGACTGTATTTTCTGTAAAAAACCCAACAGAACTATACTAAATCATAATCATAAATGAAAACTTGCTTCCAATTCAAGTAATTTTTCAAAAGATTTAAAAAAGATTTTCATCATAAAAAGCAGTTGCGATCATATCCGGAAACACTGTAAATGGTGTTTAACATGGTTCAAACCATAGAATTCTATTATTACTAAGGCCATAGTAAGTAAGTAAGTAAAGACTCGCGCCGAGCAAAGCTCGCGCGCGGAGTGCCCATCTCTCTTTCATTAGCGTTTGGGCCAGACTCCCCATGTAATACTTGGCTGTGGGGGGTTCGTCACTCCTCCCGCACAGCGAGTCTGTTTTACTTCCCAACATGAATTAATGCCGGTACCCAATTATACACCTGGGTGAAGCTTGGCAAGTGCGGTAAAGTGCCTTGCCCAAGGACATAACACGTTGGCACCAACGGGGCTCGAACCCACAATCTTTGCATTGTGGAGCGAGGGTGAATCCGCTGGACCACACGCGCCCGACAAAGGCCATACATTTTCTTATATCAGCGGAAGCTCAAAGTTCAGCCAACAAGAAGTTGTAATCACTCTAAGAGTCGCACATATATGTTATAAACACTTAATTTAATATTCAATGCCATTTTAAACTGTTAAATAAAAAAAAATCTGAAAAGAAAAAAAATCTGGAAAAAAAAAAAAGGACAACATTATTTTTTTGGGCCAAAAGCAGGTTACTCGAACAACGCAAGTTGTTTAAAATTGTAAACATCATGTTTACAGTGTAAAGGGGTGGAGGGACAAATCATTCCCACCTGATGATTAATGACAGGGTTGCAATTCATCTAAAAAAAATTACATAATATAAACTCTAGCTCTCGGGAATGACTATTGGCGACACAGAGCTAATCTAACATATTTCCCTTGAGGTAAACATGTATTAACGTAAGTTGGGTATGCACCATTTACACTTCCCTGAATCACACAATTGACCTAGATTCAAAAGTTTTCTGAACACTCCCATAGGCCTTGTGATGACTTATGTGATTTAGATATCTGAATGACCAATTAAAACTTAAGAAAATTCTAGACCTGTTTACAGATTCTATAATTCCTAATGCCAAAAAAATAGTTGTTGTGTTGCCCCAAGTGTGCCATAAATCTTGAAGTGGGGCGATCGATTTTTCTTTCTTTTTAAATGTTTTAATTTTTATTACTGATAGACTCTGGTTCATGTTAAGACCGATTGGCAAATGTCAATTTGACTAATGTTTCTATTTCTAGTGTGATAATAGTTTTAAAACAATTTAAATATTAAAGCAAACTGATTAATTTTTACACAAAATGTGACCCTAATTTTTGAAAATTTTAAGGTCGGTCGCTGATGAGGGCAACACAATAATTGTTGTTGTTTGTTTAATTGAGTTCAATTGAAATGAAACTTTTTTCCCCTTTCAAATACTAATCATGATGAACCTAACACTAACAGACAGTTTCCAAGGGCGGCGGAACCGGGGGGGCCAGGGGGCACGTGCCCCCCCCCCATCCGTGAAAGTGGTGGGACACCATGTGCACTGTGCCCCCCTAGAAATTTGTGGCTGAACTCCTTTAATCGAGCTCCACAACATTTTTGACCCCAAAATAATTGAAAAGATTGACTTTTAGTGTCAAAAATACATGAAATTCTCTTAAACTGCAGGCAATTTTGCATTAAAACCCAAAAAAATTCGCGCGCTTCGCGCGCATTTTTAAAGAAGCGTTTTTCCTTGCCAAAAAAAAAATTCATGCACACCCTTTGGCCCCATTTTTTATGCTGGTGGTGCTGCCATTGATTGAAAGTATCAATGTCCTTCTTATGTTATAGCTGAGACGAATTCGTCTCAGTGTATAGTAGTTTTTTCCGTCCAAAAGTATGAGAGTCGCATTTTCATCTTGTTGCGGATTTAATTTTTTTTAAATTATTGCTATATAAAGTACAACTTCGTGGGCCTTTACAATGTCATGAATGTGTTAATTATACCAAAATACGCCATGAAATGGCCCCTGAGCGCATATCAAAACCCAAAATTTCCCGGGGCCCTTAAGCGGGCCCCGGACCCCACGCCGCAAGGCGCTCCACTCGCTTCGCTCGTTCCGCTTGCATGATCGTGCCCCCCCATTTTCAAATACGCTCCGCCGCGCCTGACAGTTTCAATGGTGTAACACATGTGGGGTAGGGGATAGGATTTAAGAAAGGGGTCAACTGCCCTGTGACGGGAAAAGTATCCCAACACTCTCTGACAATTCGCCAAGTTGCACCCGGCTCAAGGACCTTTTTACTTGTTGCGGGATGCTTTGAACATGGGCCAACAAACATACATATATTGCATTGAAAAGAAATGTCATTTAAAGTTCAATTGAATACAATCCTGAAATGTCCTACTGGAATCATGGTCAATTGATAATGTTGGCAAGTTACATCCAATAATGATAGCCATTAGGGACAGTTCATTATTTATGGTGGAGGGGGGGGGGGGGGGTAAACTATAGGGGGGGTCATGTAACTTTCATATGTTGAAATAGGGGGGAGTTATGTAACTTTTTATTCTTAAACAGGGAGGGTTGTGTAAATTTGTTTAAAACTATAAAGATGGTGGTGATTGGAGTGATTTTAGAGGCTATTTTGGAGTATAAATGCCATTTTTTTCTGCGCTTTGCGCATATTTTCTTAAAACCTATTGACTTCAAAAACGTTTTGAGACGACTTCTGGACAGCAAATCAACGATATAGTGGGAAAACATCTATATAATTATCAACGGTCGAGACATTAGTGCCACAGGTGTATAATGTTACAAAATCCAATTTCATGATTTAAAAATGTGATTTATTGCATGCTTTTCACCTCATGAGCTTTGCACCAATGCTCACAAAAGTAGACCATTTCACTGGATTATACATTTCTGCTCAGAATGTTTTAACTTGTTCGGGTTATAAAGACTCACAAAACCACCCAAAATGTATAAATATGAACAAATTCCAGCTTGCTACGCTCGCCGCGCCATTACTAATTTCACACAATAAAAGTAGGGGCATCATAAAATTATTGGCCGTTCAGATAGGGCACAAACAAAATTTGCCAACGTATCCATGAACAAAATTCAAGGTAAATGTAAAGACAGCCCCTATAAAGTATGTGACAAGTTGATTTTTTCGGGGGGGGGGGGGGGGGGGGTGTAAAAAGCTACTGGTTAGCAGGGGGGGTCATGTAATTTTCAGTTTCAGCTGTAGGGGGGGTTAGGTAATTTTAACATACGAGACTCAAATTTGTCCCAACCCCCCCTCCACCATAAATAATGAACGGTCCCTTATGTAGGCCTACTAAGGTTTCTATTAGGCCCTATCCCTAGGCCTACAGTATAAACAATCTGAATTTAGGTCATGCATCCTATGTGTGTGGATCATCTATCATGTGTATAGCCAATTGTTAGCCAATAGTCAGCCCCATAGACTTTTAAGGGTTCACTTGAGGTGATCTTTGTGTCCCTGACTGACTAGTGGATGATCATGAATTATACAAATATGGCTGGTTATTACTCATCATCACGGTCCAGGCCTACTTGCAAGTTTGGTAGGCGTAATAGGCGGTGGCTGTACGGGTTGACACGTAGGCCTACTATTGCTTGACGTCTTTCTGCGGGTATTCAGTTTCAACTACGCAATTTTGTATGACTTGATATTCTAAAATTGGAACTACTCTCATGGAATAGGCCTTGTATTGATCTGTAAAGGACTGCTCTCATGGAATAGGCCTTGTATTGATTTGTAAAGGACTACTCTCATGGAATAGGCCTTGTATTGATCTGTAAAGGATAGCACCATGGAAAGGATCAAATCAACACGCAAATTTATAGAGAAAGTCGTAAGTCTTAATTTATTTGCCTTTTTTTACATGAAAATGTCATCATTAGGCCAAAAATAATCCATCATCTGACAATCTAGTTCTACCATTCTAATATTCATGTATCTCATAAATACCTATAATGAGAATGCAAGAGATACCCATGTGAAATAAACAATACTCATCAGAAACTCATGTGAAACTCATGTGAAACTCATGTGAAACTCATGTGAAACTCATGTGAAACTCATTTCACTAAAAATGTGATGCGATCTGTGAAAACCCGCCACATGGTGGCATTTTTCATATTGGAGATATTTATATCATAAGAAAGCTAAAACTGTGCTGATTAGTATTACAGAACTGTTTCGATCATTTTTCTACGATCACTACAAAAAAAGTTATGAGTGAATGATGATTGTGATGTCACCAAAAGCTACAAAACAAGAAATCATGAAAACAGGCCAAAAAAGATACATAATTCAATATAATAACATTATAAGGTTAATAATAAAAGTGACTTAAGTAAGTTTGTCAAGGTGAAATGTCATGAAAGATGATGACACAAAGTACTGGAAACTAATTTTCTTTAAAAAAATCTAAAAAAAAGAAAAAAGTTTTTTTTCTTTTTTTTCTTCTTCTATTTTACCCATAATCCCTAGTTCACATTTTGCGACATCCGACGGGTTTTCTCAGATCGCATCACAAATGGTTGCATGGGTGAAGTTTTTTATCATTCTACTAGTACACAAAAGTATCCCATTATTTATCTAAATATCATGGAGAAACATTTAAAACAATGTGTAAACTATTTGTAAGTTTTTTAAAAAGTTTGTTAACACTTTCCACGCGGCTATTATTTTTACCATATACAAAACAGATTTTTCAGAAAACTTTCCTAAACTTCAAAGTCTATCTCAAGGATTACTGAACCAATACCAGGCATGTTTGTACTTATTTCAATGCATTTCTCCTGGTAATTCCAAATATGGTAATGCAATTCAATAATTCTGACATTTTTGAAACATTTTGTGAACATTTGGAATGTCGTCTGCAGCCGCCTGCCGCGTGGAAAGTGTTAACACTTTTAAAACAAGTGGATGAAATGTATTACACACAATTTTGGTTCGACTTTGTTCTTACACAAAGTTCTTATATTATTTGTTTCTCCTGAGAATTTAGTGGTGGTCCCATTGTTGCTATGACTTGGTGTAAACAGAAATCAACACTCATAATTTATAGAATTGGAACAATAATTATGCCTGAACTTAATAATTATGCCTTTGCAAGTAGGTACGACTGTCCTACTCCACAGTCTAAGGAAACAAGGGATATTTATTAAATTTTGTTCGCATAACTTTAAGTCATTTTGAGATACAATGAAAATTAAGGATGAAATACAAAAGTTGACTTTTTCTACATGACTTCAATGACCCAAAGCATCACACAGAAGGTGAGAAAGACGTTTAACATGAAAGTGAACAATTTCTCTGAAAAGATAACCAGATATGAAATATTATTAATTATTTTTTGAAAAAGCTATTTTTAATGTTAAGGAATCTTTATTTAGAATTTTATAAACTGCCAATTTTCTAGAGCAAGTTTTGAAATGGCCCGGGGACACTTTTACTCAAGGGGGGCTATCTTGATCATGCATGGTGGATCAGAATAGATCAAACAGGTCTTTTTATTATGACCCAAGTACCCTAAAGTAGTATCTCAACACAGTTTACTCACCTAAGTATCTTATAAAGAAGTATACTCATGAGGAATTATAAAGTTATATTTTCGAAACTAGTCACTACTTGTGTAATTATATCCTGTACTTTTTATCTGTATCTTCAAAATTAAACATAATATAAAACGGGGACAATCTAAAAGACAAATAGTAGATTAGGTTTATACTATTTGTTTAGTAGTTGTGATAGTTGGAGATAAATTACACACACGTAAGTGTTCTGTGTGTGTAAGGTAAACTTCTGTATGATAATATTCTTGTGATTATCCTGATATTACAAAATTCAAATATAAGGCGACGATAAAAGTTCACCCTGTTCTACGGGCAAACTGACCTCTTGGGTAGGGTCAGTCGATCTGGTGTTTATGTTTTTTAGTTTTCCCCCAAAAGATTAGGGAAATTGTGGTGAATTTTTGGCAATTGTTGAAATTTTTTAGAAGAAAATGGGTCGGTCGCCTAACCTGGGTAAAATCAATAGATGATCAATAGATTTGTTTACTTGTGATAGGCTAAGATATATTAAGGATAACTTTTTTTTTGTGTGTGTAAACTTCTGTATGCTATATTTGTGATAATAATAAAATAATGATAATAAATTACATTTGTAAAGCGCATAATACAAAAGTTTCGATGCGCTGTACAATACAAATATTGAAAATCGCACAAATAGACCTGATACTTCAAAATTCAACATATAAACTGGGGAAAATCTGAAATACAAATAACAGATAGACAAGATAAATTACAGCCTTTTTAGTGTAACTTCCGTATGATGATGTATGATCATACGTTTGACATTTGTATATTATTACTATATTAGCCTGATCAGCATGCATTCATGGAGATATGATGGCTTCATGAAAACTCTTAAAGAGCTTGAATCATGTATATTTAGCCTGACAGACTAGTAGATATTACACACATGTTTTGTACATCTTGTAATTATGTCTGAACTAACTGTTTCAACTGAGATTGGGGTAAGTTTCACTAATTTTTGAAGAAAAAACCTGTATGTGCGACGACCATAAGGTCGGCCATTTTGTACTGACTCGACATCCATTGAATATTATCATAAATATGGCTGGTTATATTGTTGTAAAATGACCTTATTTTATTTTAAGAAGCGTGAGAATCCATTCAAAAATATCCCATATATTTCTCCTGAAGCCAAAATACACCATAAACTGATGATTTTGCATGACCCTCCCCCCACAATTTTAACCCTAAAGGAGTAGGCCTATTACATCAAAATTATACCCCATTTAAACGAGTAGGCCTAAATCACATGATTTCTTTAAAAGCAGGGTTTAGTTGATAAAAATGACTTTTAAAAAGTTATCAATAATGAAGAATAAATCAGCCAGGATTTAGAGGGTACAGCACTCCTATTGATATCATACAACAAGGAACATAATCATTTACCAAGTTTGACACATTCTGTAAAATAGTAGCCGGATAGTAACCCAATCTGAAAAAAGTATACAAAATCAAAAACATGTCCCTCCTCCCAAAAAAGAAATTGACCTCGATAAATCCACAGTGACAATCTCAATCAAGCCTACTCGAATATCTGGGCCCCCTCGCTCCCCCCTCTGGCTACGCCACTAATAGTTGCCTCCTCCTCCCCCAAATTAAATTTATTAAATCCTTTATGACCTGAAATGTTTGTTTGTTATTGTTTGTTTAAATGATTGTTCCTATGGCAACACACTTAGGGACCTGTTCCCAATGGACGAAAAAATTCATTGGTTCAATATCCTATCTTGTTGCATATAAACAGGGTTTTACACTATAATTGAGCAGATTTGACAGGTTGTTATAGTTTTTTACTTAGGCTATATTAAAAAAATCTTTTGTCTCAAAGCTCCCGTGTGCATTATTAATTGATGCGCGTTAGATTTTTTTTCTTTTTCAAAAAACCCAAAAAACCCATTTAGTTTCACCGATTTTTCAGATTTTCATTGATCACATAATTTTAAATATGTTCATTTTTACAAGGATTTCAATATTTTATATTTATAAAGAAGAAAAAAAACTTTAAAAAAAAATGCATTCGCTTTGAGACAAAAGATTTTGTTAATATAGCCTTATAAAGAGTTACATTTAAAGCATCCTAGATATCAAGTATTTACAACATGTTTTAAATAAAAATTCCATTGAAATGGAATGGGGGCGATCCAAGAGAAAGAAGCATGTTTGTAACCATATTCTGAAGCATCTGTTTCATACCAAAATACCAGGGAAATGGTGTATGTATTTTCCATAATTCAAACCAAGAAACAAATCAAAACACTGCAGTCTACAAATAGTACAGGAAACCAATAAAGTTGATTTGTGTGCATGGAGGGGGGGGGGGGGGGGGGGGGGGGGGGGGGGGGGGGGGGGAGGGGGATACCATCTGAAGAACAATCTAGGTATATACCACATCCACAAATCACCACTTATTAGACAACCCCACAACAATTGAGAGATTTCTCCTTTAGTCAAACAAGATATGCTAGTATGTCTCTCTGTTGGGAGGCTAATAACATCTCTCTGATTGAACCATCAAGGCTAAACAAATATAGATTTGACTCCATCACAGACTGCAGGACTGTTAAAATAAAATGCATAGGTACATGTAATTTACAAAGACTACAAACATGGCAGCCCCCACTTATGTCTAGAAAGACCTAAATGTGTAAGTTTTTCCAATAACATGCTAATAGGGTGGCTTCGCGCCCCCCCCCCCCCAAAAAAAAAGCCCGAATTAAGAACATCATCAAGATTTAACGAAAACATTCACATAGGCAACCAAGCTGAATCCAAAAATGCATACAACATATATGACTTGTGTCTGTTTTGATATAATTACAGCCAAATTACAACCAATTTGGTCCATTGGGTCGGGACTAAGCTGAAATTTGTACTGAAAATTCAAATTAGAGCCATAGGCTTTAAAGACCTTAAAATGCAGGGCTGATGAAGAACACACAAGATTACAAGAATGGATTGAAAATTGGTTACACAAGGAAAAGTTTACCACTTTTAACAATGAAGTTCGTAACAATTTACTTTTAGTGTTATGTTGTTTTATAAATGGCTTTTACTCAATTCAAACCAATCTTGAACTTCTTAACTTTAAAGAAAATTAATCTCCTGTCATCGGCTTGTTTCGGAAGTAAAATAATAGTCTAAAATAACGGTATTGTAGATATTGATATTAATATATAAATGGACATCCCTCTGCTTGAACAAGTTCAAAGACAATCAGCAATTACATACAAAATATAACAATGTGTTATGCATGTATGGGATTTTAAAAAGTACAGGTTATATTTGATTGAATTAATACAGTCGAAATTAGAATTAAGCCATTAAAAAGTATCATAATTTTAGATACCAAAAACCTAATTTTGCTGTGAAATTCTACTTCTTTGTTTGAAGCAATAGCACATACCCGGGTGCTCAGTTGACATTATAAGAGGGGTATCAGGCGGGTCCAAAATATCACGTAATTAGGGTAGTTTTTCAAGCCGAGGCATGTTACGTATGTAACTGGATAGAGTATAAAAACAAGCAAAATTAAAGGGGCATTGAGAGATGTATCGATATACTAAATGAGCAAATAACGTAAAGATAATCATCAACATAGCCCAAATCCAAAATGTCATACAATTCCGACATCGCCTTCATGCCAAATAAGCTAATAACGGCACTTCTGGGTCGAAAGTCCGCACATAAAACGATAGCATAACTTCCAAATTCAGCACCTAGTTTCGATATGATCATATCCAAACTAAGAAAATCATGACATTTTATATGATAAACGATGAATGTTGGTAAACTGTATCAGATGCTAGTTATGCAAAGTATTACTTTGATGCGAAAAAAACCGATTTCCAGGATAATTGAGGGCGCACTGTCATACGTATCTCTAAATGCCCCTCTCAAAAAAGGCTATACTTTGCATACAATGGTTTTACATATTTAGGGTCATTATTTGCTCCGTGAGGATTATAAATAGCCATGATATTCGGGTCATGATAGCCATGTATTTCTCAAGTTGTATCTGTCACATAATATATTATATCACATAAGAGATCGGATCTAGATCAGCTCGGCATTTGTTTCATAATACTAGGGGAAGGAAAAAAGGATTTGAAATGATTCATTGGTAAAATGTTTAAACTATACAGATTACTTGCTTAGGGTATCAAAATATTTTGACTACTTGCTTGGGGTATCAACATATTTTGACTACTTACTTGTTTATGGTATTGAAAATACTGATTATTACTTGCTTAAGTATGTAAAATACTGTCCATACTTGTTTTAGGGGTTCTTTTCCACATTAATGCAATTACTTGTTTACAGGCCTCGAAATAAGAAGGGTCCTTGGGCCATTCTTGTTTAGTTTTGCATTCAAAAACATCATGTCCCTCTGATTTGTGCCTGACACCATTTGTTTAAATCCTGGACATTTCAGACCGGCTTATCCATCATGCATGTATTTACTGTATTGCTTCTTGTGATATTTCCTGAACATCCCGCACCCCAGTCTGTGTCCCTACCAACAGAGCTAACTCCCCAGCGCATATGCGGGCACAAACTTCGTGCCCACATATGCCTGCTGTAGGTGACGTAATCAAGCCAATGCAGCAGCACGCGCGTGCATGGAGATAGTTTTATTTTGGATGATTTTGTATGGTCTAGTGGGGTTAGGGTTATAGGGGCACTAATAGATGTGTTGGAGGCTGCGCCCTCAATTATGATAAAAACTGGGATAAGTATATTTATACAATTGTATTACATGTATGATTATGAACTTGCACCTTACGCAGGTATTAAAATGGACCGAATTCTTTGCAGTACCGCTTGCGGTACTGCAAAACTCCGCTTGCGTTCCCGCGAAGCGGGAATGTAAGCTCCGCTTGGTATCTCCGCTTGCGGATATGCACACATTTATTGGATTTGCCGCAAGCGGGGGATAAAGTCCTCAAGCGGAGGTACCATTTCCTGTTTGTAATTCCTCTTCGCGGAATTGTCGCTTTGGCTTTGCTTTCCCGCTTACGGACATGCACGTATTTGTTTACATTTCCCAACGCGGCACAAACTTACCGCTTGTAGTTATTCTAAAATTACATCTCAGCTTCGCGGGATTGTCGCTTCGGGATTGCTTTGCCGCGCACGGAAAAGCAAAACAAAATTCACATCTCCGCTTCGCGGGATTGTTGCTTTCGGATTGCTTTGCCGCTCACGGAAAAGCAAAACAAAATTCACATCTCCGCTTCGCGGGATTGTTGCTTTCGGATTGGTTTGCCGCGCGCAGAAAAGCAATAATATTTCAGCATTTCCACAAGCGGGGTCATCAAAATGCCCGCTAGCGGTATTACCATGAAATAAATGTAGAGTAGAGTTGACTCGTAAAGTATTTAGTGGGGGTCCGCCATCGAGGCTAAAAGAGTGCATCAATAAAAGGCATGGGTACACAGTGAAATAAATGTAATCATAGGCATATGTTGATCCCGGATGTTGATGATATGCGGTATTTAAACAGAAGGGGTAAAAAATATAGAATCACTAGTACCTTTAGAGTAGAGTTGACTCCTAAAGTATTTAGTGGGGGTCCGCCCAAAACAACATGATCTATCGAGGCTAAAAGATACAATGCATTATCAATAACAGGCATGGATCATACACAGTGAAATAAATGTAATCATAGGCATATGTTGATGATATGCGGTATTTCAACAGAAGGGGTAAGGGTAGGACCGGTTTCGAATCTCAGTTAGAGATTCTCATCAGCTACGCCGTTTAATGGCAATATGGGGGAAGGGGGAGCAATAACTTTAAGATGATTCATGGTATAGTTTTTGGCATAATTCTGTAATGCGTCGTTCTTAAAAGATCACGCAAGTTGACAAAATTACTCCATTTTTATGTTATTAAATCATGTCTTTATTCCGTACAAGTTCATAATGTTTGATTTTAGATCTTAGTGAGGCTGTTGTGTATGCTTTTGGTATAGCTACAAGCGTATCACTGATATCTAGATAGGTGTAATCATGGTATTCACATTTGTACATGGTAGAGATGATAGGTTTAGACAGAATCAAATCAAAAATTAAGATAAACAATTACTTTGTTAATTAGTAATTAATTATTGAGATATTAAATTAGGTTCCTGTGCCGGGATAAACAATTTCATTCCCACGCTAAGTCAAATAAGCATTGAAGTAGGCCTACTTCAAAATCGGAAATCATTGAAATCGGCATTTGGATAAGCAGGTTCAAGTGGACCGGATTTGGGCGTCGGCGGATAGTGCATTGTTGATGAGTTGTCATGGATCGAAGGTGCGGCATCTTTCATCTTTTGTGTGTGTTCAGATGGCGGGAGCCTTGATCTCACGCTTTGGTCAAATATATTCTGTGCACGTTTGAACGCAGGTAATGGTGGTCTAGGGAATAGTTTATTTAAAAATTACATCTCCGCTTCGCGGGATTGTTGCTTCGGGATTGCTTTGCCGCGCACGGAAAAGCAAAACAAAATTCACATCTCCGCTTCGCGGGATTGTTGCTTTCGGATTGCTTTGCCGCGCGCGGAAAAGCAATAATATTTCAGCATTTCCACAAGCGGGGGGTCATCAAAATGCCCGCTAGCGGTATTACCATTTAATCGTATTTCCGCTTCGCGGAGTTGTCGCTTTTGGGTTGTTTTTACGCGCGCGGGAAAAAACATATTTCTTAATACTTCCGCTAGCGGAGTCATCGAAATATTCTTCAAATGTCCGCTTGCGGGAATACCATTATTTGTTCACATTTCCGCCTCGCGGAGTTGTCGCTTTTGAATTGCTTTTCCGCGCGTGCAATTATTAAGATCTTTGCGATCTCCTTATTCTTAACACCCTTAGGCCCTATTCCACTCAGCAGATGGTGTAGATTGCAATTCAATAATTTTACGAAATAAGGATAATATCGAGCGGTTGATGTTATATAAATACAAAAGCCGATTTTGTGTGTGATAATTATCGGTCCCTGGGAAATTTAAAGGTAGATGACCCGATCACATTTTCGTAACACAGAATTATTTCAAACATACGGAGATTTTCATATCATATGAAAGCTCGTATTTTTCTCATCATCATACTGAAATTTGACGGCCTAGATCGGTATAATTACGGAGAAATCGATGAAATAACGTCGAATTACCGCGAATGGTGGTATACCACCGATATAGTTTGTGTACAACTCAATGGGTACAGTTCACAGCATCTTGTGCGTCTAAAATAAGAACCATTAGAGCTATGCAACTCAAACTTTGGAACACGACTTTTTTAAGGATGACCTTTCATGTAGAATAGAAAACTTCAAGTTGAAAATCGGAATGTGATCGGGTCATCTACCTTTAAGGGTAGCATGATATAATGAAAGAGAATCCCTCTTCTTTTACTTTGGTCAGGAGAAAATAACAACATGTCTATCGATTTATCAGAACAAAATTATCACGTGGTTGTATTGATTGTAATTACGCAGCCAAGTTGTATTTCAATAGACGACAGGATGTGTTCTTACAACACAGTCAAATTTTATTTCAATAGGTTGAATAGACAATAGTGTTTCACAGCTTCCATAGTAATCCACGGGTTAAGTGGTCATGCAGGTGAATAGTCACCATGGTCACAGAATAGAAATGTTGTCTCCCGCACAAAAACTATATCACACAGGCCTATATACCCCGGGTATATACCCAATGGAATACAGATATTTAAATATTATAGGCCTACTATTAATATTATTATTTAAATTGTTCAAGTTCCCTATTGAATCGCCTATGCGATCCTCTATAATATGTTGGTATGTGATGCGTAACCCTTAGTTTCATCTTCGGATGTGGTGTTTGTATGTATTATGAAGTAGGCCTATCAGTTTTGTAATATTGGAGAACGCTTGGTAAAATTAATGCAAACATGAATACCGAGGAGCATTATAATGAATCAATATCGCGGAAATGTGAACAAATAATTGTATCCCCGCAAGCGGACATTGAATGATTATTTCGATGACTCCGCGCACGGAAGAGCAATCTAAAAGCGACAATTCCGCGAAGCGGAATTGTGAACAAATAATGGTAACCCCTCAAGAGGAGGTACAATCAAATATGGACATTTCCACGCACGGAAAAGCAATCTAAAAGCGACAATCCCGCGAAGCGGAGATGTGAACAAAAAGTGGTAACCCCGCAAGCGGGCAGTTGGCTCCGCTTACGGAAGTTCCAATAAATGTGTGCATTGCCGCGTGGGGAAAAGCGATCCAAAAGCGACAAGTCCGCGAAGCGGCGATGTGAACAAATAAGTGTATCCCCGCAAGCGGGTGTTTGGTCCGCTTGCGGCAATGCCAATAAATGTGTGCATATCCGCAAGCGGAGACACCAAGCGGGCCTTGCATTCCCGCTTTGCGGGAATGCAAGCGGAGTTGTGCAGTACCGCAAGCGGTACTGCACAAAAAACTGTTCAGAAAAATAGTTCCCTTACGGGCCTGATCAGCATTTTACGTCAGACAGTATCCCCCTGCAGTACGCGTGATAAATAACGTGAACCATATTTGCATAGAGGACGTTTTTCAATAAATAGCGATGGTATTGTTTTAATCAAGTTTTGCTGTGTTTTTGTTAGTAGAAACAACAATAATGGCATTTTTCAATGTTCATCTTGAATTCTGAAGTAAATTTTTAAAAATTTAAAAATGTCAACACAACTTGATGTCCCTTTTTAACTGTGCAATAACTGAAATACGCCGGGAGCTAAATCTTGGCAACCGTTGGGTAAAAATCTCCCAGAGCCCGCTTATTTTCCTCCTTGCCTGGTATGCAATATTCAAGTTGATAAACATCTAAGAAGGGGTGTAACCAAATTTCAAAAGTTTCAATATACACTCATGATGATTCTCAATGCTTTTTGCACGTTTGTTTGAGAGTCATGTGTGCTTGAGAAAATACTTGGTGTCTGAACTCTCCATAGATTGGTGTGTCACTAAACTCCATTGTTTCAGAATTCACTGCCTGGGTTCACTGAATCACTAAATGTCAACTGGATAGTCATCAGACCTACAAATCACCGCACTTGTAAGGAGTGGGGTGGAAGTACAATAATGTTACATACAATATAAAAGCTCTTTGTTTGGTTAAAACATAAACTTTTTACTATAAAGTCAAATCCTCCATGTATTCTTTGAAAGAGTTTCAACTTAACCAATTCAACCAATTTCTGTATAATGATTTGCTCTCAAAATGTAATGTATGAAGCGGGGTATGAAGTCCCAGAAGTGCTGTTTAGTTTAATTTAGTTCAGCTTCCATTTTTTTTGAATTTTTTTTTTTTTTTTTTTTTTTTTTTTTTTTTCCATTGTTTCTCTTTGCCTGTACTAGGGTCTGGTGGAAAGGAGAGAAAACATACAATAATGGTCCCCAGACCCCTGCTTTAAAATGTCACGTCACAGATATAAGTACAATAATAAAATCACATATTGGGTTCACATTCCCAAGGGGTCAGGACCAAAAGCATCTCTGAGAAGAAAAAAAAAAACCCAAAAGCGTCTTCAAAAACAATACAATTTTCTTTAAAAGAAAAATACCATGACGAAACCACTCGCGAACGCACCACGGTCACCCGAATTAATATACAATTCACCACAGCAATTCGAGAGACAGCCATGCGCCCGCTCGCAGTCTCGCCATGAAGACACACCCTTCGTAACTTCTCCCACAGATAACCTTACTCGTCCCGACCCCCTAAGTATCAAACCTCTAAATTATAATGTATTACATAAAACCGAAAAATCATCCCATTTCTTGGTAAATTTATCGGTAAGCCCATTCTTGATAAAAATATATTTTTCCATAGCGATGTACTTTGTTACATCTCTCTCAAATAATTGAATTGTTGGTATTCCTTCCTTCATTTTCATCTTGTATATTAGGAATCGACATATTAATAATATAACATTAAGTGCACCCATGGTATTGTCTAAAATTCCAAAAAGTTGCATTTGCTTATCCAAAATTAACCGAATATCAATCTTTTGGTTTACCCAGTTAACAACATCTATCCATAAAGCTAATGTGATTGGGCACTCACAAAAAACATGAACAATTGTTTCCTCTGCGTTTTTGCAGAAAGTACATAAATTTGAATCTTTCCTGCCAATTTTCTCCAAAAAAGAATTTACACCCAAAATTCTATGAGTCAAACGATACTGAAACCATCTTAATTTTGTATCTTGAGTACATTTAAAAGGTATGGTAAAAACAATTGACCATTTGGTATAATCATACCTCGTATTCACCTTAATTTCCCATTTCTCAGTAAATTTTCTTTTTACCTCCCTAGATGAGATCAGGATTTCATACAGCCTTCTAGATCCTTTATCATCAAGTATCACAATATCAAAATTGAAAGGTATAAACGGACGCTGAATACAGATCGTATTGTTCCTCAGAATATGATTACAGGATTTTTTGACACAATTTATCACTGCGCCATATTCTAGAAAGTTGGTCCGAATGTTATACTTTGTCCTGAACACATCCAGGGAGAGAAAATCACCATTTTCATCAATAAGATCATTAACAAGGTTTACACCATTTTTTACCCAGTGACGATAGTATATTGTCTTTTTACCGAGTCTGATGTTGTCATTATACCATATGGAATTCCTCAAAAAATCAGTATTCAACTTAGGCAGATTATTTCTTGCAATCTCACTCCATGCATTGAAAACATCCTTCCAAAAATAATTTATTTTATTCCAGCGTTTTAAAAACTTAATAATATCTGAAGATCCACCTGCAATGTCCAAAATATGATTAATTTGTGTTACTTTGTAAAACATTTTCACCCATTGAAGATCCCCTGCTTTCAAAATTCTTCTGATCCAAGTTGATTTCAAAGCATGTATGTAAGCCTGGATGTCTACCATTCTTACTCCCCCATTACTGTAATCTTGAATCATTTGATTTCTTGAGACCCTATCCATCCCTTTCCATATAAAATTGTGGAGCAACCTGTTAAGATCCTTTATAAATACCTCTGAGGGATTCGGAAGTGTCAAGATTAAAAAAGTAAGTTTTGATAATATGAGAGACTTAACTACTGTAACTCTACCTAACACGGTAAGATTCCTTCTTGACCAGTTATGTATTAACTTCCGTATTGATTCCAAAACATCATCATAATTTGCCTTTATCATACTCTCTATATTAGTTGAAAAAGCAATACCTAGTGTTTTGAAGGTATCATCTTCATTAACCCATTTTACATTAATATTTTTACAAAGAACATCGTTACTACCTCTTTTTGAACCAATCCACACTGCTTGTGTTTTTTCAATATTAACCTTAAGACCAGATATGTTTGCAAAAACATCCAATGTACGAAATGCAGCATTCATTGAATTTTCTGAACCATCTAGGAAAATTACTGTGTCATCTGCATATTGAGACAGCTTAAATTCTATGTCATCAATTAAAATTCCTTTAATATTTTCATTGCTACGAATCATTAACCCAAGGACTTCGGCGCAAAGAAGAAATAAATACGGACTCAAACCATCGCCTTGTCGACAACCTCTGCCAACCAAGAACGACTCTGACAAAAACCCATTAACTAGAACTGAAGCTGAAGCCTGGTTATAAAACACCTTAACCCATTTTTGGATAGATGGGCCGAAATTAAAGTTATGAAGAACCTTTCTCAGAAATAAATGTGACACAGAATCAAAAGCTTTCTCAAAATCTATTGATAAAAACAATCCAGGTATATTTGTTTCTTCAGTCAAAAAAAGCAAATCGTACATCAAACGAATGTTTTCCCCTATATATCGGCCAGCTACAAACCCCTTCTGATTTTCATGGATTATGTTCAAGAGGTAAGATTTAATTCTCTCTGCGATACAGGCAGATGCAAGTTTATACGAAACATTTAACAAAGAAATAGGCCGCCAATTCTTTAAAAATTGCCTAGGTTTTTCTCCTTTAGGTAACAGGGTAATGATACCGTATTTTTGTGTAACTGATAAAGTGCCATGTTTATAGGCATAATTCAGTGAACGTAACAGGAAACAAGATATGTCTTTAAAGAAGACTTTATAAAATTCGTAACTGAAACCATCTGAACCGGGAGATTTCCCATTTTTGCTCTTTTTCAACGCGTTTTTGAGTTCAACATGTGTTATAGGACCTTCAATCTTGTCTCTTTGAACATCTGAGAGGGTCTGTATATTTTCTGTATCAAATATTGATTCTACATCTACCGATTCATCGATTTCCCGTCTAGAATACAAGTTCTGATAAAAACGTCTTGTTTCTAATAAAATCTCCTTCGAATCTGTAGTTTTTTGAAAAATTGACCTCACTAACAACATTTTTTCAGAAAATCTCTAATTTCAATATTTAAAGTTCACAAAAATAGCTAACTCCCTCAAAACGGGGTGCAGTGGTCATTGCAGCCTCTAAAAATAAAAGAAACTACATTTCATCTCTTAATATATAATTCAAACTGCAACTTTAAAGTTTGATTTGCATTGATGGCCTTTGTTTCTTACTAATAGTCTAGAAATAACAATATCCTGACCCAAACGTTATAGGAAAAGGAAGTACCGTATACTTTGGGTAAACTGAATAGCTATTCTGATACACCATCACGGTGCCAGTGACCTAATAGCAGTATCAGTGTGGGGATCTATCTAATAATGTCTTACCCCCGGGGGGGGGGGGGGGGGGGGCACTCAACTTTTTTTTGGGTAGGGGTGTGCCGCCCAGGGTCTCGAAATAGGGGGCTACAGAACTGAACTGAGTGGATTTTATGACGAAAAATAGGGTCTTAGGAACTGATTTTTTCACAAAAATAGGTCTTGAGAACTGGCCTATAGTTCAATTTTGATTAGCAAGAACTCAAATGTTCATGTTTTTGGCTTTACAACGCAATTTTTTTGAAGAATTGGGGCTTTGGAATGCAAAATTTCGCGATTTTTGAATTTTCAATAAAATTGGGGTCTTAAGAACTGATTCAGGCTCAAAAAGGGGGTCATAAGAGCTAGCAGCAGAGGGTGAAAAAGGGGGTCTTCAGCGCGGCACATACCTATACCCTTTTCCAATGTCAGTGCCCCCCACCCCCGGATCTATCTAATAATGTCTTCTTACCTCTGAGAAAATTATCTTGTCTAAATTGACCAGTCATCGTGAAACGATTTGTGTAGTGGAAATGGCATATTGACCTTTTATGATACCGTTCCTCCCTTGGTTATGAAATTATGAAAAGAATTAGTAAGGTTTTCGTAGGGGATTTTTCAGGTGGCTTTTAAATTAGGCCTTGTAATTGACACCACATAGTGAGAGTAATGAACTCCAAACTTACCATGTTTTAAGGGGGTTGACTTTGTCTAAGCCCAAGTTTTCTGGCAATTAGACAAACAATCATACACCATTGACAATTTGATCAAAATACTGTTTAGCAGCTGGAAAATGACAATTTACACAAAAAAGTTGGCTGCCTGTTTGTTCAGTAATCTGATTTGTTAGCAAGATTATGAAATTTAAAAAGATGCCAAAATGTATCTTTAATGAATAACATTACATTAAATATACTAAGAAAGTAGGCCACCAGTCAGTCACAAATTCATATTAAATTTTAAGCATAAGTATGACATTTAACAAGAATAAATACAATCAATCAAGCAAACGAACAAACGAACAAACGAACAAACACCCTACAAAAAGCAAAAGAAACGAAGACAAAAACAAAGACAAAAAAAAGACAAAAACAAAGACAAAATCAAAGACAAAAACCTTAAAAAGACAATTGTGAATTACAATTACAAAGTGTGACATTTTGCTAAATAATCATATTTTGTTTTCAATAAAGAAAGAACATACTCTAAACGTGGACATTTTTACATTAATTTTCACGCTCCAAGCAGCTACTGCGAAAATAAAAACACTCACACATTTATTTTGTGTATAAGTTTAGGCCGAATTTTTTTTTATTATTTGATTGTCCTCGTCCGCCCAACCCTCTTAATCATTCCGACTCAAACACTTTTTTTTGATTTTTTTTTTGTTGTTGTTGAAAAAAAAAAAAAAAATAGATTCATTTTTTTGTTGAAAATTTCATTTTTTTGCAAATATTAGTCGAAAATCAAAATTTTCATTTTTCCATTTTTTTTTTTAAGTGTTGAGAAAATAAAAATCCTCATCAAAATTAAGATTTTGTTCCCCGTTTTGGTTACCACAACAAGTACATCTCATTTTACTTTTGGTACCTCAAAAAAAGGGCAAGTGAGAAACAAAACCAAAAAACAACAACAAACTTTTCCCGACCGACCTACCCAACTTTTAAAAGTGATCTATGGACAATCAAACAATTTTTTTTTTTTGCCTTATGTTATGAACTTTCAAATCGTGAATTTTCAAAGCAAGCGAAATTGATGAAAATCGGCAAAGTGCAAAAATTTAATTGCGCTAAAATGACCACTTTTACAGTAGTTGGGCCTATACTGACCATTTAAACAATTGCGTAGCATCATAATCTTCGCACTGTTAACGCTAACAGCTGCACAAAGTCCGCTTCATCATATCCTTAGAATGACTGGCGTGAGTGTGAGGCCGTCAATCATCAACTAAGCTTGGTCCGGAGACTTCCGTTTCGATATAAACGATCAGATATCTGGTAGTAGATCTATAAATATTTTGTGTTAGCCTAAACCCAACTGACTCTAACTTTAAAAGGGGCACTGAGAAAAAGTAAATTTGGAAAAAATGAATTGTTTCAATAGATAATTTACGTAGGAACCCTGAAGTGTAATAATTTATGGAAAAAGGGTTGAATGATGCCGATTTCCAGGAAAATTGAGAGCGCACTCCAATACGTATCTTTCAGTGTCCCTTTAAAATTGACGAGTGTGAAAAAAATGATCACTTTTAGTAGAAGCATGTAACTGAGTGTGTTCTAGAATAACAAAGACCTTTTTGGTCCTTTTATCCACTAGTTTTACATTGGTATTTATTTCTAGTTATGGTCAAGTGTTAGAAGCTTGCCTACTTTCGTATTACACACGGATTTTGGCTTTCCCGACATGATTTTAACTTAACACATTTATATTTGCTTGTATATCCCCCTGAGGTAGTAAAAGTATACATTTTCTGAAGGGAAATTGCATGAGGAAACTAAATATGCCATTGCAATTATAGTACGACCAAGGACTAAAATGGAATGATTCACAAAGTTCAGAAAAATATCAGAGTTTTTTAACTTTTAATTTGAGATCCATATATTTTTTATACCTACCCTATCATTATTTACTTAACATATTTAAATTCCTCCTGAAACTACCCATCAGATGATATATAATTGTCAAAGGTTAATACGTCGGTAAGGTAATTATACCGGGTAGTGAATATCTCCAATTTCTATTTTATATATTTTTAGAATTTTTCAGAAATATTTGTTAGGGATGTACCCTTCCCTAATCTAAACTGCATTTCTGAATTCCTCTAGTTACAAGCTTTCCAAAAAATTTATACTTTAGCTATCATAGGTTGAACACTTTTTCTGTTATAGTCATTTTTATAAATCCGGTAAATTGAGGCTGATTATTATTAATGTTGACTGTGTAGCGAATAGGAAGAAAGCTGATGATCATGGTCTTATCCATAATTAATTAGTTGTTACAAATAGTTGACAAGTCTGTTGAACCACATACGTAAATACTACTAAATATCCTTTAAAATGGGACCAGAATGGTGTTTTTAACATTAGGGGATGACTAGTTATTGTATAAAGAATAAAGCATGGAATTATCCCCATTGAGTTTGTACAGGCGGCACCCCTTCCGGCACCACCCCTGGTCCCCAAACTTCAAACAGCTGTATCTCCCCTTCTGACTATTAGCAATGCCAGTTTGCAGGCAGATAGCTTGTTATTAGGGCTTTAAAATGATACCAAATTTTTTAAAGATCACTTTTTTCTCTAAAAATTGAGCATGTGCACATCAGTTAAGGGTTGTCTAGCAAGACATTGCTACTTTACTCTTAGGTAGTAATACTGTGTTTCCCTTTTACTCAGATATGCACTGTATATGAAATTTACCGTTCTTATGACCTAATATTTTCCCACTAGGCCTACTGAAATAATCTGTTACAATTAAGCCGAGACTGCTTTCTATGGAGTCATATTATTTGTATATATCAATTATGACATCATGGTGTGATATTAAGGATCATTTGTTTGTGTAAGCCGTCCAACAAAATGTTATGCCGGCTTTGTATAAAATAAAAACTTTAAAAAACCATTCCGCCTATTTCGGTGGCGAAAAAAAATAATTCCGCCCGACCCCAACTTCCATGCCCCCCCCCCCCTGAAAATCAAATGGTGCGTCCCTAATGTTTTTCAAGGCCAAAGTGAAAATGCATAAAACAAGTTTGGGTAAAACGCAATATTGAGAGGCCCAATTATTAATCTCTATAGTTGTAATCCTTGGTAACACATTCAAGTCATTCAAGGTCAAAGGTCATCTGGGGTCAAATTTCAAAGTTGCCCGATTGTCCTCAAACATAAAAAACTCCCTTTTTCGTAAGCCCAACGGTTATGGGGTCAAAGGTCAAAATAGGTCAAATTTTAAATAAGTTCAACTGACAAAAGCAATATTGCGGAAGTGTTGACCTAGGTCAAATAAATTTTAAAAAATCAACGGTGACCTCATCGTATATGCTGAATTTATGAGCAACAAAAAAATGGCATGTTTGGACTCATTCACTGTATTGTAGCCTATAACGTCTAAATGAAACATTTCTTGCGCCAAATACAGAACTAATATAATGACTATTTTAAGTTTTTAAAGTCTATTCAATATCGAGTTATACCCAAACTTGTTTCATGCATGTTTTTGGACAAAAGCATGCATTTTCCCCTTGGCCTTGAAAAACATCACATCGATTATGTCACAAACTAAAATGTGGCCCTTTTATTGCATAGCATTTTGTTGGACAGCTTTACGCAAACAAATGATCCTTAATATCACACCATGGTGGCAAAATTTGAGGCCACATTTGCACTTAAAAAAAAAAAAGTGGTGCGATACTTTTTTCCATATGTGTATAGTTCAGCCACTTTGCGAAATAATATCTGATGGTAAACTCTCATACATTTGACGTGTTAACCTTTAGATTTCACCAACCTCCACAAATGTTCATTACACCAACCTCCACAAATGTTTGGTGGGTTCCCTTTCCTATTGATACAACTGACGGTATCTAGCATAAAACCACAAGATGGATGCTTAACGCTGCTGCCCACATACTACATTCATCAACCTCTGTACGGTGACGTCAGAGCATATTTCAGGGAGCTAATCTTATATAGACTTTAGGATATAAGTTTTTTGTTTGTTGCTCATTAGCCTTTTCATTTTTCTAACGTCCTCCTAATAGCTTCAGTTGTAGGTCCAATACGAGACTAATAAATATATGTAGAAACTCAAATATTTTATCCCATTTGCGAAATTACATCTGATGTTAAACTCTGATAATTTGATGTGTTAACCTTAAGATTACACCAAACTCCACAAATGTTTGGTGGGTTCCCTTTCCTATTTATACACCTGACGGTATCTAGCATAAAACCACAAGATGGATGCTGAACTCTGCTGCCCACATACTACATTCATCAACCTCTGTACGGTGACGTCAGAACATATTTCAGGGAGCTAATCTTAAATAGACTTTAGGATTATAAGGTTTTTTTTGTTGCTCATTAGCCTTTTCATTTATCTAACGTCCTCCTAATACTAGGTTCAGTTGTAGGTCCACTACGAGACTAATAAATATATGTAGAAACTCCAATATTTTAGCCCATTTGCGAAATTACATCTGATGGTAAACTCTGATACATTTGATGTGTTAACCTTTAGATTACATCAAACTTCACAAATGTTTGGTGGGTTCCCTTTCCTATTTATACACCCGACTATATCTAACACAAAACCACAAGATGGATGCTTAACTCTGCTGCCCACATACTGCATTCAACATCCTCTGTACGGTGACGTCAGAGCATATTTCAGGGAGCTAACCTTATTCCATGAGTGTTTCTAATGCATTGGCATATTATCAAATAAAACACTTTTTATTTGGCAGTTTGCTACCTTGGGTTTCTCGCTTACGCGATCGTCCATTGGCATATTACGTAACCCATGGTATCAAAGACCAATCTCTGCAATATTTCGCTGATTTCTCTTGAGGACACTCTGATATCACTGCACAGACGATAACAAAACATAAGTCAGAATTTCTGTGATTTGATGTCATTAGCCGGTCTAATCCAACAAATAGTGAATAGTTTACTCACATTTTTAGTTGCGATTCACTGCTAAACTAGCAGTTTCGTCAGACTTCGTCAAAAACTATTCACTATTTATTTGATTTGTCCACAACAAAATCATCACAGATGTGTGATAACAATCCAGATGAACTTATTTGGAGAGATAGGTCAGAATTTGTGTGTTATTTGTTGTTGTACACTTTTTGTCACAATCATAAGCCAGGGGTGTGAGAGTTCCTCTTTTTAGCTGATTTCCTCTTTTTTGAAATTTTTCTTATGCCAAAATGTTAGCCTTTTCCTTTTCTTTTTATTTCTTTTCAGCCCATATTTGGTATTTTAGCCCAATTTTACGCTGTTTTTCCTCGTTTTTGTCTGTTTTCCTCTTTTTTTATTTGTGGCCTCTCACACCCCTGCATAAGCATTCTTGATTTGTCAAAAAGGCTGAAATGAACAGAAGATAAGTAATTTACAATAAGGGTGGGGGGGGGGGGGGGGGGGGGGGGGCAGTCCTCTTTTCTTAGAGAATTGACATCCATGGCCACAATTATCAGATATTTAAAGTCCTGATGAATATTTTAAGTGAATAAGGGTATATTCATAGGGGTAAAACAGCCCGAATATGTAATCACAAATTCGTAACATATATAGGACAATCAAACAAACTTTGAATTTATCTCATTGGGGGTAAAACAGCCTGAATATATAATCACAAATTCACAACATATATAGGAAAATCAAACTAACTTTGAATTTATGTTAAGACTTTTGCGTATCAACCATTTTGAAAGGTTCATCATGAAAATCAAAGATGATCCCTTAATAAGTGAAATCTAAAATTGGATGGTGATTAACTCCCATGCACTGCTGGGATTTGTCAAGAGTTGCCCCTACATAGAATCACAAGAGTCAGACTTTATACTTTTATATACAAGAAATTAAGACCATCCGTAACCTTTAAAAGTGATTGTAATTCAAGAATACTCAATCACATGATTTAGAGAATACTCCTATTTGACTTACATGTATATAAGTACCATTTAAAAAAAAATATATTGATGGTTTTTTCAAATGCTTTTTACCGTGTGCTTACTCACAGCCAAAAGGCTGAAGTCCAATAGCCTTCCAAATTGTTTTCTAGTCTATTTTTTAATAAGAATATTTGATCAAATTGAGTGTTACTAGGGTCCTCAATTTTGGTGGGGGAGGGGAGGAGAGGGGGGGGGGGGTATGAGTGGGGGAAAGGCCTGTGATTGAGGGGAGGATAGCAGACAAATTTTGATAAAATATACATGATTTGCCATTGCATTAAGGGGGCATCAAGACTTCTGGAGAGGTAGGGTGTGGAGGGGGGGGGGGGGGGGGGGGGAGGTGGTGGGGGGGGGGGGAAGTCATGGTTATGCTCCTGAATACACTTCTTGCAGTCTTGCAGGGACTATCAATTCATACTGAGTTTAAAATCCATTGGATACTCTTTTTTAGAATCCTAATTATAGGATTGCGTTAAATTTATGCATTCCCTAGCTGTTTGTGACTTTCTTTGATGAATGTAAAATAGATTTGTATTTCTCATATAATTTACTATAAACCTTTAACACTTCCTCGCTTGTCAGAAGTATGAACTAGCAAACTACAACATTTGCTGTGCGGATTATGAATCAGGGTTCTGGAGGTGTGACGAGCCAGTTTGGCATACAGACCCAAAATACATAGAATTACACAGGGTTTTTAATCCTCAGGGAGTTTCTCTTTAATGCATGTGACTTTGACTGTGAGTAGAGTCCGTGTACTTTTCACTATGATTATACCTGGTTTGGTTCCCTCAGCAGAGATTCACTTTGGGCTTCTGTAAAAGTGGAAATTTTCGCGCTTTTCACATTCGGAAGCTTTTGTCCGGTAGTATGTACTTTAACATGTTGAGTAAATAGAGTGTGAAAAAAAAAAACCCAGAAAAAATAAAAACATATTCCCACCTAATGTTTCACATAGAATATGAATGCATTGACCAAATGTATCAAGCGAGGAGTCATTTTAAAGCTTACAAAGTACACTTTTGAACATCAAGCCCCTATTGATGTGACTGGTCAGTAATAAGTTCTGGACAAAATATCAGGATTTTATTTGAAAAAGCATTCTTATGATAGGGGTCTTATGAAGATTTTTTGTACATACACATGTGGTTTTAACACTTTCCACTCGTCAGACGACATTTCAAAATTTCACAAAATGTTTAAAAAATGTCAACACTCAGGGCCGTCAGCAACTTTTGCCCAAGGGGGGTGCGTTTTCACGATTTGTTACCGGAAAGGGGGGTGCGTTTTCACGATTTGTTACCGGAAGTAGTAGTATGACGTCAGAGTGTTAGTGTTGCAGCACGCTGACGATGCGAGCGCCTTGGCGCGATACCGCGAGCGCCTCTGGCGCGAAGCCAATAACGGGTGGGGTCCAGGGGCCCGCCTTAGTGCCCCTGGTGGGGGTCCAGGGGCGAAGCCCCCGGAAGCTCTGAGCATTACAGCGAATTTAGGACACAATTTTCATGTATCTTGCCATCGTTGACCCCATTTTCCATTCATAAAACAACATGTTACCCTAAAAAAAAATTAAAAAAATAGATTTTCAAGGGGGGTGCGTCCGCACCCCCCCCCCCTTCTGACGGCCCTGACACTGTTGAATTTCATCCCCATATTTAGAATAACCATACATTAAATAAGTACAAACATGCCTAGTATTGGTTCAGTAATTCTTGTGATAGCATTTGAAAGTTGGGAAAGGTTTCTGAAAAATCTGTTTAGTATAAATGGTAAAACCCATAGCCATGTCGCCCATGTGGAAAGTGTTTAAAATACTACTGCAGCCAAACTTCAATTAGGAATTTATTATTTTGGGACACCCTGCCTGTGTAGGTAGGAATATCATTTTTTTCCTAGTACCCCATTTTGCGATTTAAAATAACATTGGTATTTAAGCTCGCAAAATTTCCAGATTATTATCATAGTTTAGAGGACACACCGCTCATTCCTCACAGGAAAAATTAATAGATTTGGCTGAAGCTGAATGACGTCAAACGAATCCCTGTTGAGCTAATTTTGGAACCGATTCAAACTTTGTTGTGACAGAGGCAGGTAAATCATTATCTGGGATCTTCGTATCATTTTTCCAGTGGTTTTCCTGAAAAAAGATGTATAACCTTTCAAAGGTTGTGTTTGATAATCTGATTCTGTATCTTGATTTGATTTTATCCAGGTGATATTCTGAATAAATGTGATGTCAATGTTTTCTTGGTGACCTTGAAAATCTTGAACCATTTCCTGGGAGGGGGATATTTTTGAATTTTCTCCCGAGAGCAGGGCACTAAAAAATGGTTAGTATGGGGAGCAGGGCACTAAAAATGGTTAGTATCTGCGTGAATGCAATCTCAGAAGCTTCTTTTATAGCAGATTCTCAAAGAAGTAAAAAATGACCCCTTAGACGACAACCCCCCCCCACCCCCTGTTCTACGGGCGGACGAGCCTGTCAAGTAGGGTCAGTCAGAAGAGTTGTTTTTTTAAATATATTTTTTAATTTTTAAATTTATTTTAAATTTTTAAATTAAAATATTTTTTAAAGTAAAATGTCACTAAAATATGCAAAAATCAGAATTTTTAAAAACATTTTTCGACATATTTCGGCCAAAAAATGATTGGAAAAATAAAACATGTACATTTTTGTTCTTCTTGAAAAATGTAAAAAATGGGTCGGTCGGGCCCGTAAAACAAATAAATTCCCTTTAACATCTATCTAACACTGTCACCTTTTATCCCCTGAAAGAATATTAGGAAAAGGATTCTTAACCGAATGTGATCTGTTATGTTAACTTCTTTTTGAAAAACCAATCCTTTTTCAATATATATTTGCAGGGAGAATGGGTGGATGTGGTGGTAGTGACAGTATAGCAAAGAAACCTTGGTCCAATTGACTAAGAGTGTCAATATGCATACAACTTACAATACAGGGTCAAAATTTGACCCGGTTTAATATATTGTGTGCATAATTTGACCCAGTTGGTTTAAGAGTGAATAGAGTGTCTATACTTCCGTGGTCACCTCAATTTACGAGGTAACGTTTAGTGTGTATACTCTGTTGATAGTGTACACGTAACTCCAATGCAACAGCATTTGTATCCACACGATCAAAGATGAAAGTCAGCAGTACGTGGCATATGAAGTGCTGGCCCATAAGAATAACTCGAACGCCATCTCCCAACTTCAGCAGACACAAAAATCTGCGATCTTAAAAAAAGCTATACTCATGGTTTTTAGCGGTGCAAATAGCAAGGTGTCACAGAATATACAAGCAAATATAAATGTCAACAACTTCATTATAAATTGCGTTTGCGTGATTAAGCAATAATTAAGAGACTCAGCCGCCTAAGTTTATCTTTCTTCATGGGTAGTTTGCGAGGGATGATCTTGTTCAAGGGGAAAATTTGTCAGGAAACCGTACTAAAATAGGTTAAGCTTGTAGAGGGATGTCTTGCTTTGCTTTGCTTGATCGGAGGGAACAAGATATTGAATTGGATGTTTTCTTTTTTATTCATTTGTTCGCAGGGTTTGTTGCACTTCTATCATGTATGTTATTAAGTCTTTACTTTACTTGCTATAGGGAAACACATATAACGAGAACGTTTTCTTTTTTTATTATATGATGTGAATATAGAAGGGTTTGTTGTGCTTCTTGTACACTGCAAAATGTGCTAACTACTTTCATACGACTTTTGCCGCAAAAATGTTTTTTTTTTATTGCACACCCTTTTCTGGGCTAGATTGTTATTTTAATTAAAAATATCGAGTTAACCCTCTGTCTCTGGGCTTTGATTGGTTTTCCCAATTAAATAAGCTCATCCCTGTCTGTAGACATTAAAATGGATTTGAACGGTGAAGCATCGGCCTACTCAATGTTCAGTGGGAAGCCAGAGGGATGGCGATTGCCCCCCAAATATATGAGTCACGATGGTTGAAATTTGCATTGTTGGTAGAGATTGGCACTGTCGGTTATTGAACGCTCGTTTGTTTGTGCCAGTTTGGACCATGTCACTTTTAAAGCCATTTGTCTTGTGAAATTGTCAATTGGCTTTATCCTAAAAATGAATAGCCCCATTTTGCTCAATGGTTTTTGATTGTATGGACTGTTAAATAGTCAATTGGCCTACTTTCAATCCCAAGAGTGAATACGCCTATTCCATATTTGGTTTGATATGGACTTTGACTAGTTTTGTAAAGTAGCAATTCTAAACTAAAAAAACCTCTCTTAAGCCATGTGACAAAACCATTATAATTTGTTAAAACCTTATCTTTGCTCATATCTGATATCAGTATAAATAATATGTCTCAATATCGGTATAACAGTTTTACAAGTATTTCCTGACACTTAATAGTTTCCTGTTGTACCAATGCATTACACACATGCCTTTGTAATACTGACCAATGTCAATATAAAATAGTGTTATTGGGGCAACTCAAACGACTTGACAGCGACACAAATTTTATCTTGTATTTTGTTAAAAAATATCTTGTAATATACTTAAGTATTACGGAATACAGTGTCTGACACATGAATGATATTCCATATTTTTATCCCATTTTTAAAGCTTTTATCATTTTAGTCAATATGTATGTTGATTTACTTCCAAATTGTGTCACATACATGGATAGCCCTGATGGGAGCCTTTAGGGTTACTCTCTACTTCATGTACCATTGGTTACTTATAATCTTATATAAAATATTTAATGAATTATACACTTTTAAAATGTTTAAAAAACACCCTTGAGCTACCAACAATCACTCTTTAGACGATTCCACTAACATAACAGTTTATTTTTTGACCTACTTGGTGCAGTAGTACCTAAACTGAAACTAGCTAACATACATCAGTAGCTTGTCCAAAGGGGGAGCCCACCACCAGGGTTCCAGCCAGTCCCATTTTAGTGCCGGGTAAATTTACTGACGGCGAAAGGAGAAAGTGTAGCGAACGAAGTGCAGTGGATCATGGCATGGGATCCAGAGGCCTTCTTAATGTTTTTTTAGGTTTTTTAATGCACTTTGAGGGTTCCTGCCACATAATTTCTGGTTTTATGAGGCAGTAAATGATTTGATCCACAAATTGTTAAAAAGTCAACCCTTTTTTTAGAGTGCCGGGCGGAGATTGTGGGTGCTGGGCGGGTCTGCCCGGCACCGCCCGGCGTAGCTAGAACCCTGCCTACCACTATCATTCGTTGGAATTGCACCCATTCAGCATGTTTGGGGGAATTAAGTTTTTTTTACAATGTTAGTCGAGGTATCGGGAGTAAATTAGTAACAAAATCGCCAAATTGTGTGCGCTAGGCGCGTATATGTCAATGAATATCATTTTTGAAGCCTGTTTAAAAGCTAAAATGTACCTGAATTATGGCACCAATCATGTAAGTTTTTTAAAATGTGTGTACTTTTGGTTTGTTCGTCTGTTTGGTGCACAGAAACTTGGGCTATTATCTTTACACAAGATCAAGCTCTATGACCTTAAGATGGGATCTTTAAAAACAGATTCCCGAAACTGAGTGAATATTTTACGACTCCCCCTTAACCCTAACTCTACCCCCCACCCCCACTTTTTTCAGAAATTTTTTCTTCAACGTAGAAAATTGACCAAAATATCCCCCCCCCCCCTCTGGGATTTGATCCAGGGACCTCTAGCACCAGAGGCGAACAATTCCCCACTACACCTGTCAAGGCTAGTTTGCGCAGTATATTGCGCAAACTATATGGGCTGGGTCCATTTTTTCATAGAAAAACTTCCACGCCGGGTGGTACCAACGTGCCCAGTTGTGGTATTTTGGGGTATAGGGTTAGGGTTATATTAATTAACAAAACTTTGAAGGAAAAAAAAAAATCAAAAAAATTGCTTCTTAACCCTAACTCTACCCCCCACTTTTTTCAGAATTTTTTCTTCAACGTGGAAAATTGACCAAAATATCCCCCCGATCCCCCGGGATTTGATCTAGGGACCTCTAGCACCAGAGGCGAACAATTCTCCACTACACCACGGCTGTCAAGGCTAGTTTGGGCAATATATTGCGCAAACTATATGGGCTAGGTTCATATTTCATCGAAAAACTTCCACGCCGGGTGGTACCAACGTGCCCAGTCGTGTTATTTTGGGGTATATGGTAGGGTTAGGGTTAATCAACTTGCGCTGTAGACAGGTATTACAAGCAGTCAGTCATCCTCATATTTGGCTGTAGGCCCAATGACTGACGATGATACCCATCAGCCTACATGTCTATACACCGTAATGTACTGCTATCGTACCTATGCACCTTGCTGGTCATGTGACGGGCGTATCCGTCGATTTGAACACATCACTGTCACTTCTGCTCCCTGGGAAAAAGATACCTTTGAGATTTGCTGTTTTAACATAATATACTCGTCAGACAAAAAGAGGACAACAGACGTGACATCACGTCACTTCAAAGGATACGTCACCTAATACAAACTAAACACCGCAAAAATATAATATAAGAGGAAATAACTTTAAATCGGATCATCGTATGATAAAATCGATATAGACCTTTGAAGAAATTTGTTAGGTACATTTTGATATCTCATTTGCTATCAATGATTATAAATTAGTAAAGATTGATAACGATTTATGAAAAAATATGCAGTTCAATGTCACAATTTTGTTTGGTTACGCACATAGTATCAATCCGAGCCCCTTTGACTAGTATGCACAGTATGTTCAGGTGGACTATTCAATTCAAATCTTGGCATGCATGCAAGTGTCAGTGGCGTAGCTAGGGGTCGGGGGGAGGGGCATTGATATACCTCGTTTGAGAATGAGCCGTCGGTTGGGGTCGGCTGGCCTGCCGACAAGATAGAGGCCTGTGATACTTTGAAAATATAGCTTAAATTAGGCTTCCTGCAGCATCTATACAGGCTAAAAATCAAGAGCCCCTAGACCCCACCCGTGGTCACTAACCTTTGTTGGTTCATAACAACAACAAAAAAGCTCCCCCCAATATATATTATAATCCTAGCTACACCAGGGCAAGTGTAAGCTCTTGGGTAATTTTGTCATCAATGCTGTATGCATAACATAATGTGTTTTTAAAAGTTAATAATTATATCGTGAGATAGGCTTTTATGACAAAGGGTATTCATAATATAGGTTAGTAAGAGTTTAACAGGGTTCGCTGTCGGACAAGTTTAAATATTTTAGAAACATTTTTGTTAATTTTTGAATATTTTGAAATTTTAAACACAAACATTCAAAGTGTTCTAGCATTTTCAAACATTTTCACCCACCCACACACCCCCACACAAAATAAACAAATGTGATGCGATCTGTGAAAACCCGCCACATGGTGGCATTTTTCATATTGGAGATATTTATATCATAAGAAAGCTAAAACTGTGCTGATTACAGAACTGTTTCGATCATTTTTCTACGATCACTACAAAAAAAGTTATGAGTGAATGATGATTGTGATGTCACCAAAAGCTACAAAACAAGAAATCATAAAAACAGGCCAAAAAAGATACATAATTCAATATAATAACATTATAAGGTTAATAATAAAAGTGACTTAAGTAAGTTTGTCAAGGTGAAATTTCATGAAAGATGATGACACAAAGTACTGGAAACTAATTTTCTTTAAAAAAATCTAAAAAAAAAAAAGTTTTTTATTTTTTTAATTTTTTTTATTTTTCTATTTGACCATTTTACCCATAATCCCTAGTTCACATTTTTGCGACATCCGACGGGTTTTCTCAGATCGCATCACAAATGTCAACTTTTTTTTCCTTCAAAAATGTTCACGAAAAGGGTCAATCAGGCCTGTTTAAAAAGAACAGTTTTCCCCCAATTCCTTAGCTATACAGTATTTTAATTTTCTTCACCTTTCTTTAGGTCATTGTGACACAGCAGTAACCTTTCAGAGATCAAATGCCACATTATTCAGGATATTTTCATCAGGATACTGTCGTTATTCCTGTCCAGTGATCTGGACATCACTAAGAAAATAATGTCACCGCTTTGAACTTGCCTCTATTATAGGCCTATATGAAATGGTAAACGCTGAATTTGAACTATGGCATAGTTTAACTCGTTTAATTTCAGCTCACATCACATGGCACCAAAGAAATATGTCTTTTGCTATAACTTTGTGAGTTAGGTGCAAATTGCGATATCAGTTTTTGAAGTCAACATTGCTGCCAAATACAATTGCTCCCTATGAAAAGCATTAGACGCACACGGAGCATTACTTTGTTTACATTAGAGAACCAAAAAATGGTCCTCCGAGCACGTACAGCTATTCACACTGGTTGCTAATGCTACGAGCTCTGCTTGAGTGCACACCCATATATGGAGATGACTCCGCCTACTGTACTCCGATCGAGTTCTCTCCAGCGTGTTGTTTGTATGAGATTTGTTAGGGTGTGAAAGAGTCGTGCACTCGGAAATACTGGTTCATCCTTCAAGACCGACAATTAGGCCAAAAAAAAAATTGATTCCCCTATTTGGTTCAACATTTTGACGAAGCAGATATTTTTCAAATTAAATATTGCAGATATTTCAAAACACCATATCAAGTTTTATATAGATATCTGATTTGTCCGAGTGTGAATTGTTTGTGTAAGAAAAGATTGGTAATGTATGCAAAAATCATGTAAAATCCCTTTCATCTTCCATTTTACATTTGTAAAAACACTTATATTTTGAAATAAAAACATATCTAATTCACTTGAAAGTGTATTTTTGGCATTCTTTGACATCTAAAAAGAATTTTTTTAAATTAAAAAAAAAAAAAATCGACCTACCGACCCATAAAAAAATTAAGGTGAAAGGGCAACCAAACAATTTTTTTTTGGGGCCTTAAATAGCATCCGAAAGCAGTGTTGTGCACAACAATGAACCACAGGCAGTGGAGCAAGGCAGTCAAGCTTGTCTGGGCAGTTTAAAGGTAGATGACCCGATCACATTTTCGTAACACAGAATTATTTCAAACATCCAGAGATTTTCATATCATATGAAAGCTCGTATTTTTCTCATCATCATACTGAAATTTGACGGCCTAAATCGGTATAATTACGGAGAAATCGATGAAATAACGTCGAATTACCGCGAATGGTGGTAACCACCGATATAGTTTGTGTACTACTCAACATGCTCAATGGGTACAGTTCACAGCATCTTGGGCGTCTAAAATAAGAACCATTAGAGCTATGCAACTCAAACTTTGGAACACGACTTTTTTAAGGATGACCTTTCATGTAGAATAGAAAACTTCAAGTTGAAAATCGGAACATCTACCTTTAACTCCACCTTTTTATTTGCATCATAGTGCAGGTTCACACACTCCCCTGTATTAATACAATACCAAGTTTTTGTACCTACAATGTTAGAAATTGTTCCAACACTTTGTAGGTGTAATGTAAAGTGTTCCCCTTTCACCCTGATCAATGTTGGATCCCACAATTTGCCCACCATCAGCACAGGGCCTCACAATTTTCATGTGACTCAAATAGTGTGCGTGTTATGGTACAAACAGCATGGCAATTAGGGTCAGTGTTCGAACACATTCTTTATGATTGTTGTAACAGATAACAATAGGCGCTTCAACCTGTTTTGAGCAAATTAGTGCACTACAATTTTGTCATGGACTGCACCCCAGCTTAAAAAGTGATGTGCAATGTTGAACCCGCAAATTCGATGGCTGGTTTAATTTGATGTAATTTTGGTCCAGATATTATAAGTTGGATCTTATTTGGGATGTTGTTGGAATATCTAAAGTCAACCCACATCAACATGACGAATGCCTTAAAGATTGAGCCTTTGGACCTGTTGATTATCATAGCTAGATTTGTTGTGTTTAAAAGAGTTTTGGTATTAAAACAATGTATCATAAAGCCAATTTGTATCAATAGGACTGGGAAAAGACTAACTTAGTAACTTATTTTTACAATTTTGAAGCATCCCCATTTCCTCTCTTTTTCAATATTTGTCATCAAAACGTTTGTTTACTCCTAAAATATCTGCAGCCAGTCAACATCTGCTCTTTTAATCGCAATTTGGACCTTGTAACAGAAAAAAGTTTGCCCACCCCTTGGCTAGATCATGGTAGAAAGCTCTATTACAACAGCAATATCACTCAAAAGTACTGTATAGTCTTCCTGTCCAGACAGTTTGCCTTTGTCTCATTCAATATTTGTAAGTGCTATAATATCAAGTAGTGACACATGTCTTGAACACATTTAATTTGCGACAAATCAACTCAGGCCTGGAAATAGCACCTGCCCACCTGCCCATAGCGGGTAACTTTGGCGTCAGGCAGGTGTAGATGCAAAAGTACCTGCCAGACTGGCGTGATAAATGTTTCAAACTCACAGTATCAGTGAGTTACACCACTATATCTGTGGATACACTGGCTTGTGGAATTTCTGTCCAGCCCTGGACAAATCACTTCATAAGGTACTTTTTGTCCGCTAGGCTCATTTTGAGACAGTTTGTAAAATATAAAGCGAAAACAAAGTAATACAAACCTAATACGTATATATTAAAATCTTAAACAGCTAAGAAAGTTTAAGCAATCTCATTGGTTCTCAGAGAAATCGGCGACATCTAGATGAGACAACTTAACACGGGGAGGTGGGGCCTACGTTTTAACAGTGCGCCCGACCTTCACAATGCATGGTTTGCTCCATAATGCGCACTTCTGCAGTGCGTCTTTAGCGCTTTTCCTGCGTTTATGCCGGCGCCGCGACGCTTACGCATGGTTTACTCATCGCATGTGATTGGATGGAATGTTTGCGGGTTATTCGATCCTAGCAGGGGTAAAAGTTGTCAAATGTGTCTAAAGTATGATTGTTTAAGAATGCGAATAAAGGTATTGTTTTTAGCCTGTACCCGTGTTATATTGTCTGACATAAATGCGTTCGATAGTATTATTTTTTGCGTAGAACAACTCCGCCGCAGTATTCTCTAAATCTTACACCGCTCTATCAGATGCCTCTGCAGCTCAAAAAGAGTGTGCACTGGATTTCTCTGGGGAAATATAAATATTATAATCGTCAAAATCAACCAAGAGAACTAAGTATATATTTCTCAATATATACTTTGATTTCCTCCCATTTTCAAAAAGTATTAATTCAATTTTTCAAAAACTAGGTATCAATGAAAAGCTTGTTTAATATACTATCAGATGTAGATTGGATTTATAATATATAGATTTTCAGCATAGATGGCCAAGATGATATTTTTGAGGAATATGTAAAAAAAAATTAAACCAAATCCCACAATTTTGACAAAATATGGCTTTGAAAAACTGTCAACGTTTTATTGAACCACACTGTATAGTCCAGAGTTAAAACATACCTTGCCGGCATTTCGAAAATAAGTTGTTTTCTTTATCAACACTGATGATTGAGTGACGATCCTGTGTTGATTGCACTTCTTTGTGGTTGCTTGGCAATGGTGTTGCTAGATAAATTTGCAACCAGAAGATCGGTGTATGCTTGACTTAGGTTGAACTGCCCCTCGTCTCTATTTATGGTGGTGCCCTGCTTCCTGATCTCTATGGCCTCCTTAACCCATCTATTGTATTTGTCTGTCTCTTTACCTACCACCTTTGCCTCATCCCAGCTGATGACATGGTTCTTGTCTATCACATGATCTGTAATGGCAGATTTGTTTACTATGGATTGTGACCGTTTTCGCGTTGCCTGGTGGGTATCTGTCAGATGTTGTCAAAATCTCATATTTCTAAAAGTAGACAAGATGTATCTTTTGAAGTGATGTGTCATGGGTTTACTCATGCATGACACAAGTATCCATAAGAAAGGGAAAACTGGCCGACCCATATCTTTCAAATTTGAAAAAATATTTAAAAACAAGCTGAATGCCACCTGCCTAATGCCCTCTTTTTTGTGTTACAATTTACATGTACACTTACACAAATGAAACTGCTTTGGAGCAATATGCATGATCCCTATTTTAGGACCTGACATAGATCTATATAGTAATGTGGTTTGACTAAAGTAGAAGCCGAATTCATTCAAATAACTGTTTTATTTCAAAAAGTGGTTAACCCTTTTATACTGGTGAAGTAGAAATGTTTAAAGTTATCTCTCTCATAAACCTTTTAATCAACATGAAACACACATCCAAATGAACACCAGCATGTCTAGTCTTGGATCAGTGGATCTTGTAATTACAGCAGTCACATGTACATTGGCCTGATTAAATACTGATTATTATCCCATGTAATTCACATGAATGTAATTTGGACATCAATTTGCTACCAAAATGGAGAAATTAATCATGAGATTGCCATCAAATGTTCAATTGATCCATATGTTGTGGCCTACAGTCTTAGCAAATGATGTAAATATGAGTGTAAATGTAAATATCCAAAAACTATGTCACACATTAAAACTCAACAAATTGTTCGATATTTCTGTGCTGTGATTTTGAAGACACAGCTCACACAAGCAATTTAAAGATACCGAGGCTTATCGACTGGCAATATAAGACTCAGCCATCGCTCATTTCCTGAGGAAAACCCTTACCGCACAAACTGCCTGACCTTATCCGGAATACAAATCCATGTCTCTGTTTACATTTGAAATGGCGAACAAAAAGACGACTATTGTCTGAGCCCCCTTGCTCATCAGTAGACTAACGCACTGACGCTTCGAGGAATTTCTGTGAAAGTTACGTTTAAACGCCTACCCCTTGAATCAAAATAGTTGACAAGCTTAGATATAATGTCCAACTTCGGGGGAGTGCAGGGGCGTAACTAGAGGGGTGTGCAGGGGAATCCCCCCCCCCCTGCCAGAAGGCTTGCCCCCTACCAGAATGCTTGCCTAAACCCCCTGATGCCCCCAATGAAATAATGACACACTCTAGATGTATACAAAAATTAGTCGGTAATGCCCCCCCCCCCCCACCCCCACCCCCCACCCCCACCTGCCAGAAGGCTTCCCCCCTTGATGCCCCCCCCCCCCCCCCCCCCCGACAAAAAAATAAAATAAAATAAATTGAAGACAATAGTTACGCTACTGGGTGATTGGGTGAAGGGAATAGTCCAATAGAGGTGACAACGTTGAATTTTGTATTCAGGTAGATACCTTTTCAGACTATTGTCTGAGCAGCTCCTTGCTCATCGGCAGTCGGACTAATAACGGACTGATGCTTCAAGGAATTTCAGTGAAAGTTATGTTTAAACTTGAAAACCTTTGAATCAAAATAGGTGAAGCGCTTATGTATAATGTCCAACTGTGGCGAGAGTTGGTTAGGCAAAAAAAAGAAAAAAGAGATGACTTGCCTTTTAGGTCAAGAATGTGGGTCGGACAGTCGGATTATTTTTAATTTTTTTAATTTTTTTTTTAAACAAGCAGATAGATACTACAATTAAAACATCACACAATGTTGATCAACTTTCCCAACACATTGTACCAATTGTATGATCGAATGATCGATGTTGCTCGCTCGACCATAACAGCCTATGCGGCAATAGCAACCGGGGAAGCCCCACCAGTCTATTTTGATCTTTTATAGAAAATGACAGTGTATTCCATATTTGGCGAACGATGACACCATGTGACGTCTATCAACCAATCACGATCAAAGATTTTTGAGATCAATCGATGTTTGATTGACAGTCCGCTTGCTTTGGTAATCGGGACACCGGCAGCAATCACGCGGCGTCATCATGTGGGGATTCCCTATTCGATCGTGTTTGTTTACATGCCGGGCGGGTGAAATATTATGTATGTTGATGCAGGCTGATTAAATCTTTAGAATTCATAATTTATATGCCTAGATCTCGTAAAAAGAAAGTGTTTATTGATGATCTTTGAAACATAGATTTTGCTGGTTGAATTTTTTAAAAATATAAGCATTTTTTTTTCTCAATTTTTTTTCTTCTTCCTAAATCCGAGATTACCCGCAAGACGGCAAGATTTCCCGGCAAGGAGCTTGCCGTTTTGCCTTCTTCTTCCCGTTGCGACAGTTGATATAAACTAATAAAGTATGTGAGTATAAAATGATGATTTTATGTGTTTATGGCGTATTTAAACATAAACAGAACATGTTTTGCTATTTCTTACCAAAATATGACATTGAAGAAAAGAAGAAAAAAATAGCGACCCTAGATTTCCGAAAAATGTGGGTCGGTCGGAAATGGCAAGTCAACTTTTTTTGGGGGCCTTAAGGGAATAGACCAAGAGAGGGGGCAAAGTATTGAACAAAAGACAACTATATTGTCTGAGCCCCCTTGTTCATCAGGCATACTTACTATACAGCCTTCGAGAATGTTGGTAAAAGTTACGTTTAAACTCCTACCCCTTGAATAAAAATAGGTGAAGATCTTAGATTTGTTATCCAACTTTAGGGGAGTGGGTGAAGGGACTGAATAGTCCAAAATAGGGGCAAAGTTGAATTTTATTTACTAGTAGAAATACCTTTTCAGAATATTGCCTGAGCTCCTTGTTCATTAGCAGACTTACAGCCCACTGCTTTATGTTATGTTCAAACTCGTACCTCTTGAACATGTTAAATCAAAATTGGTGAAGGCTTTAGCTGCGATCCACTTGGGGATATTGGTGAAAGGCAATAGTCTAAAAGAGAGACAAAGTTGTTTATTTTCTCTATGATTTTTTTATGAATTCTAAGAGTTGCAAACACATAGTATGAATCATCACCACAGTAAATTGCAATTACAGTTCATTGAAATTAAAAAAAAGTTAGAGAATAAAATGAAACCGTGAATAGCTTTACTGTTATGATATGAATATATATATTGTGATTTTTTTTAATATTATAATTTCAAATTTAAACAAAAATCTTGACAATTGTAGTTTAATTGTTAAAAAAGAGGATTTTCTTTTTTGAAGTTATTTTCATTTTGTATTATATCATGGTTTGGAATTTAGCATGTGGATATGATTTAATTATGAGAGAAAACACAAGGAGGATAATTTATTATCGTAACCTAAAGTGAGAGATTTAGTTTTTGTAATAGTGTTTTGAACCCATTGCTCAGTGTCTCATTGCTGTTTCCCCGAATGACCAACCACTGAACATCTGACCGACTTACTGACTCTCAGCTATACTCTCAAGTAGTTTATCTATTATCTATGGAGGCCCTTTTTCTAGGCTTATTACAGCAATGTCCATCCTCCTCAAGGATAGTCGAAGATTATATGCCTAATCATTGCCCAGTTGTATTTCTTGATGTGGTGAATTTTGAACTATAAAATAAATTATATTTTGGATTGGACATATGAATCTGTGACAAATCTTCACCTTTGATTCAACTTCTCCCATGTATATACTATAGAAGCAACAAATTACACAATACTGAATCTTCAACCTATACATAACAGGAAAGGATTAATCTTGGCCTATTTTTCTGAGGGAAGGTGAATCAAGGTGAAGGATATGCTGGTTCCCTGCATCAATGGGCTCCACACAACTTATCCATAGATGCAGGTATGCGCCGATATCCACTCGAAGCTGATTTGTTGGCATAAAAGTCATGCATATTCATGATTGACATAAAATAGATCCACAAATAAATTCGATCAAGCCAGCCTCATGCTTAGAATAATAACAAATTTGCTGATTGGCACAAACTACATGTGTATCTGCGTTAACCACACCACCGGACTTGACACGCACATGCACGCATGTCATAGCGCGTTCCCCATCGCGCCATAGCTATGGCAGCGCGGCAATGCATTCAGCGTTCGATGCGGTATCTCAGCTACAGTGTGTTGATCGTTATTTACCTTATGCCATAACAGAGCGACAATGCAATGTGTTGAACTTACTGTTACGGCCAGCAATTGAGAACCCTGTACCTGCACCTATGGATAAGTTGGGCCGGGGATCCAGGGTGCAGGGAACCAGCATAGGTGAAGGATTGAGGAGGGTAGGTTTTTCAAGATTCAAATTGACACAAATAAAGCACAAATATATGATTCTGTAACTTAGAAGATCTTTATGATTTTATGATCAGAAGGCAAACCTGCAAGGAAATCCGCTTTCAAAGTAAAAAATTAAGGATAGAGGGTATTACTTGGAAATTATCGCATAATTTGACTGAAAGGTCCTCTTGGAGGATTGACAATTTAAATTTGATGGATTAGGCAGTACCATACTATTTAATTTAATGTGTCATATTCATTTATTTGTCAAATTCATTTATTTGTCAAATTATGAATAGTCTTCTGAAACAGGTCCAAGTTATATGAAGCAAATCAAATTTTTCTCAAACAATTTTGACAATATACATGTTGCCCCTTGGGACATAGGGAACTTTAAAATTGTGTAATATTATACTGAAAATCTAAATCAAGTGGGTGACGACGTTGACGTCCAAAGTGCCAAAAATTAAAATCAAAACATAGAAATCTTGGTTTCTAGCCAGATACTTAACACTTTCCACGCGGCAGGCATCTGCAGACGACACTCCAAAATGTCACAAAATGTTTCAAAAATCATTACCATATTTGAAATCACCATGAGAAATGCATTGAAATAAGTACAAACATGCCTAGTATTAGTTCAGTAATCCTTGAGATTGACTTTGAAAATTGGGAAAGGTTTCTGAAAAATCTGTTTTGTATATGGTAAACTATTAGCCGCGTAGAAAGTGTTAAGGCACTCCTTAATTCCCCCTTCCCAAAAATGGGGCCCTTTGCTGACCTTGAATTAGGTATAATACTATTTATATAAAAACGACTTGTCGCTCTTAACTTACACGTTTTAGGATATGGCGCGTTATTTTTAGATGACAATTTGGAAACGTGTGCCAAGTGTTGAAACTTAAAGACATTTGCATTATATAAATGGTAACTAAACGATATAGTTATCTGCAGTGAGACTTTCAGAGGATTGAAGCAATAAGTATGATCATGTGTTTGGGTGTGATGTTTCCGGGACTAAAAGAACCTGAAGTTGTAATGCTTAACCCTTAAAAGCCCTGAACGCCAGGAAATCTCATTTGAAAACCATGCTGGCAGCACGTGTCGCCTTTTTCTATCTCGCGTGGTACTCAAGGCAGATGATAAATACGTACATAATTGTTACGTGCATGTGACCCCTGGCTGAGTGGACTAAGACAGTGTATTCCGTGCTGGAGGACTCGGCTTTGTATCCTGTCACCAGCAAGTCCGGTTTTTTTTCAGCTAAATTTTGCCAATTTCCACCCCCGGATAGTTTTTTCAACATATCCGTCCCAAAAGTGTTAGGGTTTTAATCTATATTACCTGTGTAGAAAAAAATCTTCATTCTAACTGGAGTAAAAGCATTAGACCATTGCATATTACATAGATAACACATAGTGATAATAACATGGTCCAGATATTACATAGATAACACATAGTGATAATAACATGGTCCAGATATTCCATAGATAACACATAGTAATAATAACATGATCCAGATATTACATAGATAACACATAGTGATAATAACATGGTCCAGATATTACATAGATAACACATAGTGATAATAACATGGTCCAGATATTACATAGATAACACATAGTGATAATAACATGGTCCAGATATTACATAGATAACACATAGTGATAATAACATGGTCCAGATATTACATAGATAACACATAGTGATAATAACATGGTCCAGATATTACATAGATAACACATAGTGATAATAACATGGTCCAGATATTACATAGATAACACATAGTAATAATAAAATGGTCCAGATATTACATAGATAACACATAGTGATAATAACATGGTCCAGATATTACATAGATAACACATAGTGATAAAAACATGGTCCAGATATTGCATTGATAACACATAGTGATAATAACATGGTCCAGATATTACATAGATAACACATAGTGATAATAACATGGTCCAGATATTCCATAGATAACACATAGTGATAATAACATGGTCCAGATATTACATAGATAACACATTGTGATAATAACATGGTCCAGATATTACATAGATAACACATAGTGATAATAACATGGTCCAGATATTACATAGATAACACATAGTGATAATAACATGGTCCAGATAGTACATAGATAAGACATAGTGATAATAACATGGTCCAGATATTACATAGATAACACATAGTGATAATAACATGGTCCAGATATTACATAGATAACACATAGTGATAATAACATGGTCCAGATATTACATAGATAACACATAGTTATAATAACATGGTCCATATTCCATAGATAACACATAGGGCCTAGTGATAATAACATGGTCCATATTAAAAAATGATACTAATTTATGACTCCCCTAACCTTTTATTTTTAGTTCTTTGCTCCATACAACTGAACATAGTATACAGCAGTTCAAAAAACACCCAAAAACCCACTATCAATAGTTCTACTCCCAAAAAGATTTGAATAAAACCAACTGGCTAAAATCAGAATACTAATTTTGTTTTCTTCTTTTTGTATGTTTTCATCACAGGATCACATACACTCTAGACATCAAACAGCCAAGAAAACAGGCATCTTCAAAAGATTCTCGCGGCAAAAGTCAACAACAGCCGAACCTCCAACAAGCCCAAACAGACCCAAATCGGAATGTACGACGATTACGACGGCTCTGGAACTTACCCGTAGTGATGAACTATTAGACCTTATGGTTGCACAAGGAAAAATAAGCAAGGATGATAGACAGGATTTATTACACAAATTTGCTACGGCGGCCAATTATAAAACTGGTGATGCACAAAGGATGATACTGGGTAATCTTGTTAAGGTAAGAACAACACATTTTATTCTTCTCAATTTATATTGTTAGTTTGAAAGTTTGAGCCCCTTTTATGACAATTTTTTTCCACATTTTCTAAACATTTTACCTAATTTTCTATGTATTCCTACAAAAAAGTTACTAAAGTCGCCTTCAAAATTGTTGGCTCATTGACTATTCAGCCAACGAGTGTGTGTACTTATGCAAAGTAAGGGGGCGCTGATGATCGCAATTCTCACCAATAACACACCTGCAATCATTAGAACAAATGTGTTCAAACACTGACCTGCTGTTTGTACCATAACATGCACTCTATTTGAGTCACATGAAAATCTAAACTTGTTTATGGTAGTCTGAAGTATCCCCTTCCTCATACCCCTCCCCTTTCCCCACCGATCAATGTTGCGAGGCACTGTGCTGACGGTGGACAAATTGCTGGATTCAATTGATCAGGGGAGAAGTGTTCAAACAACATTTTCTAACATTGTGGCCAACATTTTTGAAGGCAACTATAATGAAAATGTCATTCTTACTTAGTTTAGAAAAGTTTCAAGATTTCCACAATGTTTTTAAAGCAAGATGGGTTCTTTGTGCTATTGCAGTTTTTGACTAGCCCTTTTATTATAAAGAGGTTTTCCATGTAGCTATTAAGTGGTTCGCACCCAGTGTGTTCTGAATTCAATGGGGTGAGTGTATGACTTCAAATTCATAGCATGAATTGTCATAATGAGTCGGAAGTCGAAAATATCACATTCTTAGTTTTCTACTTACTTGTATAATTGGTCATTTGCAGGATTTGCAGTACAACACTTTGCAGAAAAAAACATTACGATTTAAGAATAGACAATTAATTCCAAGGATATTTGAAGGATTTTCAAAATAATAGAAAACAAAAGTAAATCTATCCTTTGTTTGAGTACCGTATTATCCCTATTAATATTATCACCCCCGTTTTTCTCAATGACTACCAACAAACAATCCCTTATAAGCGCCCACCTTTTCAATTACCGTAGCACTGTACAACAACATTTTTTCGCCCATCATCCTTCAATAAAGCAGTACCAGTAAGCCTGGTTCGATAAGCAAACCTGGCCGCCCGCAGTTTTTTAACAAAAACTGTAACAAATCGTTAGCTATTCGTCTTTTACAACTATTCATGGAATGTGATTTAAAAATCATACTTCATTTTTTTTCTAAAAGCTAAAATATTATTGGTATGTTACCAAACAAAATGTCTTTGCAACCTTGCAGAATTTGACAGTCTCCACGATAAATGAGTTTAAAAAGAGTAACATAATAAGCACCCACCCAAAATGTCTTTGCTAACCGCCCTGGGCGCTTAATAGGGATAATACTGTATATATCAAAATCAATATTTGTGACTCCCGACTCATTTTGCTTGATCACATCACATAACATGAAACAGGTGTATCTTCTTTCTGCAAATCTTAACCACAGTCAGGGGCTACATTTCGACGCGATTCAGGCAAAGATTCGGGCAGTATGTAATTTTTTAAGAATCAAACTTCGCGTAAACAATTTAGTAATCTTACTTACTTGAACTTTAGTAGATCACATTCAGTTTGTTTGATACTTGCAAAATTAGTATATTTGATATCTATGTAAATTCACAGGTGAAAATGTATACATTTGACCCTTCGCCCCGGCCTTTCGCCCTTTAACCCATTATTTCTTTACAGTACATGTACAGTGAAAATCATTAAATTAGATTTAAAGGTAGATGTTCCGATTGCTGGTCCAATTTTCAACTAGATGTTTTCTATTTTACATGAAAGATCATCATTAAAATTGGCACATTCCAAAGTTTGAGTTGCATAACTCCATTGGTTCTATTTTTAGAAGCACAAGGTCACAAAACATTTGCCCATTGAGTCCTACACAAACTGGTTGGTGGTTAACCACCTTTAGCAGTAATTCACCACATTTTCGCCTATAATTTCAAAATGGAACATGTCTGGCCTCTAAGATTTGACAGACATAATGAGAAAAATATGGGGATTCTTCTGATATCAAAATATCTTGATGTGAAAAAAAAATCATAGCCCCCAAAAGTGATTGGAACATACACCTTTAATGATTAAATCTACAGTTTAGTACTCCTACCAAGATGCCTGCTAATCCAAAATCACTGATCGTCTCTTTAGATACTTTAGAAACTGTTTCTGAGGGGTATTGAGTCAATGCTACAGGGTGAGTCAGATGGTATGGGCACTTTTTTCGCAAAGGCATCACAAACAATTCAGGTATTCATATTCAAAATCAATGGCAGTGCTACATGTAAAAGACCCATTATTTGGCTTTCATTCAAAACAAGAATTAATCAAATTGACCATTGCGTTCTCATATTACATCGATTTAGTAAAACTCCAAATTTATGTATGTATTCTAATGAGGCTCGCTTACTTATTCAGCTGCAATGCCTCTTTTCAGGGTTTTTCCTTGAATTCAGGCTTGTTCTTACTCATAATTAGTTAGTTCAATTTATATTCAGTTATTTTAAAATTTTGTCTCTAATTTTCATGTGCCTTCAAAGTTATTAAGGACAAGTAACAAAATGATGTGTTTTCACGTCCCCACCCGCACCGATTTTTTACGCCGCTCCAATATTTTTGTTATTTTTCAAAAAATTCCTTCAAAATTCCAAAAAAAATTTAACAAAAAAAAATCAAAAATCATATTCGTCTTTGTTGTGTGTGAGTGTGTCCATCACTTTCAACTATAAAAATACGCAAGAAACCCTTGTTGGCATAGATAGTGATACGAATATCGAAAAAATTCTTGCAAAAAGCTTGTAATTTGGCTTCTAAAAAATAACAATAATCAAAATAAACAAAAAGTAAGGGCCGCCCGCACTGATTTTTAAAAAAGTCCGGATGAGAAACACATTATTTTTGTTACTTGGCCTAACCAGTTTCATTGATTGCCATCTCTGAATCAGCTAGCCAACAATTCTGTGCGTTATAGTCATAAGTCATCCTGTGGTTTGGCTTTAAAATACCAGGTTCTACTAAAATTGATGGTCGAATTAAACAAATCTTTTATTGAATGAAAGCCAAAAATGTGGCCTTTTAAGAGCTATCATTGGTTTCAAATATGCATGCCTGCAATTTTCATGGCATCTTTGCGAAAAAATGCCCATTCTTTCTGACGCACCCTGTATGATATTCAGAATTATACCAGAAGTGACATCCAGACAATTACTTTTCAAATAATAGAAACCCAAATGTACCAAATTTCTTCGAATGCATGCCCCATAAGAATTTAGAATGATTTTTATGGTCGATATGTTTCACTTTCAGTATACTAATACACCTATCAGTTGTAAGACGCACTATACGACCCCCGGGAGAGGTGCGTCGTGGGTGCGTCGTTTACCAATAATTCTTGACGGAGGGTACGTCAGTGGCAGCCTTTGGTCCGTCAAAAAAATGACGGAGGGTGCGTAAAGGTCCGTCACTTTACATGGGTGCGAATGGGCTGATAGTTGACTGAGGGTGCGTATTTGGATGGCAATGGTCCGTCGTTTTTTTGACACAGGCTGCGTCATGGAACATGAGAAGTTGACGCACCTCGGTAAAGTGACGCACCACTCCCGGGGGTCGTATAGTGCGTCTTACAACTGATAGGTGTATAAGTCTATGACATTGTTGGCATCTTCAGGAGTGACAAGGATTTTAAACCAACCCCTAAATATGTTTTGCACTTAAGACAAATAAAACTCCCTTGAACAAATTTTCCTGTCAAATCTAATCAAACACTTTTCTCAGAAGTAACCCTTTTAGAAACCATAAATATGACCGGTAATAGATTATTGACATAATATTGAAAACATCTCCTTATGTTTTTCTAAAGGAACCATGATGACAAAATGTGTCACATTTCATAGACCTTTTTGCCGTCCATCCACAGTTTTTTTTGTATATCTCTGACTAGCTTAAACACCAAGTTTTAGTACACATTGTTCTCTTTTTTTAAAGAGGGGACAGGCAGCTAAAGTAAAATGGGGTAATCAAAATCCACAGGAGTGAAAAGTAGTATTTTTTATGAGGCGGTTCCTTAGACAACATAGATGTTTCAGGGTGTAAAAATCATCAAATTAGAGAATTTTAAATTTTTGTTTAGGTAATATGTTCTTCCCTGGGTCTGTGTCTGTTTATCCTTAAGCCAAATGACTCAGACACACTCCTCTATTAGATATGGTTGTCTGGTGTAATTCTATCATGGGGGTAACGTCAAAAGGAGCATCCTCCCTCCAAGTCGGGGGTTTGTTTATCCTTTAGGCGATAAAAATACACCACCCTGTTCTACAGGCATATGGACCAATCAGGATGGGTCGGTCGGGCAGGTGTTTTTTCTATGAAAGTTTTGTGAACATTTTGGTGAATTGTGAAAAAAATGTCAACATTTAAAAAAAAGGGAACATTTCCAATAAATTCCAAAATGTTTCAAATTTTGTAATAAAATCTATATAAAAAAATAAAAAAATCTTTTTTTGTTGGCGAAAATGTGTAAAAAACCCTAATCTGAAAATAAATGGGTCAATTGGGCGCATATATAACAGGGTTTTTTTCTTGTCGCCATATCCAAATGACTCAGAAACACTCCTAGAAAGATATGGTTGTTTGGTGTTATCCCATTATGGGGGTAACGTTAATTCCCTGGGGATTCCAGCTAGTTGCGCTTCTTTGCCAATTATGTCTGAGACTGTTTTTAGGCCAAGTAAACAAAAGTACTCGTTTCTCATCCTGTCTAGAATCGAGGGGCTTTATACCCTGCAAGCTGAACCACTTTGAACTCCACCGTGCATTTGTGTGTGCCGCTATTTCACTGATCTTGGTTTTCATTTTGATTGGTCGATTATTTTTTTTCTATTTTAAACGATTCCTCACAGGCATGATGAACAGGCAAGACATTAAAAGAGAACTTTCTTGTTTTATAAACAATGCATAAGAACGGCATAATTCTGGAATACCCGCTAACACCCTATATTATAATACACTTTACTCCGTAAAACATTGAGGTGAACAATGGTGAAGGGTACAATGTGAAGGAAAGTTATTACATAATCATTCCAAAAATGCAAAATCCATTACCAATATATTAGCTTCTGTAAATATCTAAATACTTGAACAACAACAAAATGTGTCCCACTCTTGAAAGAGTGAAAATTTCCAGATAAATACATGACAGACATCATTAAACAACAATCTTGTTTCACGGGCAAACGGACCTCTCATGTAGGGTCGGTCGGTCAGTCAGGCGTTTTTGTGTGTGTTTTTTTCCCTTCAAAAATGTCAGGAGATTTTGGTGAATTTTCAGCAATTTTCTAAATTTGCAAAAATAATGCCAATCAAAATTGTCAAAAGAAATTCACAAACATTTTTAAAAAAAATCAACAACAAAAATTGCAAATTTAAAAAAATGTTCTATTACATAAAATTGTTCAAAATTGGAAGAAAAAAAGTGTCAGTAAAACATTATTGTGTTTTTTCCGTCGCCTAACCTTACTGAAATAGTGGACATTTTCACGCTACATATATTTTCATGATTTTCGCACTAAAGTCACCAATCGCGAACTTAAAAACGTGCAAATATATTCATTTGGTATGTAGGTCTACATGTATGTAAGGAAGCTCAAAATCTCAAAAATAAAAACAAGCGAAATTTTTCAAAATGTGCAAAGCTTATGTTCTAACCATTTTCAAGTGCATAACTTTTCAAATATCCAGATTTGTGCAGGCATCTTTTCAACATAGATTATAGATTTTAAAAATTTGCCAAAAGGTGGAAAAGGTAAAGCATAGAAAGTTACTTTTTGACACCAATTTCTATCAAATAAAAAGAGACATAAGAAGAATCATGTACTTAAAAACTCCATGAACCAACCAAAAACGTTATCAAAATTGTATGGCATTTATTACCTCGTAAAGTCTAGATCTAAAGAAACTGAAACAAGACTTTACTTATTTTTGGCCATCATTTTGTCAAAGTGCGCCGAACGTCACACCACGTCACGGCAGAAATGTCCGGATGCAGCAATGCATCGTAGCATGGCTACTTGATGAAAGATATCTTCATTAATCTGACTAGCTAGCCTCATTCACATTGGCAACGTTCGGCTAGTTGTAAAGTTTGCGACTTTGGATCCCTGGTGGATGGTGTTATTTGTTGATTTTGATTTCTAAATTGAAGTTCCTCTCAATGAATTGCAACATTTTATTATATCTTCGAGAATAAAAATAAGGGATAGACTTATGCTGAGTTAGAGGAATTCCACCTTTTTTCCTTTTTATTCTTTTTCTCCTGATACATCCTTCTTAATGTTTATGTTTCCTTAAGTTCCATGTTTTGATAGTCTGAGACATTTTTGAACTATTTTTCTAATTTGCTTCAAAATGAAAGAGAACAAAAACATGTTTGTCATTGATATTTTTGGCCCTCAAAATATGCAATACATGAAAAATCGGTACATTTGAATATTTTCTGACAATTCCTATACCTTCAAAGATTCTTGCCAAAGAGTTTTGTGGAAAGTGGGTTATGGTTATTAAAACTACATTCTGTTTGACTTAGCATTTTAAGGATTTTATACATAAACCTGACAATATGAAATAAAAAAATATAGTATTTCAATTTTATTTATATATATTTCATTCCTTGATGAAGTCTACACAAACAAATGTAGCATAATTAATTTATGGATAAATTGTACCTTAGTTTAGTCAAATTGGCTAGAAATATGTGATGCGATCTGTGAAAACCCGTCAGATGTCGCAAAATGTTAACTAGGGAATGTGGGTAAAATAAAATAATAAACATAATTTTTAGATTTTTTTAGATTTTTTTAGATTTTTTTTAAAGAAAATTAATTTCCAGTACTGTGTGTCATCATCTTTCATGAAATTTCACCTTCAAAAACTTACTTAAGTCACTTTTATTATCAACCTTATAATGTTATTGTATTGAATTATGTATCTTTTTTGGCATGTTTTCATGATTTCTTTTTTTGTAGCTTTTTATGACATAATCATCATTCACTCATAACTTTTTATAGTGATCGAAACAGTTCTGTAATCAGCACAGTTTTAACTTTCTTATGATATAAATATCTCCAATATGAAAAATGCCACCTAACCATGTGGCGGGTTTTCACAGATCGCATCACCTGCGTTTTTTTATCTCTCCGTAAATAAAAGTAATTCTACTGTACCAATGTGATTTTGGCATGGGCACACGTCATATATGATGCGCGTGTGGTACACAGTGCGCCTAGTGTGTTTATGCATGCCCACACTCTTCTGTATTAATTTATTTTTTGTAAGCCTATTGAAGGCTTGCCAATTAGTGGCTGATATAGCCTACAATGTTAGAAAAAAGTGTTTGAACACTTTGTAGGTGTAATGTAAAGTATTCCCCCTTCCCCCCTGATCAATGTTGAATCCCATAATTTGCCCACCATCAGCACAGGGCCTCGCAACATTGATCGGTGGGGCAGGGGAGGGATATGAGTAAGGGGATACTTCAGGCTACCAGAAACAAGTTTTGATTTTCACGTGACTCAAATAGCGTGCATGTTATGGTCCAATAAGCATGGGCAATTAGGGTCAGTGTTCGAACACCTTTTTTCTATGATTGTAGGCATGCAAGGCAAAACATTTTGTTATTGTATAACTACTGTAAAACACTAAATTTCACTGCATTAAAATTGAGCGAATTTGAAAAACACCATCTTTTAGTGGCGTTTTAATTTCACTAAATTGAATCGTCTTGCTGCTATGTGAACCTATAGCGGCATTTTAATGTAGCGAATAGAGGTCCTTACCGAAATTAGCAAAATGCTAGCGAAATTTTGTTGCTTCACAGTATATGATGCACTTATTTCTGTCAACAACCCGTGTATATCTGAGACCTATAGGTACACTATTTCAAAATTAAATTTTATATTTTTATATGCTGGCCTGTAACCTTCAATATATCTCACCATTTTATGATTTTCCCCAAATCACAGACTGGAAAAATCACAATAGATGATGCGGTCCACTACTCAAGGTTACTTGGCATAGTAGCATCAGCAGAAACAGAGGCAAAGACCATAGCTGAAGTGAGCAATGCCTTCCAAGATAAGAGAGTCTACAACTTTGGTGTCTATAAGTACTACAAGCACAGAACATGTCAGAGGAGAATATTACAGGTATGTCAACCTTGTGTGTGTGGGGGGTGGGGGTGCGAGTTTTGAATAATTCGTTTTGGGGTTTCAGCGCCGGAAGTCGAGATGTACTGAAATTCAATCCCATAATGCAAAGAGCTTTTTATAGGTCAAAGGTTTATTCATTGGTTTTGTTAACTGGTATGCATGTTCATTACATTGTGGGACTTAATTTCTGTACAACTTGGCTTCGATGCTGAAATTCCTAAACTGTATTAAGAATGTTTTTATAACAGGTATGTCAACCTTGTGTGTTAATTTTGAATTAAGAGAGGTGTTTGTCAACCTTTGTTACTTTGGATATGTAAATGTTCGCCATTTGGAAGTCAATCAAGGATTTCTGTACTTTTGCATTTAATTTCAAACACAAGATGTTACACCAATGGATTTTTCTCTACCAAACCCGTGCTATATGCTTTTAACTTTTGTTGCCAGTAAGCCAGTCCCGAAGCCAGTCTGCTGTCAGAAAATATATTCACGCATATTTGGCACGTAAGTGAGCAATTAATCAACACGGTTAAATATTTTGGCCTTCCAAATTTGCGAGTCAATTAAATCAAGTTCAAGGTCTTAGAATCTGCTGTTGATACCTAAATCTATGGATTAGGAAAGGTCTTTCTCAACTGGTGGAAGTTGGACCAAAGAATGTAAAGGTACAGTCTTTGGTAGAACATAAGTGTGTTGTGTTAACACATTCCATGCGGCTATATTAGTTTTACCAATACAAAACAGATTTTCAGAAATCTGTCCCACTTTTCAAAGTCTATCTCAAGGATTCACTGAACCACTATTAGGCATGTTTGAACTTATTTCAATGCATTTCTTCTCATGATGATTCCAAATATGGCAATGAAATTCAATAATTTTGACATTTTTGAAACATTTTGTAAAATTTTGAAATGTTGTCTGCATAAGCCTGCCGCATGGAAAGTGTTAAGTAAGTATCAATTGAAAGAAAGAAAGAAACAGTATGGCAACATTCACCCACATTGCTCATACACTGCATATTTTATTCATATACTAATGGGATTACAAAGTTTAAATTATTTATCTCGGATAGGAAATCCAAATCCAGTCTTGGTAAAACAGATTCAATGACTTTCTCCGAACATGGGTGTTCCAACATACTTCAGGAGTGCATTGTTTCAATGGATGTGTTGATGTTATATTATACTCATCACAAAAAGTATCGAGACACTTAACAAATGAGCCAATAATTAACGGCCCGAAAGGGTATGGATTAATCGAAGCAAATAACTCAGTGCATAAATTTTGTTCTGCATACTTTGATACCTCGATTGTTGAGATACGAGCTTGCGGAGTGGAGTTATTGTTATTTCAATGGTCATAGGTCCAGTATTAAAAGTGACGATCATCCCTATAGAAGCATTTTTGTACATAATGTGTAAAGCATAAACCTGATCATTCTCTATAGGGATGATTGTCACTTTTGAAACTGGACCTACGACCATTGAAATGACAATAACTCCGCTCCGCAACATCGCATCTCAATAATTGAGGTGTCAAAATACGCAGAACAAATATTATGCACTGAGTTATTTGCTTCGATTAATCCATACCCTTTCGGGCCGGTGATTACTGGCTCATATTTAAGTGTCTCGATACTTTTTGAGAGTAGTTTCCTACATGTACACTGACATTTCCATGCACTGTCATGAGGGATTATTTGAAGTGAATTTGTGCTTTAATCATAAGGATCTTTATATCAAATTTTGGAATAAGATACCATTTGTGATATACCTTTATGACTGAAGAAATGAACAAATGTGTTGCACAATTTTTAAATACATGTATAATACATTTTTCAAACAATCCTTACCCATGTCACATGGACTACAAAGGACTAAGCGTTTGATGAAAAGGTGCTAATTTTCAGATACATTTTTTTAAAACTACTTCTAAGAGATTTTTAAAACCAAAACAGGACTTACGTCTCAAAAAGCAACACAGTTTTCCCTGCATGCATGTCATAATTCAACGCTATCCATCATTCAATACCTACATATTTACAAAAGTCCAACATTTTCCTTTGCCTCCAGCCAGATCTTAACACTTTCCATGCGGCAGGCGGCTGCAGACGACATTCAAAATGTTTACAAAATGTTTCAAAAATGTCAACATTATTGAATTTTATTACCATATTTGGAATCACCATTAGAAATGCATTGGAATAAGTACAAACATGCCTGGTATTGGTTCAGTAATCCTTGAGGTAGACCTTGAAAGTTGGGAAAGGATTCTGAAAAATCTGTTTTGTATATGGTAAAACCAATAGCCGCGTGGAAAGTGTTATAGTAATAGCTCGTCACAAAAATAAAATATAGTGATTTTAGAACGTTTGTTGATATAAACTCAGGTTTACTTCATATAAAATCAAACAAAATTAGTCTTTTCTCCGTAAACCTGGCTAAAAGCAAATGCTTGGTACATTGCGTGCCAGAAGAGCTTCATATCTTCATACCATTAAACCAGGAATCATGGAGGGATACAAGCTCCACTTAAACTTCACTTAAAAACTCAATACAAACCCATTTTGTTTCCTTAAACTTTGCTAAAGGCAAAAGCTGAGTACACATTGCGTTTCATATAGTTGAAACCAGGAAGCATGCAACATGTGCAAGGGGAACCATTTCCATCAGAAAGTCTGTTGTGAAATATGATGATATAAAAACTTAACCACTTTCACTAAGCTTTAAACTCAATTCAACACCATCTTGTCTCCTTAAACCTGCCTAAAAGCAAAAGTTGAGTACACATTGCGTGTCACAAGAGTTTCGTAGTTGAAACCAGGAAGCATGCTAGGGGAACCATTTCCTTTTTGGATAACGCAGCAGGTTAGTTTGACTGACTCATTCTCTTGAAATTCATGCGTGTTAAACCTTTCCCCTTTTCCCCCTCTTCCTATATAAATATAAATATCAAGACTGAAGACAGATAAAGCCGAAAGCAACAATTTGGTGGTATGCACAGACTTTGATGCTTTGTTTTGATGCCTTGTATGGTCAGTAACAGACAGGGACTTGATTGAGGGATGGTATTGAATACAGCATCAGGAGATTTAAATACAAGCCTATTTTGTTGATGCCATGATCACTAGAAGAATATAATTTTCATTCACTTTCATTTAGATTTGTTAGTCCTAAATATTTATTTATTTATTTATTATTTGCTAACATTTTCATCAATTTATGTCCAAACTGATTAACTATTTTTTTTCTATGGGAATTTTCTGTAACCAAACCACCAAGGAGCCCATTTCATAGCAAGATGATATATTGAAATATATAAACTTCTTTTGATTATATATTTTCTACAAAATAAATGTCTTAAAAGTAAAACGTCACATTAAAATTGGCATTAATAAGGCCTGTAACCATGGTAACCTATACAATATTATAGTCACCTATATTACAACTGTAAGCATATTATGTGTAATCAAAATGAAAATTTAACATTCTGAAGAAAAAGTCTTGAGATAATTTTAGGAAGTCGTAAGTCTACCAGCAAAGGTCACATAAAATAGGCTTGTAGTTTATTAAAATTAGAATAAGAATATTATTTTTTTATAAAAAGTTTTAATTTACGTAAAACTTTTCTCTGCCATTTATTATTTTATTAAATGTAAAAATAGATTTTGTTTTGCTTGTAAATTTGCACGGTACTGAAAAATACATCTTGAGTTTCTTTCCATAGACATGTATATTTACAAAACATTTGCAAATTCTTATGCCATTGTAATGGTGAACAAAAATGCAAGAATTAATGTATGTCGTTTATGAGACCCCTAAATTCACAAAGATGATCTTTATTCACAAAATGTTACAATCATGGGAACCCTAAGCAAGGTAGTGAGTGACAGCACCCGGTTTAGAGAAAAGTACAGGAAAACCTGTTTTGGATATTTTTTTAAACATTGACATTTAAATGCAGGATGTCAGGAAAAAATGGTTTGTTGTGGGTATATTGTAAGTTTGATAACAAAGTCACACTTCTCTACCCAGGGGGCTGTAATGGGTATGGGAGGCAACCCTTCTTTTCATTTGACTAATAGAAATGCGTGGGATACGATCCATTAACCGGTATCGTAATCCTCTCAGCCATAATGATATGGCTATTAATAGCAGATAAGAATAGGGCTAGGTATCGGGTGGTAAAATGTAAAGGAAGTGTTAAGTTATTCAAAGGGTGTCTCCCGATTCCCAGTATTTCAGGATACCCTCGACAGCTACTGTAATTATACGTGATTATTTTCGTGTATATTATTCTTCAAATTCCAACCAATTCAATTTAAACAATTCACACTGTTGAAGCACTGTTTAAGAAGTTGTTTTAAACTTTAGATAATTAAGGCTGTTCAGGTCATCCACTGCACAAACTGATCGTTCAAAATAAGTTGTTGAAAAATGTATGCTGCATTCAAACAGATAAGTGAACAACCATGGTAGAAAAATAACACTTTCACAACTTTTAAGCAACGAAACATGTTCTTTAAATCTCCATTTTGTTTTACTTTAAAATATTATCCATATTCTACAAGGGTTCCTAATGTTACACCAAAATTCTCCTTTACTGAATATTCAGCAGGGGAGGAGAATTGGTAGTTACTGAATATTCAGCAGGGGAATGGAATTGGTAGTTACTGAATATTCAGCAGGGGAGTGGAATTGGTAGTTACTGAATATTCAGCAGGGGAGGAGAATTGGTAGTTGTCCTCAGAAGGTTTAACTACGTACTGTAGACAAGAAACTACAACACACAGTCAATTTCAACATTTACTTTAAATAACTTTATTGATATGTGGGATGAGCTGGAGTAGTCAAAGCATCACTGCCTGATACACACAATGCAATAAATATTTTTTCTTCTATCATAGTAACAATAATATACCATGCTTTAGTAAACAATACACCATGCTTTAGTAAACATTACACCATGCTTTAGTAACCAATACACCATGCTTTAGTAAAGAATAACCATGCTTTAGTATACAATACACCATGCCTTAGTAAACAATACACCATGCTTATTTAGTAAACAATACACCCTGCTTTAGTATACAATACACCATGAAAAGAATACACCCTGCTTTAGTATACAATAATGCAATACACCATGCTTTAGTAAACACTACACCCTGCTTGAGTATACAAATACACCATGATTTAGTATACAATACACCATGCTTTAGTAAACAATACACCATGCTTTAGAAACCAATAAATATAAGCCAAACCTACGTAGGACGAGGATCTGGATCCGGACCACAATTTGAAAGGATCGAGACCTCCGAAAGGAGCACCTCTAGCCTTCCACAAATCCATGAAACGAGCACAACAAATATGGTCCAGACCCTTATCCCCCTACAAAAACCTGCCCCACCCCTTACACAAAAACCCCGCCAATCATCGGCCGAGTCTGGCTCAGACCCAAGCCGGTAAAATCAGGTCTTATAATGCCTGAAAACGACCCAATCAACTCCTCCAGTATGGATAACTGGGTGGGTTGGGTGGGATTTTCACCATGCAACGATGACTACACTCCAACCAGCAATTGACAAACCCAATAAAACGCGCTACCCAATTGGACGAATAATCGGGCATGAATATTAATATGGCCAATCACAAAATTTAATAGAACACCAAGGCACACAGCTTAATGCCACTTAGGGTCATATGCCGTAAAGGGCCGAGGAGGGCAATTTGGTGGCCTTCCCCCCTCTGAAATATTCCAACCAAAAGCAAAACGCAAAGAACCGAAACAAGGGCACCTCTTGAGGACAAAGTCGCTTTTGATTAGATGGGACTAATAAAAACCGTAATTACTGAATATTCAGCAGGGGAGGAGAATTGGTAGTTACTGAATATTCAGCAGGGAAGGAGAATTGGTAGTTACTGAATATTCAGCAGGGGAGGAGAATTGGTAGTTACTGAATATTCAGCAGGGGAGGAGAATTGGTAGTTACTGAATATTCAGCAGGGGAATGGAATTGGTAGTTACTGAATATTCATTAGGGGAATGGAATTGGTAGTTACTGAATATTCAGCAGGAGAATGGAATTGGTAGTGATTCACATCAGATTTGTCCTTTTTTTAGGGGGGAGGGGGTAGGGATTCACTCATAATATCAAACATCATCCGCCAGTCTAGCATAACATAGAAGATTTGGCCTATGTTAGTCAACATTAATCATCACATAAATTAAAAATCTCCCTAAGGTGAAGGGAAGTGATAACAGTTTTTAGCACTTTTTTGTTGCTATTACTTTTAAGCTATGCGTCGGGCTTATGAATTCAAATTACATTCAATGAACAATGTTATGATTGTCTAAGAAATTCGAAATGTACCTTTGTTTTGATTTACTAAGAAAATGTTGCCATTACTTTAATGAAAAATGAAGAACAGTAATTTTGTCTTTAAGGTCTATATGAGATAGTACTACCCCATTTAGCCTCAGAAGTTGTTTTTTTAGAAAAACATGTAACTTATCGCTGCGTTTTGGAGATGTTACAGATGTCTTACTCGAACCAGTTCTGAGCAGTGGCCTGTTCAAAGGCGCTGGGAGGGAGGGACAGGGTATTGCCCCCACCTCTGATTATCATTCGGTTGAAGTGCATCCATTCGGTTAAATTTAGGGACATTTAAGTGGTTTTACACCATTTCTATCCCGTCATTCGGGGGAATCAAAACCAAATCAGTTTAACAATAACACATTTTTGTGCGCTTGTTTTCAACGAGCAGATAATCAGGCAAAATGGTCACATGAAGTCATTCAGGTGAATAGAGGTCCCCGGCCCCCCAACACTACACAAAAGTTGGTAACCATGACTGTTCTAAAAATCCCTGAAAAGGGGTATATTTTTGATTGTCAGCGAGGACAGTGAAATCGTGAAAATAGGGGGTATTTCATGAATTAGTCTCTGTGAAATTCGGAAAAAGGGGTGTTTTACGAAGAGGAAAAAACAAAAAACATCACAGTATGGATTTAATCACTTGATTAGAACATGGTAGCAACCCAAATACACCATTAGGGTACACCAGTTTATAACACAGGACAAAAACCCTGTTACTGTTAGGAGCAACAAGTTTTTATCTATTTAATGTATGTATAAAGTGTCTTTGAAAAGGGGTGTTTGAAATGATAGTCCGTGAAAACTAAAAAAGGGGGTATTTTTACCCCAATTTTGTCCTCGTTTTTGCCAAAAAAGGGGGGTAAAATTGTTGAAAAATCCTTGCAAAGGGGTACTTTGAAAAAATGAAGAACAGTCATGGTTGCCAACTTTTGTGTTGAGTTGGGGGCCGGGTAGAGGTCCTGGCCATCCCACCCACCAGAGAAATCCTGGTAATGCCACTGGTTCTGAGCACTGAAGTATCACAAGATATTTTGGTTTTTATTTCCGCAATGTATATGGAGCATTCCAGCAACGAACTAAATTACATGTCCACCAAATTCCTGTAACAGTTTTTATGGATAGTGGTTCAGTCAGGGTGGACAGGTGGAGCTTGAGAAAGACTGTGTGCTCATCCCTCCGCTAAAATCGTAAAATGGAACAACGGTATTGACTTCACTGTAACTATCTATATCTATCTTTTTTTAAATTCTTTTTTATGCACAAATCAGTTTCAAAATAACATAATAAACACTCTTTATACGAAACTACCCGTGCATTCACAGCCTTAATGTAAATGCCATGATATTTTTCTTGTGTCACACACTTAGCATCCCAAGTGTTGCCGAAATATATGATCAAATCGATTGGCTAAATAAATATCAACAAAAATGCCTATTTAAAAAATACCAACAAAAAAGCCCATTTATCAAGAATATTCAATGGGCCCCCAGGGTGCTCAGTGGTCATTACAAGGGGGTATCATGTGCGTCCAAGAACATTCAAAAAGTACCCCAAATACGTAATTGTGTTAATGTGAAAAAGCGCCCCTTAAACAAGTATGGCAAAGTATACATACCCTAAGCAAGTAATATCAGTACTTCCAATACCCTAAACAATTATTCAAAATATTTTGATACCCTAAACAAGTACTCAAACATTTGCGAAGGATAACATTTGAGAAATATATCTCGCCCATGTATCATGGCTATTTATAATCCTCATGGAGCAAATAAGGACCCTAAATACGAAAGCCAATATTGTGAAAAGTATATTTCTTAATTTGGCTTGTTTTGATACCCTATTCACGTTACGTACGTAACGTACCCCAGCTTGAAAAACTACCCTAATTACGTGATTTCTTGGACACACATGATACCCCTCTTGTAATGATCACTGAGCACCCCGGGTATGGGCCTACTTTATTTCCACTTAAGTTGAGAGGCGTAGTCAATATGTATTTAAGGCATTGCAGCATATCTTGTGCCAAATGTCAATGGTGTATGTACCTGCATTATCAAAGAAGAATGAGTCATGGTGCAAAAAGCGAAAAAACTTTAATTCTTTGAACGAACTTTGTGGTGGCATTACCCCTGCCTCAAACGTAACACTTTCCATGTGGCAGGCGTCTGCAGACGACATTCCAACATTTCACAATAGGTTTCAAAAATGTCAAAATTATTGAATTTCATTATCATATTTTTGTATATGAAGAGGTGTTTTGCAAAAGGGCCTACATCCACTTCTGCCTTTTGACTCATTTTGCATTATTGAATGGATGGCTATTCATTATGTGGAATGTGGCTTGTATTGGTTGGTGCCTCAATTGGCGTGCATGGATGCACTAATCCAAGTCATAGAAACAGTTTAAGGCCATGTGTTTTGAACTCACCACCCAAAAAGGGTGGTGGCGTTGCATTTTTGGTGACGAATCGTCCATCTCTCTCCAATAACTCAACAACTAAATGTGGTAGAGCTATGGTTGAGGTCTCACGTGAAAGCCTATTTATTTAGCTACATTGTGTGAATAAATCAGGTATTTCTATAAATGTTTGGCTGAGATATGATTGATTATGTTGTGAAAGTCAGGGGTGGTGGCGGTGGCGGTGGCGGCGGTGGCGGTGGCGTTGTGTACAATCTCTATGGGGAATATAGAAAATGTTCCCAATTCTACGTTCAAAGTACAATAACTTCTCATCTCTGTATGGTACAAACATGATTTTGCTCTCATTTTTTAGATTGTTTTATATTCTATAAGTTTCTGTTTCAACAAACGTGTCAACTATTACGTAACAATTGTAATCACGAATCGATTGCATTGTCCTTGGCTTTTTCCCTATTCACTACACAGTGAACTTGCCCTAATTCAGCGGTTTTACATACATGAATATAACAACAGAAATATTTAACCGATGATAGCAAAATTATACATTTTTGGAAAGCTCTCAAATAGGGGAATTCAAAAATGCCGTTTAAATCAGGAAAGGGTGTATACCAAAAGAAATATACTTGTAAACTCTAATAAATATGAAATTTAAACGTTTGTGCTCATTTACTTCTCGATATAGTGTATTTCAACATGTTTACCATTGACAACTATTATGTTATGATGGGTAATTGCATGAGGAACTTAAATATGCACAGTAAAATTATGATTGGGATTGGTATAAAAATATTATTGAGCTTAAATCAAAATATGAAAAAAAAATCGATATTTTTTGAATATTCCTAATCACAACATGTTACCATTAGGTCTTATCTAAATTCCAATAGCATATTTGGATTCCTTGTGAGATTACCGTTCAGAAAATATATACCTTTTATAGGTAGAACAAATAGTTATTGCGATATGCTAATTCGAATCTCAGATGGTGTAAAATGTAAAAATCTGGACATGCAACGGTAAGGGTGGCGAGTTCAAAACACACGGCCTTAATGAACACAGCCATACAATAATTTGATTAATTCCATGGACTTGTCAATACAAATTCACTAATGCAAAATGAGTAACATGTCGGGGTGGTCTGGTGGCCCTTTTGCAACAAAGCTCTTCATATGGTAAAACTAATAGCCGCATAATTGGGCTTTACTTTGGTACACTTAGTAACACTTGTTCCTTCCTTTGTTCCTGTCTATGAGCCCCTTGTACACAATGTGCCTTGTCAGGTAAATAGTAAGGGGTCTCTGTCTATGAGCCCCCTGTACACAATGTGCCTTGTCAGGTAAATAGTAAGGGGTCTCTGTCTATGAGCCCCTTGTACACAATGTGCCTTGTCAGGTAAATAGTAAGGGGTCTCTGTCTATGATCCCCTTGTACACAATGTGCCTTGTCAGGTAAATAGTAAGGGGCTATGAGCCCCCTGTACACAATGTGCCTTGTCAGGTAAATAGTAAGGGGTCTCTGTCTATGAGCCCCTTGTACACAATGTGCCTTGTCAGGTAAATAGTAAGGGGTCTCTGTCTATGATCCCCTTGTACACAATGTGCCTTGTCAGGTAAATAGTAAGGGGCTATGAGCCCCCTGTACACAATGTGCCTTGTCAGGTAAATAGTAAGGGGTCTCTGTCTATGAGCCCCTTGTACACAATGTGCCTTGTCAGGTAAATAGTAAGGGGTCTCTGTCTATGAGCCCCTTGTACACAATGTGCCTTGTCAGGTAAATAGTAAGGGGTCTCTGTCTATGATCCCCTTGTACACAATGTGCCTTGTCAGGTAAATAGTAAGGGGCTATGAGCCCCCTGTACACAATGTGCCTTGTCAGGTAAATAGTAAGGGGTCTCTGTCTATGAGCCCCCTGTACACAATGTGCCTTGTCAGGTAAATAGTAAGGGGTCTCTGTCTATGAGCCCCCTGTACACAATGTGCCTTGTCAGGTAAATAGTAAGGGGTCTCTGTCTATGAGCCCCCTGTACACAATGTGCCTTGTCAGGTAAATAGTAAGGGGTCTCTGTCTATGAGCCCCTTGTACTCAATGTGCCTTGTCAGATAAATAGTAAGGGGTCTTCTTCAATTTGTGCATAAACTATTGTTTATGATTTGTGATAGATTAGTTAGATGTTACGATTGACAGTTAGAACCACCAAAACAAACCGCTTACATTTGTTGACAGCTTCAAGGGGAGGTCCGGGGGTAGGGGCGAGTTGAGAGGATGGGGAAGGGGAAGGGGATGTTTGCGGCCGAATTTAGAATGAATCAGGTGAAAATTCTTTCAAGGTTACTCCAAGGCAATTCCATTCTTACGGTTGTATCCTGAATTATACATGGAATTATGTGATGCAGCACATCAAAAGGGGGTCGACTTTGCGGTTGTGTGTTTTTCAAGATATAGATGAAAACGGACGGAAAAAAGAGGGAAATAATTTAGGAAGCATTTCTACTCGTAAAATTTGAATGCCTAGATAAATGTTGATAAATTTGATGTCATTTTAAAGCTTAGAAAATGCTATGAGAGTACATAATAAACTCAAAACTGACTTCACCTGCAAAGTGCCCCCTTTTGATGTGCTGTATCACATAGAGTTTGAGATGTAATTAAATGTTCACATAATTTGTTACCCAACAATTCTAATCCATAATATTTCTACCCTTAAATGCATTACACATTTAGCTCAAACATTCTGCATACTGCATAGCTAAAGTGAGAGTAATGACACAATGTTTTAGGATGCAACGCTTTCTCCAGACATTTCTCCTGGTCCCTGGTACTGCCACATTACCCATGCTCACGTCAAATAATAATTGAAAACACCCCCTTTTCTTCATATTTTAAAATACCCTTTTCCATGCAATATTACAAATATTTGGGGCTTAAATACACCTTTTTATGGCCAAATCTCAAGCCTTTTTTACTATTTACAAACTTTTTTTTCAGAAACCTTTCCCAATTTTCAAAGTCTATCTCAAGGATTACTGAACAAATAATAGGCATGTCTGTACTTAGGCCAAAAAAAAAAAATGGTTATATTGGCGTAACCCGCCCGACCCTAAAAATACGCCCGACCCTACACTTTTTTTTTTTTTTCAGTGAAAAAAAACAAAAAAAACCAACCGACCGACCCTAAAAAATAAAAAAATGAAAAAAATAAATGTTTTTTCTCGAACGAAGTACGACGGTACTTCTAACAAACAATAGGGAATGTTTAAACTCGGTTAACATTGTTCAAAAACAGCTGCTAAAAAAAAAAATAAAAAAAATAAAAAAAATCCCTACCTACCTACCCTATTTTTGTTCAGCCCGTTACGCCAATATAACATTTTTTTTTTGTTGGCCTTATTTCAATGCATTTCTCATGGTGATTTCAAATATGTTAATGAAATTTAATAATGTTGACATTTTTGAAACATTTTGTGCAATTTTGGAATGTCGTCTGCAGACACCTGCCGCATAGAAAGTGTTTACGCAGTCAGTAAAGACAACTTAATAGTGCACCATCCATAACCCATACCATTATGTCCATCTCAAAGTTTGTTGCGTGATCAAATTCGTTTATTGGAATAATGCCCATGCCCATGTGGGAAAATTCAAGCAATCCTGAAAAAGTGCTCCTGAACAAAAAGTTTTTTCTGCTTCCTTGCAGACTGGGACAGACACCTCCTTTTCAGAATTTTGTGATCTTTCCCAATGAAAAAGTATCCTTTTGACGATTTCGCAAACATATTTGTGAAACAAATTGTGCATTGGAAAAATTTTATTCACGAATTTGTTAATACGCATGATACTTGAGAGTTTCAGGAGTTTTAAAAACAGTATTTGTTTGAAATAGTCATGACACAGACTGTCATACAGTGGTTTATCCAAAGAATGTTACAATATCAGTAAGATTATAATGCTATAAGAGAAAGATCTTTTAAATGGTAAATGAACTTGTGTTCAGGAGTTATTTCAGTGTTATAGTGAGTATGTTCCATTTTCAGATGATATTTTATAATTTTCTCAAACATTTTAATGATAATGTTAGAAATTTACTCTCAATAATGTGACAAATAAGAAAGTATGAGAACTTGCAAGCTTTGTTAACAATCTCTACACTTTTATATATTGTCAGCCATTTTTGTCCATTTTAGGCTGATTTCTCATACTTTTTCATACATGATTTAATTCAAATGTCTAAACGGTGTTCTATTCATATTCAGATAATTTAACTTCACAAAAATAATATTATCAGATTTTTACAATAATATTTTTATTAACACCTTAATCTTTTTTCCCATTTTTGTCTGTCTGAATATGACTGAATGATAACCGTATGTTATGCCTATGTTTTTCTTTTTCAGATTGACTTTCAGTCGTGTCAAATTTGTAATATTCAAAAAGGAAACCTGAACAGAAAGTTTGGCTTTGCACAGGTGACAGATTATGAAAGTGAGGTACGTTATCAACACATCAGGGATAATTTATGAGGGAATTTTAAATATTTGAAAAATAATATTTTCCCCCCTAAAAAGTGGCCCTTATTTTTTCCCTATTTTTTTAAAGGCATTTCATGTGATCTTTTCCATGGGACGTCCTCTATACTTGATTTGTTTTTGAAAGCAAATTTTCTTGCAGATTTACATTTCTGATCATAAATCATAAATACGTTCTGAGATACAGGGTGATACGATTCGTAATTACTTCAAAATCATGGTTTTATAATGAATTTAGAATGAAAATAAACTGTCCTGCAGGACATTCTATTTTCAAACTCTTTAAACCATGATTTTGAAGTAATTTGGAATTGTATCGCTCTGTAACTCAGGATATATTTATGATTTATTAACAAAACAAACAAATCAAGTATAGATGACGTCCCATGGAAAAGATCACACGAAATGCCTTTATTTGTGCTGTATTTCTTAAGAGGGGACTTTTTGGGCTAAATGTCAGTATTTGTAGTGGTTCTTAGCCCTAAATGTCTCTAGAGTGTAATTAGGGATTAGACCATCAAGGGGACAAACTGGTTGGATATCAGGTGGTGAAACCGGTCCTACAGGTAGGTGGCGGGATTCAAACCCAGGTCTACCTGCTCCCAAAATATACTTTTCCATCCACATCACCAGCCCTGATCTGAAAGTGTGCTGCCAGCATAGTTTTTGAATAGCTTTCAATGTTGCTGAGGGTTGTAAGGGTTAGTCTTCTTGATATTGATCTTGATGAATTTTATTTCAACTCCTCTTGTTCGCTTATTTTGGTAACTGACTTGCAATTTTTGAAAATCTTGAATGCTTGGGGGATCTTCAATGGTAATGATTTATTCTGGTAGATTTTTTGCAGTTGGTGACTGTCAGGGGTGTTTCTCTCCTTGTCCTTTAAAGGGGCATTGAGAGATACATATAGGAGGGCGCCCTCAATTTTCCTGGAAATCAGGTTTTTTTGCACCTGTAATAGTTCGGCATATATTAACTACCATCTGAAACCGTTTACTATAAACTTGCCATCTATATATCGTGTACAATTTTACGATTTTGTAATTTTGATGTAGATAACATCGAAATGATCAGTATCACTCGCCATATAAATTGCTTCAACCGAATATCTTTCTAGCGCCATCATTCTAAAGCATTTTCCCATAAATAATTACCATTCTGGGTTCCTACGTACCTTATCTATTGAAACAATTCTTGTTTTCCAAATTTTTTCGGCAATCTCTTGGTGCCCCTTTAAAATTGGGGTTTCCACATACCTTTACCTTTTCATTGCTGAATAAAAACTAAAGTTATGGTACTTGGAATGAGCCAGCTGTTTAGTCAATGGTGAACACAGAGAAAGGCTTAGTTTTGTGGTTCAAAATCTAATTAAATATGGTATTAAGTTAATTATGAATTTAGATATGAATGCATATTAGTCACAATAAGCATATATTAATTGTTTAATTCTAGACCATTTTCCAATATACTTGTTAGGGGCCATGTTTCACAATGTTTCAATGTAATAGGAGATAGCCTTTGTCATGATTAACTAGATAAAACTGCTCAATGTCATGGATTTATTACAAACATTCGCACACAGAACACAGGATATTCGGCTTACATGACAAATCCGGGAACAAGGTGATTTATGACAAAATGCAAAAGAAATTGAGTTTTTTAGGTTATCACATGTTACATGATTCTGATGTGTATTAGAAATGTGACAACATTAACCAACATGTTTACTTCAAAATGTCACTTTTAAAGATTCGCACCATAAGGCCCTTCACAGTTGATTCTTGAGTCCTGTTTCACGCTTGCGTCAAAAATCTGAGAATTCCAAAATATTTCATTAATTTTCCTTTATTTTGGATTTTATCCAGCAAAATGACTTTAAATGACTTCCATAGCGGCCATCTTAGAAGGTACAGTACACTTTGTTCAATCTGTTCATAGCAAGCTCAATCCGGGGGGGGGGGGGGGGGAGGGGTTACTCACGTATGTAAGGCATACGGGGACGTGCCGCTCCAGTGGGTCGTTTTTTCATGAGACATCCTTAGCCATGGGTAGGCTTTTCAACTGAAAAATCCTTAGACATGGGTCCTGTTTGTCTAATTTCGCGAAAATTTGCCAAAATTAGGTCTATTTTCGCGAAAATTTGCAAACATTTGGTCTAAAATGAAGCAAAACCTCTAAAAATGGGTACCGATTTTTCCAAAATCACCCTTAGAAATGGGTATGGGTTTTGAATCTCCAGCGGCACACCACGACCAAACCAAATCCGAGTACCCCCGGGGCTCAATCAAATCAATATTATAGCCGATCAACTAACTATAGCTCACTATTTTGGGGTCATTCACCAGATTGAGTTGAATGGGGAGAAATGGGGTTTGAATGGTGTTGCAAACTCTTTTGTGATACCTCCAAGATGGCCGCTAATCCCAAACACGGAAGGTCTCTACCGGATTTGTGTAAATATTGTTCAAACTGATGCGCTACGGGGCATGGAGAGCCTGCCCCACTAGGAAAATCTTGTACATCCCACTGCGCCAAGCCGGGGGGGGGGGGGGGGGGGGGGGGGGGGAGTTTACTCAACTTCTTTGGGGGTAGGGGTGTGCCGCCCAGGGTCTCAAAAAGGGGGGCTACAGAACTAAACTGAGTGGATTTTATGACGAAAAATAGGGTCTTAGGAACTGATTTTTTTCAAAAAAGTAGGTCTTCAGAACTGGTCTATAGTTCAATTTTGATTAGCAAGAACGCAAATTTTTCATTTTTTTGTTTGTTTTAGAACGCAACATTTTCAAAGAATTGGGGCTTTGGAAAAGAAAATTTCGCAATTTTTGAATTTTCAATAAAATTGGGGTCTTAAGAACTGATGCAGGCTCAAAAGGGGGTCATAAGAGCTAGCAGCAGAGGGTGAAAAAGGGGTCTTCAGCGCGGCACATACCTATACCCTTTTCCAATGTCAGTGCCCCCCCCCGGCGCGCCAAGTCAGATAATTAGACTTAATCAAATAGACAAGTTTAATAATCATGATTATAACTGAATTCAATGTCAACATATGCTAATGCAAAACCAGGGACATATTATAACATACATACAATGTAAATATTGATGTTTTAAATTCATTGGGACTCTCAACAAAACTGGACCTTAGTCACAAATTTGATTAAATGAACCAGGAGTTTCCATCCTTTGCTAATTTCCCCCTTTTGATTACCATCACCATAGCAACCATACATTTTGCAAAGTGACAATGGACTTACTGTCAAACCATTTCCGAGTGAATTTCAGTATTAAGAATTTCCATGCGGCAAGCGGCTGCAGACGACATTCCAAAATTTCACAAAATGTTTCAAAAATGTCAAAATTATTGAATTTCATTACCATATTTGGAAGCACCATGAGAAATGCATTGACATAAGTACAAATATGACCAGTATTGGTTCAGTAATCCATAAGATAGACTTTGAAAATTGGGAAAGTTTTCTGAAAAATCTGTTTTGTATATGGTAAAACTAATAGCCGCCTGGAAAGTGTTAAGAATAGGGCAGGATGTAAATCCCAGAGTGCGAAATGAATGCGTAAATATTTGCAGGTAGTGTTAGGTTAACACTTTTCACGCTGCTATTAGTTTTACCATATGTATACAAAACAGATTTTTCAGAAACCTTTCGCAATTTTCAAAGTCTATCTCAAGGATTACTGAACCAATACTATGCATGTTTGTACTTATTTCAAAGCATTTCACATGGAGATTCTAAATATGGTTATGAAATTTAAAATTTTTGACATTTTTTGAAACATTTGGTGACATTTTGGAATGTCGTCTGCTGCTGCATGCCGCGTTGAAAGTGTTAATAGGGTGTAGCATATCTTGGAACATTTGTTAATTGAATCTTACCGTTATGTCATACGTCTTTTAACACTTTCTTTGGGCATGGTTGGGTGTCAATTGGTCAATTTTCCTACTGTTCACCCAATGATAATTTTGTGCGCAGCACGTCATTGTTATAAATATCACAACAAAATTGCAAACTTTATTAATATTGTTCATGGACAAAAGAAGTGCCTGAAATAACAATAGGACAATTATTAAAACTCCTGACCTTTGGAATATGGGGCCATATAAGAAACAATTGCTTCCCTATATCTGAATTTTGAAACATTTTATACAATGATTATGCTTGAGAAATGAAGAAATGAAAGTCAATAAAGACCTTGAAAGAAACAATTGGAAGTTCCTGTTTTATGAGGAGCATCAACAATTCTAAATATGAATTAGTTTGGTTTTTGTACACATTTTGGTTCGTTTAATCCTGCATTTTCTATTTCTTATCATTTAATCCTACATGATATGATTCATTCTGTAGCAGCTTGTGAGTGTGGTTTTTAAATTATAACAAAATCATACCGATCTTTCATATTCATATTCATATGATGATAATTAAAAACCATGGCAACCAGCTCCTAGCGGCCGTCGCCATGATTGATATCGCTAACCGGTGTCCACTATCGGTACAATTCCAAATAGCCACAAATGGGCAAAATGCCAAAAATATAATAAAATGCTTGATGCTAAGGTATTATATAGTATTTATTAATTATGATTGATTACAGACAGGACACAGCTTGTATACATCAATATAATTAGTGATTAAGGTATAATTAATTGTTTTGAGTTAGTCAGTGAAATAGTCAGTTTTATTCTGAGCGAGATATGACAGGTACCCAGCATGAAACAGAATCAAAGGCAACAAATTACAACTTGGAGATGTATTTCTCTAAATGCCTAGAAAAAGTTATTTTCCTAAAAGGTAAAAGTTTTGACAACCAATGCTCAGTCACCTCAATAGTGCAAACACTTTTTTTGATAAAAGAAATCAGAATTATCAAATATTTGCCTGTCTTTAGTTTTGGTTAAATTTAAAATGAAAATAAGAAAGTACAAAAAACAGTACAATTTTGAGGATTTATTGCATATTAATCATTGATTACAGGAAGTTGTTCACTTAAAATGTCGGCCTTTCACTATTGACAAATTGCACAGGCTTTATCCAGTTATAAAAATAGAACTATGTGAGTTTTGGTCATTTCTGTGGATATTGTCCCATGTAGCAGCAGCAGTGTGGTCATTGTAGAGATAAAGTGCCTTGTTCAAATCTTTGTTGTGGTTAAGAATATTATTGTTAAATCCGCTAGCAGTTGAGCATTATACCCGTCTTTGCCACTGAAGCCCTCACCTTCTGTCCTGTAATTAAAGATACATCAAATCAAATCTGCCATCGGTATTGATGCAAGATCCTCTATTGTGTCAGACGGTCCTTAAATCACCTACATCGTGTTGAAAAATTATTCATTTAAAACAAGTTTTTGTATCTTTTTTATTCATTTTTTATGATCCTGAAAGTGGGTACATGTAGCAATTGTGAAGCTAGTGCAGCCAAGGCCAGGATGAAGGGTTTAAAACTTACACTGAAACATTTCCATATATTTCTAAGTATGCCCTTAAAATCGGGGAAGGTCAGAGTTCAAAAGGAAGTCCTACTAACCACAAAATGTTACTATCACGTAAAACATTTGATTGGTGGAATTAGAAAATGTCAAAATATGATGTACCCTCGCAGGTGGTTAGCTTCAAATGACACATTGTGGTGTATAGGATTAAGTTTTGTGAAGGGTAAGTAGATATATTGAAAAGAGCTTATTGAGATACATAGACATTTGTTTGGACTAGACAGTGATTTCAATTTTATGCGTCGTCGCTCTGGGAATCAAATTGTTCATATTATATACCTATTAAATAAAGATGTTTCAATAATACTGGAATGTCTTATGAGTCACATTCATGCTTACACCTACTCATAGAGCCTCTAATCAGACCACTCTATTCACCTGAATGGCCCTAATTGCTATAAAAATACTGCTATACTCTACTAGTAGTTGCTGGTAGCATATGCTTCATATATGATAAACAGTGCGCTTGTTGCCTTCATGTGCGCCAGCATCCTTCGGTATTTATTTGATGCTGTAATGTGGCTTCGCCAATTTGGAACTGATCAAACTATAGCTTACATAATAATAATAATAGTGGATATTTATAAAGCGCTGGTATCCGCCGCAAGAGACGCTCATGGCGCTGTAGCCTATATTATTACTCTGTTGTTAGGAAATCGTCATAATTATTTCATAGTAGTGGGCCTGTCACACAGGCGACCCAGGTTCAATTCCTTCCCCCCCCCCCTCCCATTTGACCGTTTCCACCTGATAATGTCTCCCCAAACCAAACTTACGGGGTTAGGGTCAATAGTATATTCCCGGGGGGGGGGGGTGGCCAGTCAAACATAATAGTGTACACTGCGTGACCAAAAAAACGCGTAACAAAAAGGGGTGTTTTTCAGTGTTGGACGCGTCACGCGCGTGACGCGTTAAGGGTATCAAACACGCTGATATTCAAGAAAAAGGGTGGCTTAAAATACCGGTCGAACGTATTTAGGGTAACTTGTTTTGTTCCCCGTTCCCAGAAGAATGTTATTCCCGTTTTTGAGCGTCTCATTTCCAATTTGAGAACGCATGTGTGTCACTCATTCCTACAGCGTCATAATCGCCATAGCAAACCGAGATAGCAAAGACCGTCCCCCAGACCGTCGTTTTGTAGCGTAATAAATAGACAAAACTTGTTTAGGGTCATATTCTGGCAAGAACTTGTTTAGGGGTCAAAATTTGCAAGGAAAGCGCGCTAAAAACTTGTTTAGGGGGTAATTTTGCTTGCAGGGTAAAACTTGTTTAGGGGGTGTCTGGACAAAATTTGGTCACGCATGTGTACACCATTATGTTTGACTGGCACCCCCCCCCCCCCCCCCCCCCCCCCCGGAGTATATTGCCAGAGCATGGCAGTGGTCTTACTGACCGACCGTCTTTGGAAATGAGCTAAGTGACTGTTGATGATCACTGGTACATGTATGGGGTAAATTGGAGGTTCTATGCATTCACAGGACTGAAACATAACTGAATGAATAATGCTAAATATTGTTCAACAGCATTATGTGTTCAGGAATAAAAAAACAGTGATTATGAAATGAAGTTGAGTGTCTGCTGACAAAATTGATAACCCGCCCCGTTTTACACATTTTCATTTACACAAATCTTTTCTGCCATTAATTCCTGTGGACTGGATGAAAGCGTTTTGTTCTGTTCTTGTATCGTTCAAACACTCTTGATTCACATTTAGTAAACAATAGAGACCTAATTATCTATGAAGCATGATGTCATGGGTCTGCTTGTTAATTTGCTGGTGTGTTCTGGGAATAAAACCCTTGTAAACTAGTTTCCTTCCTCCGCACAATACGATAATCACAATGAGGGAGATGGTGTGTTTGCTCCTCATCTTCCCGTTATGACACCACCCACAATTCGTTGTAGAGGCCCGGGGATCTTTTGTATAATAAAGGTTTCGATTGGGTTGTAAATAAAGTTGTAAGAATGCTTCCACGAATTGACCTTATGAGGCAGGACACACGTCATGAATATAACGCAATCATATGCAATTTTCATAGATTCTTAACACTTTCCACACAGCTAATGGTTTACCATATACAAAACAGATTTGTCAGATACCTTTCCCAATTTTTAAGGTCTATCTCAGGTTACAGAACCAATACTAAACATATTTGTACTTACTGCAATGCACTTCTCATGGTGATTCCACATATGGAAGGAAATGAAATTCAATAATTTTGACATTTTTGAAACATTTGTGAAGATTTGGAATGTCGTCTGCAGACGCCTGTCGTGTTGAAGAGTGTAAATCAATCTTCATAGATTCTTAAACAATCTTTGTAAAAAGGGTAAACATTTGTAGGACGCAGGTCATGTAATGAAATACAGACTTTGATTTGTGGATGATAACACTACATGATGTCATGTCTTTACCTAACCTGTTCGCTCTAAATTAAAGAAGTTAAATGGCTTTTAACCCAAATAAAGTTGAAGGAACCTCTCTAATAAAAGGGTTCAACAAAAGAAAGTATACCACTTTGTTTATGTCATTTGAGTAATTTTGATTGTTGTTGACCAAACAGGCTAGATAGGCATTTAGATGAATCTTTTAGGCATAATTTGATACCAAATTTTCCCCCTAACAACAAAGATAATCCATGATTAGCACCACTTAAAGGAAAATATCCCATTTTCAAAAGTCACATTTCCAATACACAGCACAAGAAGATTTGGTTAATCTGTCCATGTTCTACCCATCCATAACATTCCTTTGCATTCAAATCCTTCACCCATGCATCAGTTTATATTGAATTAGCCCGCGCATTGAGGGATATGCGCGGTGATCAGTACGGGATAAATACGGCATATGTGTGTGTTACCAATTGGCCCTTTCTTCTCGTGCTGTGTATTGGAAATGCGACTTTGAAAATGGGATATTTCCTTTAAATGGTGCTAATCATGGTTTATCTTTGTTGTTAGGGGGCAAATTTGGTATCAAATTATGCCTAAAAGTTCATCTAAATGCCTGTCTAGCCTGTTTGGACAAAAACACATTGAAAGTTACTCAAAATGACATAAACAAAGTGGTATACGTTCTTTTGATGAACCCTTTATGAAACTATGAACTATACTGCCATAGAGGCAGTATTAAGCAGTTATACACCATGTCTCATTCTGAGCTATGGAAATATAACTTTCTTTGTGCTGGTTGTCATCATCATCATTATAGTATTGGTCATGTCTGATTCTTAGTGACGCTGATGATAGAGCGCCATCAATGTCTGACATGTGACATGCAGGGATTAAGAGATGGAGAGACCGATGCTTCCGACTGTTCATGGCACCAACCAGTCTAACTTCTTTTTATTTGGACGGCAATTATTTCACATTATATTCGGCCTAGTAGGGTAAATTTAGCATTGCTGGTTTTTGAAAAGCTATGAGACTACACTCTTAAAAAAACCCTTCCGGGATCAATTTTTACCAATGGTTTTTAAGAGTGTATATTTTGTCATAATTGCCACAATTAATGGCGTTTTAGCGAGTTCATTCATTTTCAAGATCTACAGCCTTTTTTCTAGTATATTCATTCTACATAGTTAAACACATATTTCTCATAGGTGCCAGGTATCACATCAAAAAATGAAGGATGTTTTAAGTGGTAATTTTGGGGCTCTTAATGCTTTTGCACTGTGTTATGTTTGATTTAAATGTCTTGTTCTTGAATTTGTGAATTTGTGTTCCTTTTAAATTTGACCTACATTCATTATTGCAAGACCTTGTAGGAGTGTGAATGAAAAGTGTGAACTTTTTCATTCTTAAAACATTATGGTCCAACATCGGTGAGGCTTGTCTTATTTACTGCAACATGAGCCTAAGTTACAGATGCTTTTAAAAACATTATCATGGATGGATATTAGAAACTTACTAAAGTACACAAACTTGCACTTTGCTGAAATAATTTATAACATGTTTTTCTTATTTTAATACAGGGAAATTATCAAAATATTGTTTTCGTCATTTTGCTTTTTAAGATGATCCCTAAATTAATCCCCAAAAGATCCTTGTATAGCTCGATCCCATGGTGCTCGGTTTTCCTACGCAATTTGCAATTTGTCGTTGTCTGTCAATTTATATATAAACATGCGTGTATTCCTCCGTGTATTCTGTAAATAGCAAGGGATCAGCTCATAAACATAAACCTCCTGTTGCAGGGGGCCCGTTTAGTAGCTTCCCAAAGTAACTAACTTCGAAAAGAGAGCCGATAGTCTCCTGTGCAGACCGACGCATGTTTGGAATAGGAATGTAGGGTGCCTGCAACTTTGAATAGGTTTCTTAACCGTCACCCCCTATACTGGAAACTACACTCTAACCTTTAAACTTCAAGTACTCTTCATACACTTCGTACCCCTTTCTAATCTAATGATAAACACTTTACACCCTTTCCCCTCCCTATATATTACCCCCTTCCCGAGTTTCTTTACAACCATCACAAAGCAAGCTTTCAATGGAGTCTATACATAATCCCTTGTAAACACTGCATTTACAGCAGTGACTCACACACAGGAAATCAGGCCATGTGGAAATAAAAAGCAAACTTGGAAAAAAGTTGGCAGTTTTAATCATTGATATAAAAGTAATTCATATCAATTTAATTGAATTTACAAAATGAAATATTTGTGTTGATCTTTTAAAGCCCGTTTTTGACTGACCGTTTGAGGCAAAATTTTAACGGGTATTAGTAGGCATATGATGAGACAAACCGTTGCCAATTCTGGGTGTTAGGTTTCAAAATTGTCTGCAAATCATTCTTAAAATAGCCACTTCATTTACGAACGCCTCGTGTTTAGTGGAAGTGCGTCTTCCTCTGCAAGGCACTGCAATTGGGCTATTCCAATTGATATCTATACACCCCTCTATGGAAGACATGAACTTAATCATCCACACAGGGAGTGTAGATTTAAAATGGAATAGCCCATTTTGGTAATATTGTTGTTTACCATGTGTTTGTTCTCCATACCATTATTGATAGTCTTTGTGGTTTCACCTTATACTAAGGTGACGGCTTTTTATTGTTTTAAAGAACATTATGTTGTGTTGTGGTGGGTACAGGTGTAAATAATGAGATACATGAACGAAAGTTAACAAAGATGAATCGGTTAAGATAGTTGAGGAAGTATAGATAAGAAGTTTAATAACTGTGCTGTAGTTTACAGATGATTGTTCTTATCCGGTAGTTTGAAAATAGAATGATAAATTAAACCAATTCTATAACTTTTTGATGTAGTTTGTGAGGAACGAAGCTGATTGAATAATATCAATAATGGAAGGATAGGAATCGATCCGATGCAATTGAAAAATGTAGTTTTGGATTGACACTTAATCTGTTGTAGACTAATCATATCTTACTATATCAATGGTTGGAGTGAGATTTGAATCACGTTTTACAATGTTTAGTTTTAAGTCTCTTTTATCAACTGGAAAGAATTTGTTTGCAAGATATAGAATACAATTAATTTTTTATCCAAACCTCGGTTGCTAAAACAATTGGAATCACTTTCTTCTGATTAATAAAAAGATTTGAAATCAATCCTTTCAACTAAACATTTGTTTATTATTTGTGACAGGTTACATCAAAAGGGGCAAAATTTAGATTTTATGTATTATTAAAGCCAGTTATCTAATATTTATTTGAATGCATTATTTATCCAAATCGGACATTCCGTTCAAGAGTTATGTCTTTTTTTAGCATCCACTCATCTAACAGCTTCGGGATACAATAAGAAAAACCGGTCTTTAGAAGACTCAATATGGAATGGAAGGTGTTTGAAAATCTTATAATTAACACTTTTCTGGTCAGTTAGTAGGTATTAAAATTATTTGTGATGATTTTAAAGACATTAAGGAAAGGTAATCAGATGGGGAAAAAAATCTACCTCTGGACCATTTTTCTTGATATTCAACTTTGACCAGCTGTATAGCACAGTTTGCTGTTCTGCGCCAAGTGCCCCCTTTTGATGTGACTTGTCACATTTAAGAAAATATTTACAATTAATTGCGTTAGTGAAGTTGCTGAAATCTTAGAGAAAATTGCCATTTTGATTTACTTCGAGGTCCCATGAGGGCTAGTATATGGTTGCTATGGAATCCCATGGGGTGACTTTAGGGTGACAAGGTGACGGCTAATTAATAAGGGATTTCTTTTCAGGATAGGATCTTATCTATTTCCCCTTGTTTCCTTGGTTTTAATTGTTCATAATGTCATTGAATGGTCAGCATTGTATACAGGTCAAATGTATTATGGTGTTTAGTATTAACCCCCTGAGAACTACCGGCCGATTGGTTGAAAGATGGATACATCATTTATTGAACCAATGAGAGACATTGTTAGAATAATTGTATCCCTGATAAAGATGGGAGTGAAACATTTTACCAGCTGCATTTGAATTGGCTATTCATATGAGTACATCTTGTAATAAACCAATCAGAACCACTGTAAGATAGACAGGTAGACCCCAGGGGGGGTTAATTCCCCTCACAGCAATCTTAAATTGTGAAAACCATGACTATCTGTGTGAAAAGTGTTATGACAATTTTTATGATGTTTAATCAGAGGGGCCGGGGGTATATTAGCATTAACCAACATTAGGGAGCGTTCATAAATACTCTGGTAGGGGGGGTTGGGCAATTCAGGGGGGGGGGGGGGGGATCAAAAAAATAATAAGCCTCAAAAAGGGGGGATCAAACAAAATAAGTTGCCGATAAGGGGGGGGATCAAACAAATTTCTAATGTAAAAAAGCTGCAAAAAATGTGCGCGCTGTGCGCGCGCGTTCCCCAAACTGCAATCACCTTTCGGGAATTAGTTTAAAGCCAAAATGTATCCCAATCATTAGTGTAAAGAAACAATTTTGTATAAAATAGCACATTTTGCATGGGCCTCCATACATTTACTTTAGCTTTATAAAGATTTTATGAAGGCAAGCCTCAATCATAACAAAGTAAGTCTAAAAGTAGCAAATTTTTCTTGCGCTGCGGCGCGCGTCTGTTAAGATATCAGGTCCGAAAACTTACAGCTCTAAGCAGTGGCGGATACAGGGGGGGGGGGGGGGGGCGGAGGGGCGGGCGCCCCCGTAAAATTTTACAATATACCTTTTTGTGTACCACTTTACCTTTTTCAGAGACATAGCTATGTTCCGTCGGTACATTTGCCACTTGTAGGCCTACCCCTGCGATTTTTTGTTGTTGCCGGTTTTGGGTCAACAACATCGCTACCCCCCCCACCCCCACTTAGCAGAATTTTTAATCCTGGGATCCGCCACTGCTAAGGGCCCGCTGCTCCCTTAACCCTGCTGGGCCTTGGCCCCTGGATGCCAACAGGACCCGGTACGCCGATTTGGTCCCCCCCCCCCGGGCAACAAGCCTTCTGGCTACGCCTATGTTTAAAGGCTGATGGAAGTTAAGATATTCAAAACAACTCAGTCCGTTATTACCCCACCAAACCTACAAATGTAACAGAAGTGTGGTTTGGCATATGGGGGGGGGGGGTCAAAATAAATTTCAGACCCTGAAAGGGGGATCAATAAAAATAAGACTTTCTCGAAGGGGGGATCATTTTTTTTTAATGCCCGGGATGCCAATTTGCCCCACCCACCCCACCAAAGTATTTATGAACGCTCCCTTAGTGTGTTCTGTCCCAATCACAGATCAGTTGTCATCTTGCTTCCAAAATTGATGACTTAAAGCCACTGAATTTCTCAGAAGCAAATGCCCAATATGCGATGTGCATTAGCAAAATTATTTTTAATTTGATAATAATTGCTTTCTTTTTTTCTTTTTTCTCTTTTCAGGAGGGTTTAAGGTTTTTTATTTATTTTAAGGATCATCAAGAATACGAGTTAGAAGCAGACAGTTTAGAAGAAAAAGAAAAGGTATGTATACCCCATAGTAATCTGTATATTTCAGATATAATATTTTTGAAGTATTATGTGATGTGGTCAAGCAAAATGAGTCAGAACTATTGATTTAGAGATATAAGGCCAAACAAAGAAGATTGTCTGTCTCAGAAGCCCGCCCGCATTGGTATGTGAAATGAGCTACGGCACGTAGGTCTACGCGCTGAGGCCTAATTTTGTTGTTGATTTTTTACAAAATATTTTTTTTAAAAAGGTCTCTGTAAGCTTAATAGATTAGCAAATTAAAAAAAAATCGCACAGCACTTAGCTTTTTTGCCAAATGTTTCTGAGACAGACCTTCTTCTTTGTTTGGCCTAACCAAACAAAGGATTTCCCCTGCTAGTTTGAAGACCATTCAATTGCTAGTATCTTAGGAAATAAAGGTCCATTCAAAATGTGATATTTTCGAGTTCAGACTCATTTTCATCACATCACATATGATTTTAAAAACTTGGAAATGCAGACATTTGTGGAGGATGCTTCTTAACATATAGAGCTTTACTTACCTCCCCCCTCCTGCTTAAAAATACTACTTCTAAGCCTATCGAGTAGGTTGAGGCTTAGTGGGTGGGATAACGGGCCAACGTGCGAAGGTTCCCCGGATCGATTCCCGGCCGATCCCCGGCGAATTAGTTGCTGTTAACAGAACATTATAATTGCATTTCTTTTCTCTTGTCACCGTTGTACGGTAAATTTATCTCCTCAGATCTGCAGGTTATTAAATCTCATAGTCGAACAAAACAAATCCACAGCCAAAGGACGTATCTTAACGCAAGCCGACTTCCAGGGGGCGCTTTCCAGATGCCAAGCGGTCATCAGAGAAGGTTTCCTGGAGAAGAAAAATCACAATTTATACACCACATGGACAAGGTAAGTGTATCTGTAGGGGAGAATGGGGAAATACAAGCACCTTTTGTAAGACGATTGGATTCTCCCCATTCTACCCTATTGATTGATGATGATCAGACTTTCCTGCTCCTCATATTGCCTTATTTCACTTCCAAATATGGAATTTTTCAGGAAATGTATTGATTTGAGGAAGTTTTGTCCAGAATTTCAGGCCTTCACGTTTGAAAATTGAAGGTGTGCTTTAAATCGCACTCCTCAAAAAGTTGAGGTGTGCTGTAGGTGTGCCATAAATTGCACTCCTCAAAAAAATTAGGTGTGCTGTTTTATGATGACCATGCTATCTTTTCGATTACTCTTGAGAGAATGCTTATTTTGGGTGGCCACAACCATCAATGCCCCATCCTTGTGACCCCATATCATTTCCATGTAACCTCTATCTTGGTGTCACACAGGGTTCGTACGGGTCCTTGAAAACCTTGAAAGTCCTGGAATTTTACTTTTTCATTTTTAAAGCCTGGAAAGTCCTTAAATTCCGAAAAGTCCTTGAAAGTCCTTGAATTTCAAAACGTGCTTCCCCAAAAAAGTATCTCTGATTTATTAATATTATATTTTTAACCAAAATGAATAAAACGGACCTTTTCCAATTCGTTTTTTATTCTTTTGATGACATTTTCATACTATCATTTATCAATACAAAGGTCAATAAATTATTCATTTCACCATTTTGGCGCCCGTTGCTTTCCTAGCCTGTTTAGTGGTGCATGTAACTCTTGTACCGTTTCATATAGATTTCGGCTCCTTGTTGACATCTATATTCTGTCCTCCATTTCTATTACAAAAGGCTGACCTCTCTGGTATCTTCAAAGAATAAAACGGACCTTTTCCAATTCGTTTTTTATTTTTTTGATGACATTTTCATACTATCATTTATCAGTACAAAGGTCAATAAATTATTCATTTCACCATTTTGGCGCCCGATGTTTTCCTAGCCTGTTTAGCGGTGCATGTTACTCTTGTACCGTTTCATATAGATTTCGGCTCCTTGTTGACCTCTATATTCTGTCCATTTCTATTACAAAAGGCTGACCTCTCTGGTATCTACAAAGAATAAAACGGACCTTTTCCAATGCATTTTTTTTTTTTTTTGATGACATTTTCATACTATTATTTATCAATACAAAGGTCAATAAATTATTCATTTCACCATTTTGGCGCCCGTTGTTTTCCTATATTGTTTAGCGGTGCATGTAACTCTAGTACCGTTTCATATAGATTTCAGCTCCTTGTTGACATCTATATTCTGTCCATTTTTATTACAAAAGGCTGACCTCTCTGGTATACAAAGAATAAAACGGACCTTTTCCAATTCGTTTTTTTTTTTTTTGATGACATTTTCATACTATCATTTATCAACACAAAGGTCAATAAATTATTCATTGTGGGTGTAAATGAGTTGAAATGGTATTTCATAAAAACGGCCCCTGGTTCATGACAAAACCCAGTGAACCAGTGGCCGTTTTTTCTCTAAAAGTGGCCCCTGGTCCTGTGGTACTTATTTCCTAGCCGAATGCGGAGGCGTTAAATGCCCCAATATGGTTTTGAAGTAGGCAAATAGTATGATTGTTTAAAAATTGGTTGGTACATTATACTAGAGAAGGTCCTTGAATTCTTCAATTATAGTCCTTGAAAGTCCTGGAAAAGTCCTTGATTTTTTTTGCTCAGAAAGTGTACGAACCCTGTCACAATTAATTAAGAAACAAAGACATAGGCCTAAATTTGGGAATGACAAAAGGTTAAATTAGTCAACCCATGAATCTATCTATGCTTAGTATAGTATTACAAAAAACAAAGAGGCTTCACTAGATAAGATGGACAGGATCCCTGCAACTTTACAGGTAATGGAATAGATTTGATAATATACATCTGCTGATGATATCACAAGCATAAGCCCACCTCAATTCAGTAAATTATCAGTTAATACAGCAAGATAGTATAGTACAGTAGTACTATTTTAGTATAGGATCTTTGGGTTATGAGTTACTATTCCTATGGTGTGGGTCATGAGGTATTATGTGGGCTATTTAGGTTCAAATATGGGTCATCTAAAGTCCTGTTTTGGAAAAATGTAAAAAAAGTAAATGTAAAAAAATATTTTTTTTTTTTTTTTTTTTTTTTTTTTTTTTTTTAGGCGTGCGATAAATCGCTCTTCTCGAAACCATTTCAGGCGTGCGATGGCGTGCGATCGCACTCGCACGCCTCAAACGTGAAGGCCTGGAATTTAATCCTATCGTTTGCTGTGCTCACAGTCCATCCCGTTAACCCCGTAGGGCACAAGAGACAGACCCGACGTGTGGAGCACTACAGGGGAATGGGGCTCCCATCGTTAACCACTGCTGGTTGATTGTGGAAAAATTTAGATTAAGCCCTGCAGGGCTATAAAGCCGCCTGAGAAAGAATCCTTTTATAGGAATATTAAGGAGAATATTTGGGGGTGGGGGCGGGGGATTTGGTCACTTACAAGCCCATATTCAAGCTTCGGGTGGTTCGCCATTTGCGAGGAGATCCTCAAACTGGTACCGTATTGAATGGGACTATTGACTATTCCATAACATTAGGTAACTAGTTCAACTCTCTTTGTACAATATGACTGGTCTTGCAGTGAGACATTGAGAAATGATGCAACACTTTCATTCAATCTAATTCCAGTTCGAGGCTCTCCTCGCTACAAAGAGCGAAGAAGATTTACAATTCCAGAATTTTTAGGGCATTTTTAAATCACCCATACCAGTACCAGTGGCATCTTAGTTCCCCAGGTATCAGGACCGGATCTCATCCTGAGTGTTTGTGGCAGCCATTAATAACAAAAATAGACTCATAGGACTGATTTTGTTATATCCTCGAATATGTGTAGATTCACTCAGTCATAATTATAATTATAAACTTGGTATCTTAATCTGAGTGCCTAAATCTGAGTGTTTTTTGAGGCTATGTCCGCGGAAAGAAAATGGTAGGCCTATTATATTCAAAGACCTTAGAACCGCTCCTCTGTGCATAAATTGTAAAAGGGAGTATTTTGAACCAAAAAAGGAGGACTATTTAGAAAGTGTCCTTGAAATGGTAAAATAAGGGGTGTTTTTTTCAGGTGAAACGTCCTTATTTTTACACGATAAAGGGAGTCAAATGAGCGAAATTGTCCTTGAAACGCCGTCAAATAGGGGGGTTCAACATCCTGGAACAATCGTGTGTTGACCCCCTCTGAATACGAAGAGAAAACACCAGGCAAATAATAAGAACAATATGATATAAATTGAGAAAATCAGACTATAACTCCCAAAAGACCGATTAATTTTGATCACATTTTCTTTTAAGAAATGTAAAACATAAATAGTACCATAAAGTCCCACCCTTGGGAATGGTCAAATGACCTTTTTTCACGATATAGCCTATTCCCACTCCATTTACCAAGGCAATGACCGTACAGCAACCGCTCCAGTGGGGTAGAGAAGTGGAGGGCTACTCAATTATGACAGAGTACATAGACGTGACACAGCTTTAGCAAACCATGAAAGTAACAGACCATCAAACTTACACAAGTCCTACTTGATTTCATACTCAGGGAGGGGGGGGGGGTCACTCATTTTGTTTAGTAGGAATGTGCCACCATCAAAATGAAAATTAACCTAAACAATTTTCGGTGGAAAATGGACCCATATCTTTAGTGACCTTGAAATTGTAAAATAAGGGGCGTTTTTTCCAGGCAAAATATCCTTGTTTTTTTCACAAAAAAGGGGGTCAAATGAGCAAAATTGTCCTCGAAACGCCGTCAAATAGGGGGGAAGGGTATTCCAACCTCCTGGAACGATCATGTGTTACCGCTCTGAATACCAAGAGAATACACCAGGCTTGGCCCCATGGGCTCTGATGTCAATTTGGACTCCGTCTACTATATGCCAATGACCGCATTGAATCATAGCCTGAACTGGTAACATTTATAATGGGGATAAGGATGACTCACATTTTGTGAGTCAACTTCCTATGTACACAAATGACTCAATTATATATATCATTTTGTCATTTTGAATTTTTGAATTTAAAACTAATCAGTTTTGAAAGGCAAGTGATTCAGTGGGTATATTCTAAAAGTACACATTGTACACTAAGAAGTACGCTATAGTTTGATCAGTTCCAAATTGCCATGCCTTTCCAAATGGGCAAGGCCAAAATACAGTAGCAAAAGAATACAGAAGGAAGCGGGTGTGCGTGAAGACAACAAGCGCACTGTATCAAATTGGTGATGCATGCGTCCAGCAGGGGTTAAAATACTTTTCTGGCTATGAAGGCTATTTTGAGCAAAATCTGCCAAAAATCGCTCCCTTAAGGGCAGTGTCAACCCGGCACTTATTTCAAAAATTGAATTTCATATTTCTCTATTATTTTATACTTTTATATGTATTCTATCATTACCATCATAAGTTACTAATCGGAAGCTATTATTTCCCGTTCTTTTGGGTGATTTTAATTGTTGTTTTGGTAAGTTTGAGTCAGGAAAAGGCGCATAGTTATTTGGCGGGAATTTAAGCGGAGTTCCGCGCTTTTCAAATGCTGCGACAGCTGTTCGATCATTGCGTCGCGCGCTGAAACTTCCCGCGCGTAATACTAGACGCGCCGCTTAATATCCGCGACGTAGACGCGAAAAACAAAAGAGCGCAAAACAATGTCTAAAATGTAAACAAAGGCCAATCTTACGATCATTTAAATTTCAGTTTTCTTCCAATTTCTTCACATTGTGACAATATAAATTGAATCTGATAGTTTATTATGATTGTTCATAATAGTATACTCGCTTTTTAGGTCACACGCCCGTGTGTTCCGTGAACATTTAGCTTTAAATGGTGGAAAATGTCAATATTTTTACTAAATCGATGTTTTCTAGAAGTTCAAATTTGAAGGAATTTTACGAATTTTCAGACAACATAACTAAAAATATATCAAACTATCAGGTAAGCTTTTACTACCATTGTGTAGAGGACTTTCAGCGCTAGGAGGCGATTTTTTATTTTTTCGATTATGGATTTTAAACTCGAGATATGCATCCATTTCTAGCGAAATGTACGCAAATAAACACGACTTTTACACTTTTCCGATGTTTTTAGCAATATTTCCAAAACCAAGCTTTATTTTGGAAAAAGAAAAAATTGCCTCCTAGACAAAATTGTTTTGTTTACAAAAACGTATATTAGAACAAATTACCATTTTTTATTTTATAGTTATGCTGTCTGAAAAATTTGGGGTAAAAAAATGGCTTTTTGGTTCATTTCTCAAAATTTAGTTTATTTGGTATCACATTGATATCACCATCGGCTTCCTTATCAAATTTCCTTTCTAAAAATGTATACTTTTATGTACTTTTATTCAATATTCTCAAACTTAGAAGCAAAAGTTGATCATCAAAATAATAGGGTTGACACTTCCCTTAAGGGGGCTGTCAAGTGTCAGAAATAGCTTCCGTAAAACTGCCGTAACTACGTAATTATTCATATATTCCATATACAAGTATACATTTTTTTGAAGGAAAGGGTTTAATAAATCTAACCATGAACATAAAATTGCTCTAAAAAGAACCATTTTGGAGAAAATCATAAAAAACGAGAATTTTGACCAGTCTTCAATTCGGACAAGGTAACCCAAAAAATATTTTCTGAAAATCTGTCCGTTTACGATTTTTGTAATCTTAAGAAAATTACCCGGGTTCCATTTTTTTTGTTTTTTGATATCTGAGATATTTTTTTATTTATTGACCAAATAAGGCAACAAAATGGGATTTTTAAATACAACAAACGTGAATTTCCACAAAATGATCCGAAAAATCGGGAAATAGGCCTAAAACAAAAAACAAAAAAAATGGAACCTGGGGAAGATCATGGTTGTTGCGTTAAACTTACTTGCTGTCCATCAGATGCAGTTTGTATTGAGTTATCGTGTCTGTAAATCGTATTTTTACTCAAAAATGAACATAAAGAAATCAACCGATGAATGTGAAAAGTGACAATACCGCCGTTTGATCATGGTTTACGGGGAAATACACGTATTTCAAATCCTGTTCTTTAGATATTGTGGGAAACATATAAATCCCCAACTTCGTGCAAAGTTTCATTACAAACCGTTCTTTTCTTGGTATCAAAATAACCTCAAATGTGTGTTAAAAAACACCTTTTTCATGATGTCGAGTTTGAAAAAGAAGCCATACCATTTTATGCGCATTCGAAGTGCGTTCACAATTTCCGGGAAGCGTAACGCATTCAAGCGCGTGCGTTAATCGACAATGAGCGCAGACGCGCGCGGAATGTTTTGAGTTGGCAAAATAAATGGTGACGCGTGCGCGTTGAACCGGTTGACAAAGATTTAGACGCTCGTGTATTAATTTCTGTGCGCAACACTCTGCGGCTAATCATCAGAGTTTATCATTATAGGCCAGTGTAGTCGAGTCTTTATCAATGTGATCATTTAAAAATGCACCGTGGCGGGATTAGTGAGTAGTCTGGGTGTAAAAATCAACACCTATCCTAGATAAAGGACTTAGTAAAGGAGAGAGAAAAATTGGAAACAGAGAGAAAGCAAGAAATGGGATGAAGATTTAATTTAAGACCTGTCGTTTGGTAGGCTCTAGGCCTACATGTTTTCTCTTCTTCTACCTCAGATATTTAAAGAGACGGAATCGGGTAAGCTTCTGATTAACATGATTAATATGAGTCACGTCACGAATTGTAATTTCATCATAAATAGTAAAAGGCCACAACATGCCACCTGAACTTGATCCTCGTTATGCCAGCGCCACCGAAAAAGAAACTGAAATATATGTCCGATAGGTCTAATGTTTAATGAAGCAGGAAAATAAATTTAACGGTTTGTAAAATGACTATATGAATTGTCTATGGGTAAACTGTCAAGCGAACGAGTAACAGTAGCGTATCAGCAGAGTGTCCCCCCTCGACGGATTTGACCGGGTAGAACAGCTCAAACTACCGGGCTAAAAGGTTTTATTTTCTGTAAATACAGTGGGTTGGGGGAGCAAGGGCCCCAATTTGAATCGGATGGGGTGGATTTTGAGAACACCCCCACCCTCCCCGTTTTCAAATGTCGGACTCGGCGGCGGCGGCAATCCTCAGCCTGTAAAGTTAAAGCCTACCGGGAAGATACCATTTCCCCCTCTGACAAGCGATCTCATCAGATACGCCACACTGGCGGGTAATGGAGCACATTTCACAGTAGTAAAATGATGAGTATTTTCCATTAGAATGGACTTGGATCCTTTTAAAATTGATTTGAATTGCTATCTACCAAAGATAATTAATAAATAGTGATTGTTCAGTGTTATAACAATAGCTCTATTAAGCATTTCGGTTGGATCTCTTATAAAAGTAGTTTGCTATCTACTGAAGATAACAATGATAACGTTGAAAACACGGTCATTATTTAACAATTAGCTCTAGTGCTAGGCCTATATACAGTATTCGGTATTTCCATTACTGCATGGTTTTATTATTTATTGGCTATCCCTATGAATTGCCTTGTCACCTATACCTAGATTGAATTTTTTTTATTGAGAGGACACAAAAGTACAAGGATATCAAAGGTGCAACCACACATTTAATTAATCAGGCCTATTGTTTACATCTCATAACTTCGTGATAAACCAAACCGATGTTACCCTATTTTTTTTATTGGGGTGGGTCCGAGGGGCAGAAATATAGAGCATCCTCTCCCACCATAATCCCATCCCTTCCACCTTTGCTTTCAGTCTAGAACATTCGGACGTTTCATTGATTCAAAATATGAATGATGGGCATTTAGCGATCGAAATGGGAAGATCTCTGTTCTTTGTTTAGTCAGAATTTCATTTGGAATGTTCCAGAATTTTATATTATTCAATTTAACTATGACATTTTAGGAGGATTTTATAGAAACATGACTTGTTTGGCCGTATAGGCCTACTTCTGGTTATCTTGGAACTTATTTTGTCTTATATGGCATGTCACCAACCAAACCGTAGGCCTAACAGCGGGGCCTTAGACCCGAACGCAACTGAATAAATAGCTTAGGCCTATAATGGATAGTATATTAAAATACATGCCAGGAGAGGCTGACCATCCCTGCTCTCCATGGCCCTATACACCCGCCCCCCCCCCCCCCCCCCCCCCCCAACTCCACATGTCGTGTGTTTGATTGCCGCGTGTGCAAATACATGTACTATACAAAGTTAGACTATTATGAGATAACCATGTGAACCATTTGATAGCATCGGCTCATCGGCCCGAGGATGCTTCTCCGATCATGCCCAGGCCTAGGTAAAACGGCACTTATAATTGATATTATGTTTGATATAACTGAATGACAAATTAGTACACCGAGTTGAACTAACTGAGAACTAGCTAACTTAACAACGATACGAAGTAACAGGCCTACCATATTCAGTAATGACAATAAATAGATAAACAGGTAGGCCTATTGGATGGACGGGCGGGTGGAACGGACTTGTACAACATCGAAAGGCCAAACAAAAACAAAACATTAACGTCTTCGGATAAAACCCGGTGTAAGTCTTTTTGATCTCCTTACAATGTTTCACTCCGATCATGGATTCAAAATCTTTCTCTGTCCTTTATTTATTTATTTTTTTCCTTCTCTCTTTCCAAACTCCTTGACACTAACGCTTGTGCTAAAGCCTTGTTTTACTAATAGGCCTACTTGCTTTCAGGCTCAGCCACACCCCGGCAAAAATGACGGTTTGATAAGTCGGGCCTCCGATGCGTAAACAATGCGTATGAACAAGCCCTCAAACGCGGCAAAAACATAGCGGGTAACGCAGCACGCACTGACGGCTTTCGAAATAACAGCGTCGCGTATTTTAAGCGAACTGGCGCGTGCCAATTTGCGTGAAAAACAAAACACGGGATACGCGGCGCATGGGAGTTTCGCTGATCCCCTGCGGGCAGACTTTTCCATTCTACTTTGTCAATGATCACAATAAGGGATTTAAATCCTTCTAAATAGGCTTTTGGAATTTCAAAATTGAAAATTTCTTTGCATGTACTGATAGATAACACTCTGAAGTTTTGAAAAATGAAGAAAAGTGAAATTCCTGGAAAATACGAAATGACACTTGACAGCCCCCTTAAGGGGGCTGTCAAGTGTCGTTGTATGAATTTGTCAAGCACTGTAACTTTCAAACTATTTATGTGTTGTACATAAAAGTATACACTTTTTTGAATGAAATGAGTCGGGGAATCCATTTTTCGTATCAAAAATCGTGATTTTTATATTTTTGCCCAAAAATGCCTCTTTTTTGCCTAAATTTTATTAACAACCTAACAAAATAATTTTTAGGTAAAAAATTCTAAAATTTTACAGAAAGCATCTTAATTCAATTATCTAGGAACCGTTTTTTTTTTTTTGCCTTTAAAATTTTTAGTTTTGAAATTATTGACCAAAAAGTGCTAAAAATGTGAATTTTGAGATATCTTATCCCAAAATTCACATTTTTACCTAAAAATTATTTTGTTAGGTTGTTAATAAAATTTAGGCAAAAAAGAGGCATTTTTGGGCAAAAATATAAAAAACACGATTTTTGATACGAAAAATGGATTCCCCGACTCATTTCATTGAAAAAAGTGTATACTTTTATGTACAACACATAAATAGTTTGAAAGTTACAGTGCTTGACAAATTCATAAAACGACACTTGACAGCCCCCTTAATACATTTCACTATAGGCCAGAATCTTTTCAGGGGGCTATTTTGTGAAAACTGGGGGCTAATCGCCCTTCGCCCCTGTCTATTTTGAGCCCTGGCGTCCAGCAAGAACCATGTGTGTGTGGCTATAATCGAACACGTAATCTTGGATTATTTTTGAGCGTGGGCAGATAAAAATCGAATATTTCTTGCCAATTTGGAACTATAAACTGTTTGTATTGATGGGGTGAAGAACTGCTCATGTATAGCAAACGGTTTAATGGTCTTTTTACACTTTTCGCCGTAACATTAAGATGGATTATACTTATAGATAGATGAATTTTCAGCACACGAGACATGTCATAGATACACAGGATAAATAAAGGGGCCGACCACTTTTTTGACATTTTTGAAACATTTTGTGACATTTTGGAACGTTGTCTGCAGACACCTGCCTCGTGGAAAGTGTTAAAAGAGCAGGTCTCAAATGTATGGCAATGATTTAAATTTCATTAGAAGTATTCTCAGTTGCCCATCTGCCCTTTGTTTACCTCTGTTGCTTTCACCATTCTCTCAAAATAAACAAATATCTGTAACAAGACAAATTGTTAATTAAACCCAGATATTTAAAAAAATCCTGATTTATGTAATGGATCATTAAAGGCATATTATGTGATCTTTTCTAGAGAGCGCCTTCTATTCATGATTTTTTTTAGAAAGTAGATTTTCTTGCAGATTTACATTTCTGATCATAAATCGTACATACATTCCAAGTTACAGAGCGGTACGATTCCTAATTACCTCAAATTCATAGTTTTAGAGTGACTTTAGAGTGAAAATATAAACTGTCGTGTTGTCCCGACAGTTTATTTTCACTCTAAAACCATGATTTTGAAGTAATTAAGAATCGTATCGCCCTGTAACTTGGAATGTATGTACGATTTATGATCAGAAATGTAAATCTGCAAGAAAATCTGCTTTCAATTTTTCATTCGATGTTGAGGGCGTTCCCTGGAAAGATCACATAATATGCCTTTAATGCCTAATTTATGCCCTATTCGTCATCATGAGGGAAATGCACTTTTTTGAGAAAAGTGATACGAATCTTAAATTTCATAACAACAGTGCATATGATTGGTCAACTGACTTTCTCAATTTGTGAATCCCGATCTATTTCATGGGATTATGTGAGTCAGATGGTGTTTTTAGCAACAAAGTGACCTCGTTGACATTGAAGTAACACAGCTTTATTGGGGCCTCTCTATGACTAAGAATTAGAAAATGAGATGGCTTAGTGATAAATCTTGCACATGGCACTGCACATAAATGCATATACTATCAGCATGATCAGGGAGGGGGGGGGGGGGGGGGGGGGGGGGTCATGTATGTAGAAAAGTAAAATGTTGTAAATGCCTGAGTGAATGTACTTTTAGAAATCATCTGTAACATGCATTTTGAAAGAAGTAGGGGAATATGGGGCAACTGGACCGTGGGGCAAGTGGTCCGAAATGAAGGATTTTGTAATTGTATGGGCATACTGCTTTCTTTTGAACAATACGACTTTTGTTGATACTTGACATATATCTTTACCTTCTACAATCCAAAACATTTGGAACTTTAGGATATTTACACATGTGATTTTTCTCCATATCTTTGAAGCTAACTCCTTGAGTGACTGATTGAAAATTCACAGATAGTATGGGCGATATATGAAGATGGGTTTAGATCATGTTTAATGTACTTTATATGATTGACAGATATGCAACAGTAAATATATACATGCAGTACAGTCGTCTTAAGATACTAGGTGCATATTGCATTTGATTGGTGCTATATTGTAGTGTGCTTAGGGACTTTCCGAAATATGATTAAAACCATAGGTTGTGGTTGCAATGACCGTAAAATGGCGCATATTGCTAATTTGGGACATTGGTGGTTTGGATTTCCGATCAATATTATCATTTAAAGAATGCTTCAATTTAAATCATTATCACGGGTATTCATTTGGTAGAGTTATTAGTTCATGAATTTGCAAATAACAAAGTACACCATTTCTTATTTATCTAAAGACACTCGTCTACTTGTAGGACCCGAACGCCGTAATATTTGCGAATTCAAAGATACTCACTGGCTACAGAAATCTGTGTAATGGCTAAAAACAAAAATGCAGTTTTCCCTTTTTTTCTGAAATGTATTGGAGTTATTGATTATTATGACAAATGGTGGTATGTTTTAAAACATTTTGGCGTAAAATGTATTACGTCACAGGCGTGTTTTAATAACGTTTCATCTCGACAAAGTGCTACGTTATTTGTTGGGGTAAGTGGTCCGAAGGGGTGTGGGGCAACTGGACCGCCTGCAAAAACGTAATCAAAATTGTAAAATTCATTTTGAAAAAGAGTTGTTAGTGTCAATAAAACATGACTCGGTATTGAAATGTGAATAGAATATGAAATAATTCACATTCTTTCAAGTTCTTAGACATTTTGGGGCATTTCGGGTCTAATACCACTATTTCTGATATTGAAGGATTACAATATGACATGAAATTGCTTTAGAATGATTTAAAACCTCGGTATTATGAATTACATCTTTATTATATTTTGAATGGTGTCTGTAAAGGTATTTGCTATGACGAAATATCATGATTTATGTATTTTATCCACTGCTTTTTGTGATATCAACCGTTGGGTCATCATTGTCATATTGACTAACTTCCCCTGTAACATGAAAAGCTGGCTAAATATCAAGATGGTTTATTATAAGTACTAAATGATGATTATATGAAGTAAAAAAATCATTAAAGAAAGGGGTATATATAGACAAATGTATGGGGCGTCTGAATATCACAACCATGTAACCATTTAACTAGGTTCATACCGTTTTATCTAATAAACGTGCAGTCGAACATTGCGCTTGCTTTGTACACCATTAGTATTACTGCGTTTTACATGTTAACCACGAAAACTGTATAAAACATGGGTTTCATGAGACCTGTATCATTTTTACACGTTAAATAATATGGAAATGAGTTTGTAAAGAAAATATTGCTTAGTTACCGTGTTGTCAATCAATGATTTCTGTGTATTCTAACCGTTGGAACATATAGGACCAGTTGCCCCAACGATGGGGTAACTGGACCGTGCCAAGTAAAGTTTTTAGTTAGTGGTAATTGGCCTTTTGTTTGGATATTTTTTAACATTGATTATATGTTATATGTAAACAGTTACATGGGTGATATTTTCATAGCAATTCCATAAATATTTACACGAGCTTTAAGCTTTTATATCATGAAATATGCTTAACCGGTCCAGTTGCCCCATCCTCCCCTACATTTGTAACGCTTAAAAGAGAATATCTCACAGTGAATCGTAAAAAGGAATATATGCCCTCATGGTAATGGGGTTTGGTTTTGAATTACGATTGAATTTCCAAAATATGATTGTGCCACTCATAATATCATTTGGCTCACACTATAATTGTCATGCTGTTGAAAAGTCACCCTTGTTCATGGAAAATTGGTACTTTTTCATATGTTTTAGATTTTGTTTGTTGAATTTTCACTTCATCCATCTTTTCAGAAAGCGGTTCTATAAGAACTGAAGTAATCTGTAACGTATTGGGGGAGGGCTTGAGAACTTAAAGAGAAAGGTGTACATATCCACCAGTTGTCAATGTCAGAAACCCCAAGATAATGATACTTTCTCATTTCTAAAATTGGATTTATGTATCATCAGAAAAGCCATATTTGAACAATTCTCGGTCAAATTAATAGTTTTCTTTTTAATTTGATCAGTCAAATTATAGTTCCCCACCCATATTTGTTGTTATTATTCCAAACGCATATGTTTTGATATGTTGTTTGGAGTATAACCCTATTCTTGTGCTTCTAATTATACATGTCAGAAAAGAGATATTACAGTTACAATAAGATTAAGTGATATTATATTGTATTTCCTCTTACGTTTTTTTGCGTGTGTGAGTTCAACACATGTTTCAGTCATGGAATGAACATGTCAAAATTGATCTGTGATCAAATATGAGTGTATATGACTCGGAAGGGGGGGTACTTAAATTATTTTTTGACGGGGTGTGCCACTGAAGGTTTGAAAATGTGACCCATATTTAGTTGTTTTTCTGCCTAAAACCCCAATCTGATTTGACTGGTTTTTGTGTGTGATTTGTGTGAAACAGGATCTATGATTTCTTCTCACAATTTGTGCAATTTGAGACCCATATTTAGGTGTTTTCTAACTATAAAACAGGTGATTTAGCTTGTTTTTTTCGTGGATTTGTGAAGCACAAAATTGTACCGAATGTGTCATGGTAGGAATTTCTTGCAAAAAGTGACTGCTTCCGGGTGGCACATTCCTGTATGTCGTATGAGTGCAGCTGCCCCCTCCCCCATTCGGGGTATGACATCTCATGTGTCGCGCCTGCTGTACGATGCGATCACTTGAATACTCACACTGACGTCACTTCCTTACTTGACATTGGAACAAATGTTACTATATTATGCACTTTTCCTACTTATACGGTCATGTTCATCCAAGGATAAGGAAGGGGAGTTAATATTTAAATTATAGTTTGATTGATTTTCACATTTAAACATTTATAACTCTGACCCATTGGCTATCTCAAAAGATCCTTGATTCAACCTGTTTCCGTAACTTTCATAAGATGAGAACCCTTCCTCAGTCCCTCCACCTTCTTACCCTCCCCTTTCCCCTTCCCCTACTACTTATTTTGAACCGAGACAGATATCCCATATCAAACTTGGCACATTGTTTTATAAGATTGTTTATATATAAATTATGATTTAACAAATATAAATTTCAAATAATGGCATTGAATGCCAACTCCCATTGTAACTATGCTTAGCCAAGTTAGTCAAGGAAGCAAATAATTGTCGAGTGGGTAGGCCCTAATTGCGACGACCAGTGTCCAACTTTTGTCTCCCCATAAATCAGTTTTCTTTCATCATTGTAACGTACATTGTCTTGTAAGCTCTGAATGCTGTAACGTAAGCATCCATTGATACGTGACAGATATCTGAACTGGTAACCCCACTATCAATATTCCGACTTCCAGGGATGCAAGGTGAACATTACAAGGAAAAGACAATGGAAGACTTTGTCATCTGAGTCATGGAATATCTATTTTATAGAATAACCGCAGGAGCATTTTGTCCATTCTGTCAAGGATCTCCGGATTATGTTTGTTTTATTTTTGTGACGACGCTGTGCCGTTTCACCACTACCATGACATTGTCAAAATTGTCATCACTGACATCATCATTCCCAAGAGTGCAAGTTCACATTACAAGCAAGAAACAGTTTGAAATGTTACCGTCTGAATTGCCTATTTTGCGGAATAATACATGGAGTTTCATTGTAAGGATTCCGGATAATGTTTTCCATAAAATTAAGGAGAAGTTGTTTCAATCAACCACTATCCTGACATGCTGGTTATCATTACCAATAGTCCTAGAGGTACAAGTTCGTACACCATGGAAAACAAACTTGTGGACTTTGCCTTCTTATCTGCCCGCACTGTGGAATATCAAAGGAACACTTACATTTTGGAATACCAAAGGAAATACAACTCTAAAGATCCGGTGTACAAGTATAACTGCAGTATTATGCATACAGTGGTGGTTCATAATTGTGGACAAGTTCCATTATCTAACATTTAGCTTAAGAATCACACTGCTATTTAGCAGTGGTATTGACACTGTTGCCTTTTATTGTTTTATAATATTCAGGAGGTGGGTTAGAATTCGGCAAGGAGAACTATCCTATTACAAGCCAGATGATGACAACCAACAAGCCTTGAATATTCTGCAGCTTTCAGATGACGTCACAATCATCAAGAAGCTTACGTTTAACAGTTTTAGCATCGAAACAAGGAAAAAAGTGTACTAGTAAGTATAAGCTTTCATTGTTGCCAAGGTGACACAAAACAATGCTATTCTAATACTGTAAAACCAGAAATGTTCGCGAGTTTTAAAATTTCAGCAATTCACGGCATGATAATTTTACGAATATAACTTTTAGAGCTACATTGTGTAACTGCACTGCTACAAGGTAGATTGGAAATATTTGTGGCATGACATTTTCGCGAGTAAGTGCTCCTCGCGAAATTAGCAAAATTTAAATTCCCACAAAAATTTCTGAGCATAATTCTGTTATACCCCACACACCAACATCGGTAGTATGCGTCATTCTTAAAAATCATGCACTATGAATACATCTATGGAGGGTATCAGACACACCTTTGATGATGGTCAGTCTTTTTGCCATTTTTGTCAGCAGAAATATTATCAAAATCACAAATTATCAAGAACAGTTTTCAAGCAAAGGACTGAATTACGCCATAGACTTAAATAACCATCAACACTTAAATAATCATCAACATATTTTTGTAATCATTTTGTTTACTCTTAATCACATAACAGGTTAATTTCATGCAATCTTTCATTTTTTCGTTCCCGGGTGAAAGCAATTGATGAGAGGGGGGATCTGCCCCTGATAATCTCCTGGTGTTATTTCACTGCTCAAAAAAATCTCCAATTTCCAATTTCTTCATAAGCAGTTCGGTCCAATGCCTTGTTTAGGAATCTTTCCTTTTTGGGAAGTATTACCCATAATGCAATGTGCTAATTTGGGCTCGTCCAATAAAAGAACCCTCTTATCATAACATAAGAGAACTGTAGCATATAAATTTGACTTATAGACCTATTTCAAAATAGGTGAAACATTTTGTATAATACGATAGTAGATTTTAGTATCATTTTCAGTGTTCTGCAGCTCATTTTAAATTCATTATATTGATTTGAGGGTTTACGAAATAGACTACAAACTATACTCTGTTTGGCCATCTCGAGACAGTGACGTAACTGAACAGGCGCAGCTTTTACGCACGCGTGTGTATCTTCCGCCTTTCAACGCTCGTGTTTGTACGCCAGCGCCGCGAGTATGCGCGCGCGTTATGTGATGCAATTAGTTGAATGCGCGGTTACGTCACTGTCTCGAGATGGCCAAACAGAGTATATAAATGAATGTCAATTCTTTATTTTAATTTGTGACTTGCTCTAACTTGGTAATATGGAAGATCATACAATTATGCAAAAATGTGTTGAAGGTAAAAAAACTTATCGCATACTTTTTTAAATAAAAGAGTTTGAATATTTAATTATCTAATTTAATTAGCCAACATCGTCATTACAATAAAATCAGAAAATCCCCCAAATAATAGATTAATTATGCATGACTAAACAATTTATTTACTACCTTGACTAATTTACTGATCGTCAATGTTTTATAGTTCCATCATCTTTGGTTTAAATAAATAAATTAGTCTTTTGGTATAATTACTACGAGTATTATACATTTGCAAGGGATTATGGGTAAGGCTTCCTGAACAAGGCATTGGACCGAACTGATAAAAAGAGAACACAAACATGTAGTTATACATGCGCCATATATCCGTGGATGAATAGAACGAGACACAATCTCTTAGAGCCAACTTGGGGGTGAGCTAACATTCAAGTTTTTTGTTCTGTTAAAATATAGTGAATTGATCCCATAGACTTAGTAAATTATGTAAGAGTGAATAAATGATGATGACACGCCTTAATCGTAGCACCCATATGATAGTGTACTTGTATCATGATGACAAGTCATTACATACACACCCTTTGGCAATTTGCCAATCTGTCAACAAATGTTGTTCGCACGATCAACAAATTAATGCTTAATCATGTTTATACACTATGCTGAAAAAACCAGAAACCAGGGACAAAATAGACAAATGATAAGTTTATGAAATGATAAGTTTATTAACATAAAACTCAGAAATACTTCTCAATTATTCAAAATGCTGGAAAATGGAAGGGAATTATTATTGGAAATATTTGTTCATGGTATGTGCAGGTAGGTCACAAGAAAAATGCCTGTTCAGGGTTTATTCTGAAAAGTTGGTACCAAATCAATTATATCCATCTTCTGTGTACAAGAGGCACCCCCGGAAGCGTACCTGATCCAGTCGGTAATTACCTAAGCCAAGAATCAACTACAAATTTCCTAATGCTACTGTTTCATTTTCAGCTTGATATAAATATCCCATCGATTAAAACTGAAGCGTTAGCTTGCACGGTTGTAATTTACCCCTGTCATGCTAAATTCAAAAATGTCTCTAAAACATATTGATCGCTAATTTATGTTCTTCTGAAATAGAATGTCAATGACTATTGAACAAATTAATGAGTGAATGAGTTTGTCATAAAATAAACAAGAATTCGGAGACTATAAACCCCCTTGATTGGTGTCAAATTGGTTCACTTTCATGTGACTATTCAGAACCAGGTGACAGGTATCAATTCGTATCATGGATCACTGACTCTGGGCATTGAGAGATTGCTGAGAAAAATGAAATTTGGAAAAAAATAATTGTTTCAATAGATAAGGTAGGTACATAGGAACCCTGGAGTGAACTGGCCAAGACATGATTTAATTGCTCTTATTGTTACGGAATAAAGCTATACTACTGTTATGATCAGTACATACCGTATTATTACTATATATAGAGCTACGACACACATGATCGTCAACCCCGGGTGGAAAGTCATGTGGGTATTTCGACTACTGCATATTTATATACGTATCTCTCAATGCCCCTTTAACAACAGATTAGACTAGACTAAAGGTTCCATTCTCTACCTATTTACATCTAGTTTCAGAATAATAACAGCAAATAATTTGACTCATGCAGAAGCTGAGAAACACAGGGATGAATGGTTCAAGGTAAGTGTTGATATTTATTGTTCTAAATGAGTGAATTCTATATAGAAAATGTGCTTGAAGAAAGTACCTTGAAAGTAAATATTCATTAAATCATGAGTAAGTAAGACATAATTTGCCCAGGTGATAGAAGCTATCCATGTTTTACAGGTACTATAGGTTTTCCCAGTTAGTTTAACACTTTTTTCATTATATTTCATATCTCGTTAAGTTAGAATTCGTCCCCAAAATCTGACTTTCGCATTTTGTTAGATAAATTTCGTCAATGAGCATTATATTTCAAAGTATGACCATTTCATTTAATTCATTGGTCATTTCTTTTCGTCAAGGAAGGATTGAATTTGTATCACCTGATGGGTAGCGGGTCTATGCACAAATATAATTCGTCTTTGTTCATTATTTTTAATACTTTAATCACATATATTCGTCCTACATATTATTGCAGGTTAGATTTGAACCACCGACATGTTTTCTTTTGCCTTGTTGATTCAGATCGCGAAATATTCATGAATCATATGAAATAAAAGAAAAAAAGAACGAACAAGAAAGAAAGAAAGAAAGAAGAAAAAAATTATATACATATAAAAAAAAGTATAGGCCTATAGCTGGATTTTACGTGCTTCTAGGCAGGACGTTCCACATGGGACGAAATAAAGTGAACTGAATATGAAACTATTTGATCAAAGACGAAATAAATGTATACATTAGTAGGTTACCGCTGTATCAGACGAAATGGAAGTGTGTTAGGATAAAATGAACATTAAATGAAATTCATTGCGCAAAATATGAATATACTTGACCAAAGACGAAATTTACTTTAACAAATGCAACCTTCAAAATTTGGGGGCAAATTCAAACTTAACGAGATATGAAATATAATGAATAAAGTGTTAAACTAACTGGGAAAACCTATATTATTGATACAAAAAAATTCATTTGATGACCGTGTGTTCTCCATGTGATATACACACGCATGCATTACAGGTACTACCCAAATCATGTTATGCCCATGTGATTGATACCCATGATGAGCTTCTATCAAAAAAACACTAATTTTTTTTTGTTTTTGGGGGGGACATCTACGCTCGCGAAAATTTGCTATCTTACAGTCATAATTCCATCATGATTCCCCTAGCAAAATGGACCGATAGTGCCAGTCTCAACCGACACGACAGTCAATATTTGAGGATGGGGGGGGGGGGGGGGGGGGGGGGGTCGGGCGATCGCTCCCTTTGCCCCCCCTGGCGATGCCACTGTATGGCGAGCAGGCTGGAACTAACCACATACACAAAATTAGTATTCAAGCATGGCGGGAAAGGTGTTGCCAGTTTAACTATCGCGGCCTAAATAATAACTTTTGAAATATCTAGAATGATAAATTATTGATGTAAATTAGCGTCATAACAATATAGTTAGCTGCTATGATCCAAGTGATACCCATGAGTTCACCCCAGACGACGCTGGACATAGGCGTATTCACGAGTATTCAGGTTAAAATATGCGAACGAGTTTACCTGATCAAGTGAATGGGACGACCGCTTAACAACGGTTTAAATTAAAAAAAATAGCATTTACAATTGGGATGATTAGCCATCCCGAACGGTTTTGGATTGGAAAATTTTTCTTCTAACCTATGATGAATTTTATGGGGTCATATAATCAAAATCCATTGTTACATTGAAACCAACGGAAATTCAAAATTAACGGCCGTTCGTAGCCACCGTCGTCTGAGTTCACCCTATGTTATCCATGAGAAATCCATTAGAAGTCATACAGTCTGTTCTGAAATTTGCCTGGTTTATTATTACATTTTGTATTCTATCATCAGATCACAACACATATGGACCTTTACTGGAAATTGATTTTTAAAACTAGAACAGACAAAATAATCTTATATGGTAATGACATAGCCTTTATTTGTTTGATCTTTCAGTCAATCAGGTTTGCAGCTGGTGATAGACGAGAATCCGTCGCACACATAGGAGATGAAATCTTCAACAAGAACACCGTGTTGGGTACGGTTCCACCTCAACCCCCTAAGATGGATAGGGAAAGCGTCAACCTGGCTATCAAGGGATTCTATGAGGTTAGTTGTAGCACGGCAGGTAATAGAGGAGGAGCTGAATCGCAGATTAGCCCTATTTCTAATCCTATTGCCTTCTTTCATGATCAATTATCACCCTATTGTATATCGTAAGAATAATCCTCCTTGAATCAGCCTTTCAAGCCATGTGTATAGCTGCGATCAACCTCCACACTCGAGTGGTTTTGACCAATAATAATAACCAGTCCCTGGGCAGAAAACTGCTAATTTTGTGAACTATTTAATTTCGCAAAAATTGCTAGTGCTTAAATTCGCGAAAAATAATTACCTTAAAAAATGGCGGTATATTTATAATGATATGTCCGTATGGTTTCGAATTGTAAAAATTAAGTATCCACAAAATTGAAACACTTTGGCAATTCACAAAAATAACTACCTGCAAAATTAATTTATCACTGCATTTCCAGATTTGGAAATATAACCTGATTTCCAGATTTGGTCATTTGCCTGGACTGTTTTAACACATTCATTAATAATAATAATAATAATAATAATAATAATAATAATATTACATTTATAAAGCGCTGTCTATCTAGGCAGCCTATTCCGAGGCACTATACATGTACATATAAGAATAAACATGAAAATTAAAAAAGGGGAGCATGTGACCTGAAGCATTGTTACATATACACATTTGATAATGACCAGACATATTTTGGAATGACAAAGGCATTTCAAGGGTGCACTATTTAAGATTTCAGATGCAAAAACGAGGCAGCAATGCTGCGGCAGTTGTTCTATTGAATTATTCATATCATCAGGGCCTTGGATTATTAAACACATAGACTTTGTTTGTTAAAAGTTCCACAATTTTATCAGAAACTTGAACTTCAAGAAACATGCCATTATTGGTTGGGAAATATATACTTACTATTCATTTTGTGTCCCCCCCAAAATAAAAACCCAGAAGGAAATTGAATGGCTAGCATAGAGATAGCATTGACAGTTAGACATCCAACATAGATTATTGTAACATAGGATTTCAAAAAGTTTACAAAGTGTAGACATATGTCTAACAATATTTTGTAACGTAAAAGTAAGGTGAAATGTTTCAAACACGTACAATATAGGAAGTGAGAAAGCTTTTATTATTCCCTTGACATTTGTCAAAGAATGTTACACAACTGAATATTAAAAAGAAATTTGACGATGACTCAGCGATCATACTTTTCAAATAATTTCCTCTTACGTGAGGAAACCTGCAAATCATACAGAATTGTGGTTGAAACAACACTAGTCGTTGGACGACGCTATTAACATGTTCTATTGGCCAGCTCCCGGATGTAGACGTATCCACTACGCAAAAGTATATGGGTCAACATATTGAAAATTATTTTTAATCATATTTTTGACCAAGATAACAACAGCGTAGGGCTTTATATTTTTAAAAAATAGGATGATTTCACTGCTTTCTTGTATTTTGTTTTGTATGTATTATAGTGGACCAATTTGAAATGTTATAACAAATGCAGATTCATTTCAAATAAATGGGTGTTTTTTTGGCATTTGTCATTTTGACTTTATGATTCATGCATACACCATTTTCTCCCCTGAAGCACTAACCCACATAAACATGGTCTCAACTGTATTTTCTAAAGTCCTTATAGTAAAGTAAGGGTAGTAAATGTTCTTACTACCTATACTTACCAATATAATACTTAAAATGTTTGTACTCTAGGTCAACAAAAAAAGAAGGTCTGTCTCCCATACATTTGGGAAAATAGCTATGCTATGTTATTTAAAAATATTTAAAAAATAGAAAAAATAGCTATGCTAAATTCAGAAATTCTTTTATTTATTTCCCCCTCCCCATTCAGAGCCAAAATTGGGTTCATCACATAGGGTTATACGGCAAAAGTGACTCCACATACTTATGCGCACGAGTATGCGAGACAGATCTCTCTTTTTTGCAGCCTTATATCAATCCAATACTTATGCTTACTGTAAATAAGTTGTTTTCTCAGGGCATCATTCTTTGATCTTTGCAAACGTGAAACATTTTTTGTGTTGTTAAATTTGGGAGTTTATGTTCCTTTTACATTACCCTATATTATATGTAAGAAACATGTTACGGCATTTTTGTTTTCTTCAAACAATTATTGTTGATGTGAAGTTAAAAATAACCAAATTGTTACTTATATACGGTACAGTTTATATACGGTACTGTTATATACGGTACAACATTTTAAGTACATCTTGGTAAGTGTACGTAGTACATTTACTACCCTAACTTTCCCAGAATAAAAGCGCTTTAGAAAATATAGTTGAGACATATACAGTACCGTATTTAACAGTACCGTATATAATACAATCTGCTCAAAATATTTCCAAACCATTTTGTTAAAATGCTGTCTTATTTCAGGAGCTGGAAGTACTTGGATCATACGTAGGGACGTTGGATGCCAAATCAGATTGTCAGAGAACCATGGGAAAACTGCAATCGTTAGCCAAACAATTGGAGACATTTCTTACGGAGCAAAGACCAGATTCAGAAGGAAGGTTTGTTAATGTTAGATCCATACATGAATGCTGCTAAATGGGATACTATAAAAAATCCCAAAGTTTCACCAATTTTTCAGATTTTCATTGATTTTTTTTTGAATTTTTGATTTGATTTTTTGATTTCAATTTTTTTTTAAAAATCCCAAAATCTCTCTGATTTTTCAGATTTTCATTGATCACATCATTTCAAATATTCAAAAAAGGGTCACTTTTACAAGGATTTCAATATTTTATTTTTATAAAAAAAGGTTTCTAGGTTCTAGGTTTTGAGACAAAAGATTTTTTTAATATAGCCTAATAACTGCACATCAGTTGTTTAGAGGTAACTTTGAAGAATCAAAACATTTTCACTTTGGAACCGAGGAATTGCATGAGGGACGTAGCCCTGAGGGAAATTCTGATCCCAAAGTAAAATATTTGATTCTTCACAGTTACCGACAAAACACCTGATCAAAGTGATGATCCTGATTCAAGACCGTTAATTAAAATAGTCATTTAATAATACGAACATTACTTGTTTATTTTAAAAGTTATGCTTCACCCATTACAAATCAATCAATCTGATCGAAAATCATGCAAGTGAACCAATCACACGTTGCGTAACTACTGCGTTGTGCAAATACGCCATGTGCTCGTGGTATTGCTTGAATTGTTTTGTTGATCAAACTTGATACGCATTATACGCGGAGGTACTTGGTTCTCCGTTAGTGACCTGCGCTAATTTGTGTGTACCAGTAAAGGACATCATTTGAATGGGTCGCACATATCACGTATATTCATGAGGTTTTGAATGTGCATAGACATCATGCGCAATCAGACACAATGTCATGTTGCATATATTAATCTTGTATACACACTATATCACTGCACATAGGAAGGTAAATGGAGTATATGTCTTTTTTTGGTCAATTAATCTACATTTTTGTCATTATACAGCCGACCAGATAGTAGCTGTGCCAATTCTACCTCAATGGACACTGAAAGCACTTCACAAGCCGACACCAACAGGCAATCGATATTCGAAAACGGACACACCAGTGATCTTAGCTTCGACGAGATGACCATCAACAAGCGTGCATCCATGATATTCCGTAACAGCTGGGCGCGTTTGGATAATGTGAACGCATTGGCAAATATCGCCAACAATGCAGACTTATCAAAGCCAAACTTGGAGGAGAACGGCAACAAGGAGAACCAGAACACTGTGAACAATGGTGGTGGTAATGTTGGGAGCCCACCGCCGTCGCAAAGAACTAGTCTGATATTGAATGGGGATTTAGGTCCAGGTAATGGCGGTGCTCTGCCTACGGTACCGGAGAGTAAGTTAGAACAAGGTACGGAGAACAACACCAATTTCGAGCTCAATCAGCAAAACAATGATAATGCCATTAGGCCTACTGTTGCGGAACAAGTATCCAATATCACCAATGGTTTGAACAATGGTGGTTTGTCCAATAACGGTTTGTCTAATGGCGGATTGTCCAATGCCAATAGAGGTTTGCCCAATGGCGATTTGTCCAATATCGGTTTGCCCAATGGCGGTTTTACAACCAATGACAGCTTACCCAACGGAGGTTTGCCCACCGTTGGCTATGGTTTCATGCCGTTAGTACCGGGAGAGGAGCTACCACTGTTACCTCCCCCACCCCCACCACTTGGTGAGTGAGATTTCTTTGCCATAGTGCACGGTAGTTGTGGAATGGAGATTTAAGTCTTTTAACCAGATTGATAATCCTCTCTGAATTTTATGAAGTCATAATATGCATGGATTGTTTTTTCTTGTAGTGCCCCATTCTTTCATTTGAGTGCCCCTTTCCTTTTTAAAGGATTTTTTTATTTCTTGTAGTGCCTCATTCTTTTTGGTGAAATTCTTAACACTGCACTGTCATGACTGTTAGATAATGTTTTTCTGTGTCAAATGAGGGGGCAAATAGGGTGAGCTTGACTTTTTGGAGGGAATCGGAGAGGGCAAATATTAGTGTGCACTAGATCCCATAAAACTTCCCTCTGTCAAAATTACTTTATTTGAATAAGATTATGAAACATTTTGAAACTAACACGTATTTGACATAATCAGGATAAATTAAAATTTGCAGTCACCAACTGATGATGTTGGTAGAAATTTTGGTAGTGCAAAATGGTACCATTCTCAGATTATTTTTGCTATGAACAAAGTTCAAATTTCCTAGGGATATATGTTCTATTAGAGTTTGGGAGGGGGGGGGGGCAATTGCTATTACCCATCTTAGATGTGCCATGCTTACGAAATTCTTAGGTTCAGAGAGAATTGTTGAAAATGTTAAGACGACTAAATCATGCAAGAATGAAAGAAACTCACAACTCACACCAAGCTGCTGTTCGTGTCCGTACATAGGCAAATTATGTCAGGGTTTGACCTCACGGTGACCTCTGTTGTTGAATGATCAAAATGATTTTCCTTTTTTTAAACTGAAAGTAAATCATTTAAAAAGATGACGTTAACTCAAATGAAATATTCCGTCCCGTGTTTACCCTCTCATTTAAACATCTTAAATATTCGATTTTCTTATCAAAATTTGATTCACACCAAAGAGACGCCTACCACATTAATTGCTCATACAAATATCCTATTACGCATTTGAACCTATATACACACTAACTGTTATCCTGCTAACCAATAACCCTATGAGTATTGAGATGTGGTAGGCTACACAAGGAACCCCAGATGTGTTATAGTTTAATCAGTTCCAAATTGGCGAGAAATATTCGTTTTTTATCTCACCGCATGCAAAGGTAATCCAAGCGTATGCGTGAAATTATGGCCACAAACACACATATTTGCCTGCATGCACCACACATATGATGCACAGTGCGCTTGTTGCCTTCAGCGCGCCCACGTCCTTCCTTATTCATTCTCTGCTGCAAGGAGGCTTCGCCAATTTGGAACTGATCAAACTATAGGCTACGCTAGGAACCCCAGTTTTCCATTTCCTTTTTTTCTTCTTTCAAAACAGATATTTGTTTTTGAGGTTCCACATATTTCATCCAAAAATGAATATACAAGGGTTTGTTGAGCTTGTTAATTAAATTTAATATTTATTTTGTTCTAAACATTAAAATGCTATTCTACTACCCAAGAAAAGTTATAATTTTGAAACAGAAATCTGAAGAAACAAAACAAAATTTACAAAAATGAATCACAGATTATGTAAAACAAAAAAAAATAATATTCAACAAGGAATTCCGGTGTATTTGTGAAATGACGAAGAAGATCTATATATTTGTCTACATTTGAAAGATCTTAAAGCATACACTTTAATGAAAGAAGAAATTGGTTTTGATTACCAACAGATATATAATTTGTCTATATAATTTGTCTTGTCTATAATCAAGTTTTTACTTGCAACAAATATTATTACTTTTTGATGATATAACTCACACTTGCAGAGGAGCAACATTATACAATATTCAATTTGAGAAACCCTGTTTTGGATAGCTTGTATATAAATAGTTTAATACAACAAAAACAAATTATTTATGTTCAATACTTTTCATTCCATTTCTGTAAATCTAAATAAGTTATCCACCATTCCTGGTCAACCCTAGTCACGCTGTGTTATATCCCCTATTTGTGAGGTTATGGACACGAGCAGTGGGTGCATGGAATGATGTAGAATAGTAAATGCATTTTGGATGCATGTCATATTCTCCTCTGGTACCAAGCCCCAGTTGAATTGTTGAACATAACAGATTTTTAGTTGCACAGAGAGTTTGAATATCGTGTCGAAACTTCTGTATCAATTTGAATGTACTGTGTAGGGGTGGGAGCGTGTCCTGGGAAATTGAGCTCCGCCCAACAATTTTGAGTCCCAGGAATAAAAATAAATGGAATCCCGATAACTGAAAATAACCTTTATCAACAAAATAACTATAAGCTTACTGAAAAATGCCCAACTCATCTGATAAGGCCAAACGAATTAAAAAAATTATTTCAGGGGCTCGCCCTGCTTGCTTTCGAAATGAGATTTAGCGTGTAGCTAGCGATTTTTGTAATTTTTGTAATTTTTTACTAGTTTCTTTCGGTAAATGTGAAATTTGGAATCGGCGAAGAATCGCAAAATTTGGTAATGAAATTCAACAGTTTTGAAATTTTTGAAATTTGTTGTGCAATTTTGGAATGTCGTCTGCAGACGTTTGCCGCACGGAAAATGTTAAGATTGATACTCAGGGCCAACAGAAATAAGTCTGAAGCATATTTCACATAAAAGGGTCCAAGTTACTTACTATAAGCTTCATAATTGTATTATTTTATTTTAACTTTGCTCTTATTGTATGAAATTGTATGAAAAAGTTTAATAACTTTTTCAAAAAAAAATTGACTTACTTGTATTGCAATAAGTGAGTGTTGAGACTATTTGCTGATATTTATATAAAATATTTATTACATATAAATATAAATCAATAAATCTCTGTAATTATATCAAATACATTGATTTAAAAGTAGGAAGAACCTAAATTGACCTTTAAAATCTAGTTGGAGGCCCGTTCAAGGGTGTTTTATCAATGACCAATGGTAGGCCTCGGTTCAACAGGTGACTCATCAGAAATAGTGGTAAGGGCAGATCTAGTAGACTTAATCATGCTGTAATCGGCCCTCTAGGTGATCCCATGTGTCACACAATATGAGTTTCTAAGTAAAAAAATACATGATAGTTGGGAAATCAAATGAGCAAAGGAAGGTATGGGATACAACGAGTACAGGAAAACCAAAATCCTTGAAATATTAATGTTGTCATAGAAATATTGACAGAAAAATGAACTTTCCTAAAATTGTTTAAATAAAAATATTGGGGAAAGTGATAGTTAAATATTCTATTCCAGAAAAAAGATATATCTCCTACAGAAGAAATGGAGACAAAAGAAATTGTCAGTTTATTATGCTGTGGGAATTCAAAAGGGTCAATTTAGACATTGTTGGAATTCCCAGAAACAAATTCTATGTTTAATAACAATTGGTATTTGTTTGTTTGTTTGTTTGTTTACACGGTCGGTCCGTACAGACACACGCTTGGATCCTGAAGGGACCAGACTCAAGCAAATTGCTCGGGCCAGGCTTAAAAAGCCTATATAAGTATGCTGGTTGAATTATTATTAAAAACAGCCACTCCCAACAAATAAAGTTAACAATTTTGCTGTCAGCCTTCAGACATGAGAAAAGAATAGTCTTGATCCAATCTCATTTATGCCACAGTTTAGAAGAAATGTAGATTTCACATTTTCAAATTTTCAAAGCTCTCTTAAGATTTCCCAGTTCGAGTTTGGGCAAAATTTGACACTTGGTCTTTTTCATTTGCCTAATACAAATTTGAAATCAAAAGAAAACTCTGAACATTACTTTAACCCTAACACTTTTGAAGGATTTTCCAACAAAATTTTTTTCAAGCAAAAAAAACACACACAACAAGAGGTGCCACGCCCCGGGGTTTGAACCCACGACCGCTCGGTTACAAGTCGAACGCTCTACCAACTGTGCCACGGGGGGAGCTATGCTGGGCGAGTGTATTCGCCCAGCTATGTAGCCCGGGGCCATTATTTCACACAAAAACCTCAGCGCCAGGTGGAACCGACAGGCTGGGAAATGGGATTTCATGGGGTGCGGGGCTGTAAGGGTTAATCAAGGTGAAATTAGAGAAAAAAAAGTGAAAATCAAAAAGAAGAAAAAAATCGTTCCTTAATTAATGACTGTATAATAATGTAGATCTTTATGAAATTTTAGATACGTAATATCCATTTATATTCATGACATCAAACGGCAGCCTTGAGTCCCAGCCAAATTGTATTAAATGGCTTTCAAAATTAATTTAACATATCAAAATTGTATACAAACTATTTGCAATATACATACAAATATTGTAATTGATAAATAACAATATAACAAAATACATAATGTAATCCAATGAGAGATATCTCCATGCATCTTGTTATTGTGGTCAATCCACTGACTAGGCTTGTCATTTTCTGCACCCTCATTTGCATGATAGCATGGATCGCTTGCCAACACAATGCATAAAAGAGACTGATTACCATGGTAACCAATATCTGCCCATTTACCACCCACCACAGAGCGTAGTTTTGCAATCAGAGAAAAACTTCCAAATAGGAGTCCGCCTCCACCACCACCACCGCCACCGATTCCGACGACACCACCTCCAGTTACGCCGCAAAATAGGAATTTGATTGAGAGCCAGGCGGATATTGGCAACACGTTTTTCTCATCGTCTGTGTCGCCCGTTCTCAGGAGGCGTATCTGGCAAGCGGGCAATACCACATCAATGGCCAATCATGTCACAGGTTACCCTTTTCAGACGCCTCCTCCGTTACCGGTCAGGCGACCAGACTTACCGTCTAGGCCGTACGGGGGTTCTCCTCCACCAAAATCACCTGAAATTCTTCCCAAACACTTGGGGGCACCTCCCCCTCTCCCTCCCAGGCAATCGTTGATCGATGCAGAGGTGGTCGAGAACAAAAACAGAATCAATTCTGAAACTCAAAAAAACAAAGCTAACTACAACAAGAACAAACTACCAATGACCCCGACGACGACAAAAAAGAAGGCCAAAAGCTCACAGTCGTTTTGGAAGAACCTCACAACGAAACAGAACAAGCAAGTTAGCAAACAGAAACTATCAAGTAAAACATCACCACCGCCTTTACCACCAAGACACAGTACTGATGTGACAGCACTCGCACATCAGAGGGACCCCACGTATGAAGCGCCACCCATAGGGGAACAAAGAGGATTAGATACGTCGCAAGCTTGTCCCGCACCACCGCCGATGGGTAAGCCCGACACCATACTGCATGAATGATGATTTGCATGGTAGTATCACTAGACTACATTACATGAAGACTCACTAAGTATAATACATAAGCATGGATGGATAATGAAGTATATTTCAACTCTGTTTAAGTGCCGGAATGGGCGGAATCACTTTTCCTTTTATGGTGGTGGTTTTTGATCTTATCGGTTTCTGTTTGATATTGTCATCTATGCAGCAAAATAAAAATGATATTTTTCTGAGACTCTTATCACATCAAAATAGAGTTACTACATGTTGTAGAAAGCCATCAGACCAGTTATCTTACACTATCTCTGATTGGTTCAGGAAGTGATACAATAGCCAATCAAAATATTGCTAGAATCAGATAGTATGTAATAAGTTAAAAAGTGCATCATCTGACATTAAGGATAGCTAGAAAGGGACTGGGACGAGGGTTAAGGACAATGTTTGGGTTTATCGACAACTATTCTATGGATCTGTCAGCAAATTAGCTATGCCGAGAAAAGAGGCATAGGAAGGAAGAGGCAAATCAGACTTAAAAGCCAACCGCATTGATGTTAAAATGTACATGTTTTGATTGTTGATAATGTAAGATATTTGTATGTAAAAATGTCAAACATATTTGCCTGTTATATCACACATTTTTGTCATCATACCTTTTTTGGCAAACATCAAATTTTGGGACCTTGCATTTCCAGATCCTCTGTATGCCACTGACACCAGTTAAACATGCAAAGTATCAAAACGGGTACAAGTACATAATGAAGTCAATGACCTTTTATTAGAATACTTGCAAGTGTAAATCCGTCCATCAAAGTGTGTGCCGCACTAAGGAAGGCTCTAGTCATAGGTAATCAACCGTAGTACAAGAAAGCGGGTAGTTTAACACAAGAAAATGACAAGGCATAACATGACAAATTGATTAATTGCCTTTGAGAGGTGACAAAGTAGTTTTAGAACTATAACTGAGTGAAGTTACTGGAGTCAAGTGGAGAATTGCATAACATGCAACAGTAGACATTTTCATCAGTGTTGTTTTTGCACTTTGTTAAAATTTACATAATTTTGAGAGGTATTAAATTTACACACACACAAAATTTTACACACATAGTTATGATTGAATCATAAAAAACTGGAAAGTATTTATGATTGAATTAAGGAAATTATCCCATCTCTCATTCCCCAAGATCTCACTATAATATTAAACTCTATTCCAAAACTAAAGGATGTATAGCCTACACTCTTAAAAATAGGTTCAAATTGACCAAAGACGGCATCAAATTATGCACACAACCTAAACAATGGGGTCAAATTCTATCCACTTTATAGTGGTTAAAACTTGACCCGTTTTTAAAGTTGTGTACACAATTTGAACATGTTTTTTAATTATATATGTCTTCCTTTACAACAAAACTCAGCTAAAACATTATCCAGTTAAGTTGAAAACCAGGAACATAGCAGTCAGTCATCAGGGGTAAAGAAATTCTTGCCACAAAGTTGTCAAAATTTGACCCCATCTTTTAGGTTGTGTGCATAATTTGACCCTATGTCTTAAGAGTGTATTCACTTTTGTCTATAAAGGGTGTGTCTTCTTTTATAACGACAAAGCTCACTACAACATATCCAATATTGATGCAAACCAGAGAAAAAACAGTCAGAGCAGGATATCAAAATGGGTATTTCTGGTCAGTTTATATCCGGATCTTGTTCTGTGACTATTAAAATGTTAGCCATTGTCTGCTTGTAACGAGACCCTGAAGGGCAATAGCCGACCATCTAAACTTAAAATAACAAACTACTGAAATTAAGACAAAATGATGAACTCATCTTTAAAAGATTGATTGATTGTTTGACTGAGTGATTGATTGATGATTGATCAACTGTAGGATGTATTTTTGAGTCAAATCTTAATTATTACCTATAAAAGATCGATTGATTATTAGATTGATTGATTATTGGCTTGATTGATTATTCGATTGATTGATTATTAGTTTGATTAATTGATTATTGGATTAATTGAGTATCGGATTGATTGACTATTGGATTGATTGATTATTAGATTGATTGATTGATTGATTGATTATTGGACTTATTGATTGTTTGATTGTTTGATTGATTGATTGATTGATTGATTGATTGATTGATTGGTATCTCGCCATTTTTGCCCTTTGATTGAAGGATAGGCCTTATAACTGTGTATTAGTTTTTCCGATAACATGAATCTAAATATTTTAATTAAGGAACTAAGTAATTGCATCAAGCCCCAAGTTGAATTCTCAGGTCCCAGAGTAAACTGATTATATTCTTCAAATTTTGCATTCTCACTTTTTTTTTAAGAAAAAAGCTTGATACACAAAGTCACTATAATTTCAGTTTTGACCTGTCACATTTTTGGTTCTTTCTGCCGCACATTTTTCTTCAGACCAGATTTGGTCTGCTCACAAGAAAAACCAATCACATCACTGAATGGGAAGAAAGTAATGAAATCATCATTTTTTAAAAGATTAATTGCCTGTTTGATTGATTGATAACTATAGGATATACTCAGATTTATATTCTGATGGAGTGTTCAAAATTTTGCCAACTTATTCATAGCAGACAATTGAATAAAGTGTTTAGTCATTTTGGTACCTGTCTATAAGTATTCTGAAAATGCAAAGTTCAGCAAAAGAATGGTTTAACAATTAATTTGACCCCTGCATGATTCAAAATTATGTCAATGCAATTGTAGAAACACATATTGAAAACTTTTAGTCTGATTTAAGCGGAAAATAATTCATCTGCACATTCACTATACCTGCATATGCACTGTGTGACATTTGATTGTTTCTCCATGCACGCATGAACACCATCACACATACCATACATTGGGTTAACTATTGACCAGCTGATCGATTTCCTGACCTCGCGTTTCTGGGATATGACTACGAATGAAAGAACACATACTGTATGATTAGATCAAAATTGCCAACCGCTTCCTCTCAACCAATCATCTTGAGTCTTATGTCATAGAAAAGAGGATTTTTTTAGCCGTCCAAAGATTTTTAGTACGACAAACCAGCAAATTTTGCTGATTAATTTAGAGCCGTAACCCCCGTTGGAAATGGCTTTGGCATCATTGAAATGCGACGATTTCTTGATTTTTAAAATTTTTAAACAAAATTGCCAACCTTATTCGTTCACCAAATAATGTTGAATTTAGACTCATTTGAAAGAGGAAACAATAATCTAAATGGAATCGAGCGAAGAAGTCAAGAACATTAATTAGCCAGCCCACGACAATAAAAAGATTGGTCCTGGATAAAAAGTTTGGTCCGGGTAGAAATTATCACAATGGATTCCTGTGTTTAACGAGGTGGATAGATGAGCGCTGAGCAGATGCGCGATATTTTTCTATATTGTGTTTGAATGGTTTTCACAACCCCACCCCAAACAAACAAAACAAACACACAAACAACAAAAATAAAAGCAACAAAACAGACAACTTTCATTTTGTCACATAATTTGGACCTTTTTGCCGCACCTTTCACACCTGCAGATTTTGCCTTGGCCGTTTAGATGAAGCAAAGACCTACCTCCTATTGCACATGGGAATGTAATAACAAGCAAATTAAAGCTGATTTATTTGACTAACCAGACCTAAATGCAGATCCTTCATTAAAAACATCTAAAAGGCAAATTTTCATTGGTCTCATTCTGTCTGTAAAGCTTTTGAAATACACAAAGAAACAATCAATCTTGGTTCACGTTATGTAATACATAATCCTAGAATTTTCAAACATAAAAGACAAAACATTTACATTGAAACAATGGCAAAAGTTCCAAGTTATATTATCTCAAATACAGTACAAAATCATTATTCCAACAAGCTTACAAATTCCTAGCCTTTGTCAAAGACTCCTCGTTTAAATAGAGCACTAGATGATGTGTGCCGATAAATCATCACATCATTATCAACCAATCAGCAAGCCCAATTTTTCGTGATAAATCTTCCGTAAAACAACACAAAACATAACACAAAGGTTTTTTTTGGAAAGGTGTTGTATTAGACTATTTTTACAGAGGGTGCTCACATTTTTTGAAGGTGTACACACACACCACCACAAAGCCTTGAAGAAAGACTAAAAAATTCCCAAATCATTGAAAATTGGAAACATCACAAAACATATTTTACACATGTATATAAAAGGCAAATGAAGGGTTATTAATCTGGCTTTCACAACACACCCAGTAGAATTCTAAATGCATTTTCAATTTTAACAAAATTGTGACCAAAGTCATAACATTTTTGGACAAATTGTGACCAAAGTCACAACATTTTTGGACAGCCCCTGACCAAGTCATGAAATTTTGGGACACCTACCTATTCGGTCAAGAAACGATCATCAACACACAAAATAAAATAAAATCAGACATCAATTTCTCGTTCAGCATTTTTCTTTCTGTCACCATGACCTCCCCTATATCAGGAAGTTGATTTATATATCAGCTAAAAATAACATGGCTGCTCTTGCCAGTATCTGTCATATTGGATCGCTTGAAAAAGGGCAATATATTTGTATTTTGATAATGTTATGGTAACGGGGGAAAAGACCCAGGGGGAGGGGTCGCTCTATTGTTGGTAGACAAGTTTTGCCAACAAATTGAAAATGGACTCTAAAATTGAACAGTTTTCAGGATAAAAATTGACCCATACGTTAACTTGTTTTAAGCAAAATAGATTTTACTTACTTACTTTTTATCTCATTTTGTTCTGATTGAGAATTTATTTATTTAATGTTTTAAGTGCAAAAGTGAATACATAAAAGTACTCAATTTTATTTTGTAAGTGGTAACAAGTAAGATAATTTTACCTTCCTTATTAAATATCAGAGAAAACAACTAAATTATTATTTAACTTAGTGAAAAATGCATGTGCAGCACCATTGTAATTCTATTCTGAATGTTTTCACAGGTATTCCTCCTCCTCCAGCACCACCACCACCACCACCAGCAGAAATTCTTCCTGTCATCACAAAGAAATTTGAGGTCACATGCAAGGTCAAAATGAGACCCTTCCATTGGAATAAAGTTCCAGTTCTCAACGTAAGTTTCCTGTTGTAGTGTTAACACTTTCCACGCGGCAGGCGTCCGCAGACGACATTCCAAAATGTCACAAAATGTTTCAAAAAAGTCAAAATTATTGAATTTCATTACTATATTTAGAATCACCATGTGAAATGAATTAAGATAAGTACAAACAAGCCTAGTATTGGTACAGTAATCCTTAAGATAGACCTTGAAAGTTTGGAAAGGTTTCTGAAAATTTGTTTTGTATATGGTAAAACTAATAGCTGCATGGAAAGTGTTGATATATGTTATACTTTGTGTTAGTTAGCTCAAGTTGGGTGGGGGGGGGGGTGATGCGGGCATACATTGAATGCATCCTGATAGTGAGCACATAATTCCAATGGGACTACATATGCATTCTCCTGATCAAAGATGAATGCTTGCTGCAGCGCAGATAGTGCTGCGCTTATCACTTGATTATGCGCAGCCAACTTGAGCTGACACAGCTAAAACGTGAAGGACAGCGACCTAGGGCGTCCAGGGGATCGATTTTATATCCCTTGTGCTCATTTTGACGAAAAGAATTGAAGCTACCACCTTACCTGGGGATAGGGTAAGCCGTCCAATTTTTTTAAATCGCCATTTTGAAAAACATCTAAATTGTATGGTCATGAATCTTATAGTATGTTAGAAACATAATTTCCCTCACTGTACCCCATTAATGGTTAAAATAAAAAAAGATAACTTTATAGCTTAATGTCATAGGATATGAATAATGAAAATATCCATCATTATGATTAGATATGATTTGAAGGCTTTGGATTGTTGCCAATTAATAAAGCTGTTTCTAAATATGTGCACATTTCATCACAACATTTTTCTGTAAAAAACCTGAGGGGGGCATTAGGAACCATGTTACATTCTTTCAATACCACAATTGAAAGAATGTAATGTGCCCCCCTCAGGTTTCTTAAAAATGTTGTGATGAAATTTGCCTTGAAGGCTAAAATAGAACTCAATTTGAGTTAGAATCTATTTAAGGCTCGGTATTTTGGTGTCGATCGTACTAAATTATTTCACCTAAGCACAGACCAGACACTAATATCTGTAAGCATAATATGATTCATATGTAGAAGCCCCCATTTAAATAAAAAAGGGGACAGAATTTTTTTTAGAAATTTGGTTTATCCATTCAACACATCCTTACACTTGGGTCAATTGCTCTTTCAGGGCAGGAACAAATGTATATTTCCCGGAAAGCAAACACAATTTCCCAGAAAGAAGCAAGATTTCCCTCCATTTCTTATGTATTTCTTTATTTGGAAAAGCAAAATTTCCCTCCAAATACCCAAATTTCCCGGGAAGGAGCTTCCTAAATTCCACATTTTTCCAGGTCTGTGCTCTTTTTGGATCTAAACCTAAGAATTGCTGCAAATTGTGAACATAATTTTGGATGATATGTTTACTCTTAAAGCTCAGGGTAAAATTCTGAATGTTAGACTCTTGTTGATGAAAATTTTGAATAAAATTGGAAAATTTCACCTTCTGAAAATGTGCCAAAACCAAAATTGTCAATAGAAATTGGGGGAAAAAAGAACGTGAAAGAAATGATCCAATTGACCAGTGACCAGCCAAACTAGAGAAATCCCACCACTTTGGAGGAGGTGGGAGGTGGGAATCTTTGTTTTTAGACAAAAAAGTAATTTAGCTTGGCATGAAAATGAGATGGAGGCATGAAGATCAGCAAAATTGACATTGTGACATATACATGATTGTAGCGTTGTCTATTGCTTCGCTTCAGTAATTCCGAAGTTCACTGTCACTGCTAGCTACAGGCCTATTACAACAAGACTGTCACTGCTAGCTACAGGCCTATTGCAATAAGACTGATGGATGGATGGGCTTGGATGTGTAATGTCTCGTGAGGGTGGGTCTTTTAATATGACCAGTATGCCTAGGAGCAAATTGGGCTATTCTAGTCGAAATCCATACACCCCCTTTAGAAGACAAGACCTTAATCTTCCACACAGTAAGTGTAGATTTCCAATGGAGTCGGTAACCCCATTTGAATTTCACACTCCCTGCAGGGAAGATTAAGGTATCTGTATCTGTCGTTTACTGCGACAATCTCCACAAATGGGATATATGTGTCGCAGGCGCATTGTGACTAAGGTATTGTCTTCCATAGGGGGTGTATGGATTTAAAATGGAACAGTTTGCTATAAGATAATTTGTTACCCATATAGCTAAATGATTTGAATATAAACAATTCTTGTTGCTAAAATAGTAATTCAAGTAGCCAAATTTGTGTGAGATTCAGACATTTTTCTTAATCAATTGTTTCAAGAAGTTATTAAATGGTTTAGAAAGGCATAAGTCGCCATAGTACTTTCTTTAATCTGTAAGTTAACCCCCTGAGAACTACCGGCCGATTGGTTAAAAAGATGGATACATCATTTATTGCGCCAATCAGAGACAGTGTTAGAATAATTGTATCCCTGATAAAGATGGTAGTGAAACATTTTACAAGCTGCATTTGAATTGGCCATTCATATGAGTACATCTTGTTATAAACCAATCAGAACCACTGTAAGATAGACAGGTAGACCCCAGGGGGTTAATTCCCCCTGACTAGATAATTAATCAATTGATTTCACACGCAAAATGTCATTGATTGAACCCTAAATGCACTCATAGGAGAAACATGGACACATATCCAGAAATAGGTCAGGCCCCGCCCTGCCACAACCATTTATTTCTTGGCATCTATTTTCTTGACAATTTCGGCTGAATGTCCCTCATGTTTCAAGACGGATTAAAGCCAAAGGGGAAACCTTTATTTCATATCAGCAAAAGGGACAAACTTTTTTATCTCCAAAGGTTAGCACTTTCCTTGTCTAGAATCTGTCATGCATTGATACTCTAAACACTACAATACTGTAAAAGTCAATATTTTCGCAATAAGATATTTTCACGAAAATGGTCATAACAGGCATTTCACGATTTTTTATTTTCACGATTTTCAACTTTTGTGAACAAAAGTCAATGGAAGTCAATAATTTTCGCGAGTTTATATTTTCGCGGATGAGGATTGATTCGCGAAATTCGCGAAAATAAAAACCTCGCGAAGATTTCTACTTTTACAGTATTTCATTCTTAGTATAAGTATTGTCCACCTTGTAACCCATGATATGACTAATTAGGCCTACTGTGCTATTCTTATATACCCTTTTGTATTCTTATCTACCCTTTTGTTTTATGATACCTGGTGACACCATTGCTCATACGTATGTCATGAAACATTAGGGAATCTAAATCATAGTTCAAGAAGTCATTCAAAATTATACATTTTTTCTACTGTGTCTATAGTTTTGGGAATTTTCCTTTGCATTTATTATGGAGATATGATATCTTACCCGTATTGAGTTCAGTAGGAATAAATCTATTTTAATATATGATATTTTTTTTGTCAGCCCATTTTGAAATGATTCCTCACTGTACACCAGTATGCCATATATTGTTCATGAATAGCTATAAATTCAGCCAGAAAGTTCAATGAAATGCATCCCAACTCAAAAACAGCAGCGCCGCTGAATGTACCAACTCAAACACAGCAGCGCCGCTGAACAGAGATGGGCACAAGTCATTTGTTGCAAGTCCAAGTCAAGTCACACAAGTCATTTATTGCAAGTCCAAGTCTAGTCACAAGTCACCTGGTCTAGTCCCAAGTCAAGTCAAGTCACAACCCACGTCAAATTAAGTCACAAGTCATTCGGCACAAACACAAGTCAAGTCACAAGTATAAGTCCAAGTCACACATTATTTTGTTCAGACCAACTATAAGCATTACGAAATCACGGGTTTGACAACACTGATATCGAACGAATAGCAACTATTCGATTACAAATATGGGGCGCTATTTTTTCTTTTTGAAAAATGGTCGCACAAATTGTCAAAAAATTGCCCAAATTTGATTATCACCAGGCTAAAACACCTTTAAAATATTATTTTTCTCTGTCTCTAATTCTTGCCGTCACTAACAACAAAATAAAACCAAAAAAACCAAAAATAAACACAACCAAAACACAAAATAACAGCAATAGGATGTTCAAAGTTGCCCTATCGGGCGACGAAATCGCAGGTTTGATAACACTGATATCGAATAGCAATTAATCGATTACAAATATGGGGGCGATATTTTTTCTTTTTTTCTTTTCGTCAGGAGAGACCGGAAACCGCATTCAACCTCATAATTGTCAGGCCTACAAAAGCGACATCCGACAAATGCACCATTTAGAAAGTTTATGAGATCCGACTCGAGTCCAAGTCAAAAGACTTGAGTCTACAACTCTGCCGCTGAATGTACCAACTAAAAAAAAGCAAGGACAATCTTCTATATTTTAACTAATTGTTATTGATCAGGCATCAAAACTAACACTATCTCTATATGTATGCCTAATCTGTATAAAAATATATTTGTATTCACATAATTATAGCTGAAGAATTCTGTGTGGATGGATGCACGGGATCTCACGGGAAAGATTGACACTATGCAGTTGGAGAAGAGTTATGCTGCACAGACCAGTGAAAAACCAGAGCCAGGTAAGGTTACAAAGTGTGAAATATATGATCTGATGGTACAAGTTACACTGTATAAGTCAAAACTACCACTCGCTGGTACCTGCTGCACGCTGCATTTGTTGTTTTTCTAGTTTGGATAGTTGTTGTTGTTAGGTTTGTTTTGAAGAGTTCTCAATAGTCAACGGGAGGGTGGAGGCTACAGCAAATAGTAACCTTTCTTCAAACTTCTGAGAGGGTTTGGAGACCTCAGCTACTTCTTCACCTACAAGAGATTTTACAATCAATATCATTCTGTTCAGACTGTCCCACTGCTTTACTATGAATGAGAACAAACCAACTTAATTCTAATCTTTGACCAGAAAATCTTTCCCCAAATTGCGATGTTCCCGTCTAAAAAGTTACCCATGTTTGCACAATTGAGCTGAAGTATGACAAGAAATGGTGACAATTGTAAGAATTACCTAGTGTTCTATCCATTGTCCAATAACATTTGTTTACGGTTATGTTTATGTAGCTGACAAACATGCCATTGAACCTGTACAAATGGGTAAGATCATTGTGTATTATTATTATTCATTTTTGTAATCTTTCATGTAACCATGTAACTCTTTGAAATCATAAACCCGTAACTCTTAACTATGCTGTATACTGTAAGTCTTTAGATGCAACAAGCTACTGTAACTCTGACATACAGGCTATACATAGCAAAGCTGATATTACTACTTATGGAACACCATGTGTGATAAACACATTGTAGGCTACTAAGTAATGGCATATGATATACAAGCATTTACATGGCTGCTTTAACTTTAAGGCGGACATTACTACTTTTGGGATATTGTAGACTATCTAGGGATTGCATATAGGCCTACATGTAGGCACTATAGCTAAATGATACCTGTTACCACATAATGAGTGTTAAGTCACAGTGTGCATTAGGAGATATGATCGAATAAACATGCCAAAATTAAAAAGAAAACAAACATTTTGCAACTTCAATTTGAATTTTGATGAGGAAAACATTGAGCAATTATGCCTATCGTTTTAAAGCTTGTTGTCTAAGCATATTGAATCTGGACAAACCTGAAAATAAGAATTTCTGACTTAACTCTAATTTTGTGATGACAGGTCTCAAATAACCTTTCATGCTGACATTACTAGTCATGATAATCCTTCATTGAATTCACTTTAAATAAAAGGATAATGACTGTGATGAATCAAAACATTTTCACTTTGGAACCAAGGAATTGCACGAGGGGTTAGCCCAGAGGAAAATTCTGAGACAACCGATCAAAGTCATTATCCTGATTCAAAACAGTCAATTACAATTGTCATTTTTTGATACAGACATGACTCGTACTAATAATTATTCGTTAAAAAAGTTTCACTTTACGTCATTAACAACGCTTCCCATTGCAAATCGATCAGTGTGATCAAAAATGAGTGCAACTGAACCACTCACATGTGGCGTAACTGCTGCGTTGTACAATTATGTTGTGTGTTCGTGGCATCAAAGACGGCATTACGTGAGTTTGTTTTCTTGATCCAACATGATTCACATTATGCGCGGGGTAGACTAATGTTTATTTAGTAGTCGGTTCTCCATGGGTGGCCTGCGCTTATTTGTGCGTAGCAGTTAAGGTTGTCAATTGATTGGGACACATGTATTTCGTATATTCATGAGGTTTTGAATATCACTCAATAACTCATTTTAATTACTAATGCACTTCATTTTCTGTTTACTCACTTTTTAAAATTACTATTTTTTAACCCTAATCAAGTAAATGAAATATTTGCTAAGGGTTAAGGAAAAGTTGGTGTCACAAATGTATTTCTTTCTTTGATTCAGTCTACATTTCTAAGTTTTTCGTTTTACAACTATTGTCTAACTTTTTTCCCAATTTGTTTTCAACTACACACAACAAGAAGAAACTTATGGTATCAAATATCACAGGACCATACATTCTCACAATTCATTGTAAATATAACTCATTTGGCCTACAGATGATGGAAATATGGAAATTGGGCAGCGCTTTCTTTACATATTCCCCAGTCCCCCCCCCCCCCCCACCCCCTGTCCCGTCCTCTCAAGCACCATCCCATTTTGTCCCCCAAACAATCAAAAATGTTGAGTTTTAATGTCAAAATTACTTAAAATTTGTCTAAAATGTCTAATTCAGAACAAATTGAACTAATTTCAGGCAATTTTTACATTAAAAGCCAAAATATCAATGCGCTTCGCGGGCATTTTCCCCTCCCCATGTGTTCTTATTTCCCCTTTGTTTTATGCTGGTGCCGTCACTGGGCAAGTCATTGGTTGGATTGCTACCTGCAAATCATGATTTAAAGATTCATATACTATTTTTTGGTTGTTGTTTTCATGCATTAACCCTAACCCTTTCTAAATCCAACGAGCCAGGCTGTTTGTTCTACCCGACGTGGAAGTTTCTCAAAGAAATTCTGGCCCCAGCCTATATACTTGACTGCGCAAAGTAGTCTTGACACCCGTGGTGTACTGGAAAATCCCAAGTCCTGTGCTGGAGGTCCGTGGTTCAAATTTCGGTGTGTGTGTGGGGGGGGGGGGGGGGGTGTCATGGCGATATTTTGGGTCACTTTCCGCCGCAGGAAAAAAAAGTGGGATAGGGTTTAGGGTTAATCACTAATTAATCCTAAATTACATGAGTGTTCTATTTGTAGTTTTTTCACAATTATATAACATCTTTGAAAATCTTGTTATCAATCTACACAGAAATCAACAAGAAAAAATTGAAGAGTTTCTTGGACCCCAAGGTTGCCCAGAATCTTGCTATCTTCCTGGTAGGATTTAAGATGGACCATGAAGAGCTTAAGTACAGGTTGACAATACTCAGTGAACAAGATGGCGGCCTCACCACTGAACACATCAATGTGCTGAGAAGGTAGGGATGTTACAAGAAATATTGTAGTTTATTTATATTGGGTATAATCTTATGGTGTTCAGCCAAGTGCAAAGGGCATTTGAACATGTTTCTCCTGCATGTACATAAAAAGGGAAACTTGAGGATGATAGCACAAAATCTTTATAACGAAACCAACTGACACTAAGATGCAACCTGATTGGCTAGGTGACAACGTTGTTTAAATATGAAATAAAATGAAGTCGGTTTTTTCATGTTGGTTTTGGGGCCCCTCCCCTCTCTCAATTTTATGACTTAGCGGCACCCCCTCCCGCTCTCAAATTTCTGACTCGGCGGCAAGTTGACAGCCTGGAAGTACTTGTCGGTTCACTTTTATTTTTTGCCCCCCCCCCCAATATGAAAAACCTAGCTACGCCACTGTTTCATATTATAAATACTTCATATTTTGACTATTCTCATAAACAGGTATCACCCGACAGCGGAAGACGTTGAGACATACAAACAATTCAGAGATACACCTCATGAGTTGGAGAATACCGACCAGTTTATGATGCAGCTATGTGAGATACCAAGCCTGAAAACAAGACTTGATCTTCTTATGATCATAAATGATTTCCCTGTGGCCTATAACGATCTTGCACCGGTGAGTTATTAGAGTAATTACATTAATTAGAGATGGATCCGGTGTGGGGGAGGAGGGTAAACTTTGGTACTTTGGAGGGGCACCAGCTTTTCAAGATATTAAAGGCATATTATGTGGTCTTTTCCAGGGGGCGCCCTTTATTCATGATTATTTTTAGAAATTTTCTTGCATATTTACATTTCTGATCATCAATCATAAATATATTTTAAGTTACAGAGCGATACGATTCTTAATTACTTCAAAATCCTGGTTTTAGAGTGAATTAAGAGTGAAAAATAAGTTGTCGCACATACCTGACGTTATTTTCGCTCTTTAATATATGACTTTGATGTAATTAGGAATCAAATCGCTCTGTAACTCAGAATATATTCCTCCTTTATGATCAGAAATGTAAGTCTGCAAGAAAATCTACTTTCTAAAAAAAATCATGACTAGAGGGTGCTCTCTGGAAAATATCACATAATATGCCTCTAATCATGATTATCAATGATTTTCCTGTGGCCTATAATGATCTTGCACATGTGAGTAATTAGCATTAGAGGTGGATCCAGTGTGGGGGAGGAGGGTACTTTGGTATGAGGTGGAGGGCACCAGCTGTTCAGGATACTTTAAACACTTTCCACACGGCTATAAGTTTTACCATACAAAACAGATTTTCAGAAACCTTTCCCAACTTTCAAAGTCTTTCTCAAGGATTACTGAACCTATACTAGGCATATTTGTATTTTTTTCAATGCATTTCTCATGGTGATTCCAAATATGGTAATGAAATTCAATTAATTTAACATTTTTGAACATTTGGTGACATTTTGGAATGTTGTCTGCAGTCGTCTGCTGCGTGGGAAGTTCTAATCACGATTATCAATGATTTCCTGTGGCCTATACCAGGGGTCGATTTTAACTTTTTTAACAACTTGTCCGTTGAAAAAGCTGGGGCCAGTTGTTGTATTTTACAACTTGCCCGCCAGCATTTCAGCTTGCCCTTAAATTTGTCTGAGTTTCAAGGTATTTCAGAGTTACATTTTTGTTCTCATAATAAATCCAAATCTGTTAATGATAAGGCTGTAAAATCTTTTAATCAATCAACTTGCCCCTCCCCCTCCCCCCTATCCCCCCATCCCCCCATCCCCCCGCCATTCATAAAATTAAACACTTGCGACATAAAATGAAATGACGTAATAGACCGCATGCGCAATAGCGATTCAGGGTAGCAATTATTGACCAAATATTAATGTCAACATTATTATGATAACGTTTCTAGAAATAAATTCCATAAAAAACCTGGTCCAAAGGGCCTTGTTGTACCAAGTATACATGTCAAAATTATTACGATAACGTTTCTAGAAATAAAAACCCGGTAGAAATCAACATCGGCCTATCATACATGCATTATATCGATATTGTTAAACGACTGACTGAGGATTTAGACTAAGAATAAAAAAAATGGCGACTGACGAAATGTGATGATCACGATCGCAATGAAATCAATGCAAACTTGGAATAAGTAGAAGTAGAATTCTACTTATTCCAAGATGCAAATAACTGGCATAAAAATAATAGTTTAAACAAATAGTTCATAAACGGAATTTACAACATTAATAATAAGCTTAGATTGACAACTGGACACACGGGCAAGTAAAGGCTGTACTACAACTTGCCCGGCGCATTTACAACTCTCAATTGCCAACGGGCAAGTGTTAAAGTCGAACCCTGCCTATACTGATCTTGCACTCATTTGAAATTGATCTTTCATCCTCAACACAAGATAATAATTACCTGGAATTTTCAGGTGTTGCTACACCTTTCATCAGCAGACTAATATTATAACTCTAATTGATTAACAACACGGATGAACTTTCACTCTAATGATCTTGCACTGTTGAGAAACAGGATGGCTATTAGTATTAGGTGGGGGTGTGTACAGATGGAGATTTGATAAACTAACCCATGTCTTTTTTTCTACCTTAGAAATGCCTTGTTTATTGTCTGTTTGTTTTTAAAGAATTTTGTGATTTGTAACCAATATGCATATGTAAGGGGTTTTGACCTACAAATCAGGTCAACTTGATGAGACTTATGTTCAAGCATTTTAACAAAAATATGATCCATATCTAGGGTTTTAGTAAAACACAAACAATGACAGCAAAAATGAAACATTGGAGTGGCACATTCCTGGAAGTTGTAAATATTAGAGAAAGTCCTTGCAATTTTGTTTGTTTCAATCTTCAGTACAAAGTCAAGCTTTAACTGGTGACTGTTATATGTTTTGATATTCTTTGCCCACACAACATCACTGTATCAATTCATTTAAATGTCAAGATTGAAGTTTACTTTTATTTTCTATTCTATTCTATTCTTTTGTAGACGATATCAAAGGTGCATGACGCCCTCGACGTACTTTGTCACTGCACAAAGTTTGTATCAGTACTTGAATATGTGTTGGCAGTTGGTAATTACATCAATAGTGGCAGCACAAAAGGTGTGGCGATAGGATTCAGGCTCACCACTCTGCCCAAGGTAAGTCCTAGACTGGGTTGCACAGTCCCTCTATATGTTGGTAATTACATCAACAGTGGCAGCACAAAAGGTGTGGCTATTGGATTCAGGCTCACCACTCTGCCCAAGGTAAGTCCCAGACTGGGTTGCACAGTCCTCCCTCTATATGTGAAGACCAACTTTAACAATGACAGACAAGGAATTATTCAGTCTAAGGCAATTCTAAAAAGGGGAACCAATTTGTCCGTTTTGTTTATCTACCATCTCTTATTTGGAATAACTATTGGTCATTTCAGTCAAAATTAAATATCTTTCAGATTGAAAAGTAATCCCATTAGAAATGTTCATACAGGTCAATACAAATTATCATTACTTTGTATACATGGACCCAATAGGGAATCCTGTTAATATATATGTAGTAATATTGCATTATAAGTGTTAATCCTAGCAATAATTTGATTGTTTTTATGAACTTACAGGGAGTACAGAAAAAGGTTGAAAGCATATCCCCAACGACTGTACGACTTCACTCCATTTTAAATGTATATGATTTTGTTGTTTTCAGCTTTCTGAGTGCAAATCCAAAGATAAGAATGTGACACTGCTGAAGTTCCTGGTGCAGCAAATCCATAAGAATGAGCCAGGACTGATGGACTTTGTGGATGATCTTATTCCACTCACGTTAGTCCCTGAAGGTAAGGTTACATGAAAAGGAACGCTGTATGAAACATGTGATACCCATGTGATACCCATGAGAAGATCATGTGAATCCATGTGATACCCATGCGAAGATCATGTGAATCTATGTGATACCCATGCGAAGATCATATGTGAAACCTGTGTGATACCCGTGAAGATCATGTGAAGCCTATGTACTGCGCTCGGAGTCTCAGTCAAGCAAATCCATAAAAGGTTACACAAAGAGGAAGGCAGTGGCGTACCTAGGGTCTTTTTAGGTCGTCCGTAGGAGAGAGACCTTATGGCAGCATCCTTCGTGTGTGTAGTCTGTGTGTGTGGGGGTGTGTGTGTCAACAATTTGGTATACACTTTTGGTATACACTTTTGGTATACACTTTTTCAACAATTTGGTATACACTTTTTGTTTTGTCCATTTCTTTTCCATAGAATGTCCAATTGCAATCAAACTTCGGTCACAGATGCAACATGGGAACCTTCATATGTTAATGAGGTCAAAGGTCACATACCAAGGTCAAAGGTCATCCGAGGTCAAGATGTATATGTAAAAGTGGCTGCATATGTAAAATTGATTACATTTGTCCATTTCTTTTCCATACAATGACCAATTGTAACCAAACTTTGGTCATAGATACAACATAGAAACCTTCATATGTTAATGAGGTCAAAGGTCACATACAAAGGTCATCTGAGGTCAAGATGTAAATGTAGAAATGGCTGCATATGTAAAATTTATTACATTTTTCCATTTCTTTTCCATACAATGTCCAATTGCAATCAAACTTCGGTCATAGATGCAACATGGGAACCTTCATATGTTAATGAGATCAAAGGTCACATACCAAGGTCAAAGGTCATCCGAGGTCAAGATGTATATGTAAAAGTGGCTGCATATGTAAAATTGATTACATTTGTCCATTTCTTTTCCATACAAACCTAACTTTGGTCATAGATACAACATGGAAACCTTCATATGTTAATGAGGTCAAAGGTCACATACCAAGGTCAAAGGTCATCTGAGGTCAAGATGTAAATGTAGAAATGGCTGCATATGTAAAATTGATTACATTTTTCCATTTCTTTTCCATACAATGACCAATTGCAACCAAACTTCAGTCATAGATACAACATGGAAACCCGCATATGTTAATGAGGTCAAAGGTCGCATAGAAAGGTCAAAGGTCATCTGAGGTCAAGATGTAAAATTTAGTACACTTTTTTTTTGTCTCTTGTTCATTTTTCCATACAATGACCAATTGCAACCAAACTTGGGTCACGGATGCAACATGGAAACATTCATATGTTAATTAGGTCAAAGGTCACATACCAAGGTCAAAGGTCATATGAGGTCAAGATGTAAAATTAGCTGCATGTGTAAAATTAATTACATTTAAACAGGTGAAGTACAATTGCAACCAAACTCCAGGATGTTTATTTTATTTTTTATATCCTGGATCCGCTAGTGGTCTAACCTCTTTCTTTCTAGATGCCTGTGGTTTGAGATCCACCTTGTTTTTAATCTACCCATATAAACGGACGACCTATTTGGGACCGCTGTCCCTATTTTTTTTTAGGGGGATGGGGTGGATGGGGCTGCAAGAGGAGATAGGCCTATGATGGGGGAGGCATAACTGACACTAATTTGGGTTAATATACATGATTTGCCATTTCATTATGGACAAGCCATCAGAAGGTGGGGAGGGAAGTCCCTCCTATGGTTTACACCCCTGGAGGAAGGCCATGTGAAATATTTGCTGTTCATGTAATATCCATGAGATGATCATGTGATACCCATGTGATACCCTTAAGAAGATCAGATGAAACCTGTGTTCTCAGTCAAGCAAATCCATAAAAAAGAACCAGAACCAGAACAACTGACACAATACTCATAAATATCCCCCCCCCCCCCCCCCCCCCCCGTTGATAATGCAACACCCGTAGAGAATTTATTAGAGAGACTGCAGAGTCAGAATTCACACTATAAAACATTTCTTAGATGACTTTGCTACTAAGAGCATGTGTGGTCTAGTGGATAAGACGCCGGTCTCACGATGCAAAGGTTGTGAGTTCGAGCCCCGCTACGGCCAACATGTTTGTATCCTTGGGCAAGGTACTTAGTCTCAATTGCTTCGTCGACCCAAGCGATATTTGGGGAGCTGTTAGGATATCAAAATCTAAGTAGTGCTGATAGGCTTGTGCACTTGTCGACTGGTAGCCGCCTAAGTGTAGCGACCAAAGGATTCTGATATCTAAACTGGCAGCGATAATAATTGATTTAAAAAGCGCTTTGGGACTGTGCTTGCATTGTGGAAAGCGCTATATAAGAACGGTAATATTATTATTATTATTATTATTATTACCTTGATTTTTTCAAAAATCCAGGTATTGTATCTGTCGTGTTTCTTCTTTTTTTTCTTTTTTTTCTTTTTCTTTCCTCAAACCCATCTAAAAAATGCTATTTTTTCTACAATTTACATGCTACAATCACCAAACTTGGTCAGTAGAACCCCCCACCTAACCTCCATATAGGGTGTTCACAGTTTGGGGTCAAAGGTCACACAGGGGTTACTAGGGGTCAAAAGGTGATTTTCACTTAAAACGCATTTCCAATTTAGTGAAATGACCTAGAATCGTCAAAATTGGTCCACATATTCCTTTTGACCGTACGCATTTACAAAAGAACGGTTTTTAAAAATCAAAATCATTTGGGGTCACTAGGGGTCAAAATGTCAATTTTCACTCCAGTCACTTAAAATGCTATTTATTCAAGAGAAAATGGCCCATGATTATCAGAATTGGTCAAAAGATTCCTTGGGTCCATGCACATATAGGGTGTTCAGCGATTAAAAGTGACATGTAATACGGGGTCACTAGGGGTCATTGAACTTTACAGGGGTAAAAGTTAAGACATGCTCCGATTTGGACGGGGTTTGTTGCATCTTGTTTAATTTGATGAGCCAAGAAAATAAGTCAATCATATTGACCAGGTCAAAGGTCAAGAAGGGGTCACTAGGGGTCAAAAGGTGATTTTCACTTAAAACGCATTTCCAATTTAGTGAAATGACCTAGGATCGTCAAAATTGGTCCACATATTCCTTTTGACCGTACGCATGTACAAAAGAACGTTTTTTTAAATTAAAAATCATTTGGGGTCACTAGGGGTCAAAATGTCAATTTTCACTCCAGTCACTTAAAATGCTATTTATTCAAGAGAAAATGGCCCATGATTATCAGAATTGGTCAAAAGATTCCTTGGGTCCATGCACATATAGGGTGTTCAGCGATTAAAAGTGACATGTCATACGGGGTCACTAGGGGTCATTGAACTTTACAAGGGTAAAAGTTAAGACATGCTCCGATTCGGACGGGGTTTGTTGCATCTTGTTTAATTTGATGAGCCAAGAAAATAAATCAATCATATTGACCAGGTCAAAGGTCAAGAAGGGGTCACTAGGGGTCATTAAACATTACAGAGGTAAAAGTTAAGACATGCTCCGATTTGGACGGGGTTTGTTGCATCTTGTTTGGATTGATGAGCAAAGAAAATAAATAAATCATATTGACCAGGTCAAAGGTCACGAAGGGTCAATAGGGGTCATTGAACTTTACAGGGGTAAGAGTAAAGACATGGTTCGATTTTGACCGGGTTTGTTGCATCTTGTTTGATTTGATGAGCCAAGAAAATAATTCAATAATATTGACCAGGTCAAAGGTCAAGAAGGGGTCAAAAGGGGTCATTGAACTTTAAAGGGGTAAAATTTAAGACATGATCCGATTTGGACCGGATTTGTTGCATCTTGTTTGGATTGATGAGCCAAGAAAATAAGTCAATCATTTTAATCAGGTCAAAGGTCAAGAAGGGGTCACTAGGGATCATTTTCTCAAAGAAAAATCAAGGTAGCCTGGTCTTAGACCGGAGCAAGATCTAGTTATTATTATTATTATTATTATATATGTTTGACGCTCAGATATATGTGTTTTGTAACCAATATTTTTCTTTTCTTTTCCTTCATTTCACTTACAGTTTCCATCAAGGCTTTATCTGCAGAAGTAGAAGGTAGGCAATTGATTAAATTGATAATTTTATAGCTTTTAATAGTTCATCTATATTCTTCTACACTGTTAAAACAACAAAGTCAATTTAGGCACACAACCTGAACAATGTGGTCAAATTAGGTTGATTGCACGCCGTTCTTAGTCAATTTGTCTCATTCCTTGTGTACTCTAAGCCTGCATAATAAATACAACACTGAGTGCTTAACCCTGTGCTTAGATTTAAACCTGAATCCAGGTGTGTTTTTGCTTTCCAAATTACTGTACTTTCTTTTCATTTCAGCCTGTTGTTGGCTTTTTTAGCCCAGACTTGTTTAGGTGGTTTTTTTCAATCATGTTCATTCTTTTGCCAGATTTAGCCAAAGGAAGCCAACGCAAAACTTTATTTTGAAATATAATTGATGTCTTTTTAAAATGCACTGTGGCACTATTGCATGTCTATTATGGACCAGGTAAACTTTATCTAGAATATTAATTTTATAATATCTGTAATTGGTCTATGCTCATTACTAATTGTTCTTCTTTATTTGGTTTTCAGTCATGAGAAAAGACCTGTCAAAGATCCGTAAAAATGCCAATATTTTGATGAAAGCTGAGAACCCCCCTGAAAGGGATGTGTTGTTCTGTGAAGAGGTGGAGGTAAGGAGAGGGACATTTAAAGTAGAAAATGAAAGATCTGGTCAAAACTGGTTTGAACCTTGAAAGTCGGGAGGGGAAGGGGGCACATGTCTTAGAGGTGGATATCTTGCTCATGTATTAACGTTAATCAGAATTGTTTCTTTGAGCCACATATGAGGTGCTATCAAGCAAAATGAGGCGGAACTCGCCAATATTGATTTTGAGATATAACTAAATAAAGGAACAAATTTCAGTTGTTTTCTTTTGTTGTGAAAACACTTCAATTGGTCATACCTCTTGTATAAAGAGTTCATTTTTAATGCAGTTTCCTGCAAAATGTAGCATCGTACGTAAGGCCAAAAAAAAAAAAAGGTTTGTCTCAAAGCTTGCGCGCGCATTGGTTTTGAAATGCCAAAATACCGCGTCTGAAATGCAGGAAATTGTATTTTTTTTTTTCTTTTTCCATACAAATTTTTATTTCGAGTTTTTATTAAAAATATCGGCAGATTTTCCTTTTCTCAAACTTTTACATGACTCAGTTCTTCATAAAACGCTGCACAATTGTTCTTTACACAACTACATCACAATATTCATTTCAAATAGAAAAAACAATATCAGAAAGTGTCAACGGTTGCAAATAGTAAGAGTAAAAATTGACACACAAATTAAAAAAAATGTAAAAAAATAAATAAAATGGAAGACAAAAAAACGCGCGCGTCGCCCGATTTTGAAGCCTTCACAAGCTTTGAGACAAACTTCTTTCTTTTTTTTTGGCCTAACTAACAAGTAGAAAACTAACAATGTGATATTAAATTCAGACTCTTTTTGCTGGATCACATCACATATAACCCAAGTCCTGAACAAGTATTTGACCAATATTTGATGCTTAATATTAACATACCCTGTTCCCAGATTTTGGCATTTGTGACGCAATCAAGCGGAATGAGTCTGGAATATTGATTTTGAGTTATAGGTAAAAAGAAGTGACAAATTCTTATGTTTTACTTTGTTTTCTCAGTTGATAAATTGTTTGTAACTTTAAAACTAGAAATTAGATTTTAGTTGGGTTTGGCAGAGATGGTCACAAGTCATTTTTTGCAAGTCCCAATTCATCTGGTCTAGTCCCAAGTCAAGTCACAACCCACTGCAAGTCAAGTCAAGTCACAAGTAATTCGGCACAAACACAAGTCAAGTCACAAGTCCAACTCAAGTCACACATTATTTTGTTCAGAACTATAAGCATTCAGGCATCATTTTTGGCCCATCCGTAGCTCCACAAACAGTGTAAACTGTGGACCGTTTAGAGGTGCTAAACTTGTAACTTCTGACTGAGAAAGCAACAACTCACGTAATAATGGCACTCGCAATTTTGGATTTAAGATTTCGATCGGATATCGAACAGGGTTGCCAAAAGAAATCAGGCCAAGTCACAAAAAATGGTAGCACAAATTGTCCAAAAATTGCCCAAATTTGATTATCACCACCTAAAACACCTTTAAAATATTATTTTGCTGTCAATTAAACAAAATAAAACCCAAAGAACAACACTGATATCGAATAATGATTAAGTCAAGTCTCAAGTCAATGCCAATATTTGCATGTTAAGTCGCAAGTCACAAAATTACTGACTTGAGTATACAACTCTGTAGTTTGGACCATACTGTAGCATTTCCCACCTGCTTTTAAATGATGGACAGATATCTAAAATTGAAAACTACCGACATATATGACTCATTTGACTTGATCACGTTACATTTATAACCAGTCTAAAAGGACATGATGTCAGCAAGTACATTTTTAAGATAGAGGCTAAGAATAAAGTTTAAACGTCATATATGTGACCAGTCGTGTCAAAAAGGATATGTTGTCGGCAAACACAGTTTTAAGTTAGAGGCCAATATATTTGGTGAAATATAAAGGAAATAATAGAAAAAAATATACTTCTTCAAATCATACCTTGTGATTTAAAAGTCCAATCACCTTCAGCATGGTATCATTTTCAAGCTTAAAATGTGTTCTTCTAATTCATGACATTAACACAAAATTGACTCACGCTACCAACATGTCCATTTTGATGTGACGGGTCACATATAGAAAATAAAAGGAAAACAGATTCTTGAATTTAAATCTTGTGTAGAACAATGATTGTGCTCTTTAAATTAGTATTGATAACTCAGATTGAGCCATGCCACCAACGTGTCAATTTTGATGTGACAGGTCACATTTTTGGTACGTTTAGCAATATATGCATACACTTCATGTTTCTTTTCCAATCACGTTATTAATATTTCAATTCCATCCATATTCTCATTTTTATTCTCTGTAGCTTTTTGTAGATCAGTATGACGGCAAGTTGACTGAGCTGGGTGAGAAGAGTGACAAAGTGAGGGATCTCTACAACAAAATGCTGGTAAGCTTATATAATCGATAATTATTGTAGCAACAGTTCATTTCCAGGAGGAAAAGGGAGAGGAAAGTTGGGAAGTCAGTATTTGTTTGTTTGTTTTCTATGTTTGCTTGTTGTTTGTTTACTTGCTTGTTATTTTTTTACTTATTTGTGTAATTGTTTGTTTGCTTGTTATATTTTGTTTGTTGTTCATTTGTTCCCTCGCTTGCTTGTTCCGTTGTTCGTTGTATGTTGATTTGCATGTCTTCATGTTTGTTCATTAGTTTGTTTGTTTGTTGTTTTTCATTTGCTTGTTTGTCTTTTGTGTAAAACAAGAAAAAACCACCATTTGTAGCCTACGCTCTGTTTGTCTTTCACACTATTGTTTATTCGTTCATTCAATTGTTTGTTTGTTTGTTTGTTAGTTGGTTGGTTTTTGTGTGTCTTTTCTTCTTCTTAATGATATGCATTGGTCTTTAAAATCGGTGGTGGACAGGGGAAAAAATCATAGCATTTTGCAAATGAAGAACCAACATGCTCCCAAATGACAATATTTACCCATGATGCTGTTTGTTTTCAGGTAAGGTTTGGTGAACCACCCCATCATGCATCAGAAGAAATCTTCTCTGCTATCAGTAATTTTGTTAAGGCATTCAAGAGGGAAGCAGATATCACATTGATGGCATCAGGACAAACTCATCTTGTCAGGTAATGTTAGACGTTGTTGTTTCTTGGTGGGTTTTTTCTCATTTTCGTGAACATTTTGGTGAATTTCAACAACGCCCAAAAATTACTCAGATGCTGCTCCTTCTGACAAGTGAACCCTTGAATCTCCCAATAATACTTCTCCCCATTCACTGTTGTTTTTCATTTCTCTTTTCCCTACATTTCCACTGACATTGAAATAAAAAGAATATGATTGATCAATAACTCTTTTGAAAAAATTAAGCGAAAACACAATATTTCCCCAAAGATAATCTAAAGAAAAGAATATAAAACAATTTATTTGGACATTTATCTAATGATTAGTGCTCCACCTGAGACATAGTTGTTCTACTTAATATATTTAGCTTATTCACACTGTCCACGACATTCAATCATGTTAATCGATCCTCATTGTATAATCTGTTATAAAAACCTTTTTTTAAGTCCCCAAGAAAATTACGATTGATCGTCTAAAGATCGACCATTGTGTCAGTGTGAAAAGGCTTAATACTACGTTACCACCTGTATTGATGTCAGACAACATAACGATGCTATTCTGTCAAAACCTTGTATCTCCATCCGGCCCTTCAGCATGTATGAAGAAATACTTTGTATGTATAATTTTTGGGCAGTCTGCTCTAAACATGTTAAAGGGCCAAAACACAGCTATCAAATCCTTGTAAGTACACTTCCTATACATAACCAATGGGTTTTACTTTATACATGCTGAAGGGCCAGAAAAACATACAGGATTTTGACAGAACAGCAACGATAATCTTGATGCAGTCTTATAACAATACCACTATTCTCTAAATACTCTTTCCTAACTACACAGGAGAAAATCAAAATTACTGAAGAAGAACAAGAAAAAGAACGGCCATACAATAGTTGATGCCACATCTTCTTCTGATTCATCGAACAGCAAATTTGAGAGCGACACCCATTCAGTAACAAGCACCCCAGAAGTGGAAGGAAAAACCACACATGTATCTACACTGAGGAAGGCCTTCAGTGACCCTAAGAGTGGCACTACAAGATCTGGACAAGAATTTCTGAGGGTAAAAGCATCGTTTGTTGTTTCAAAACAAAGCATGTTATTTGAGACCTGTTACCACAAATGAGCGTTAAGTCGCTACTTTGCATTATAAGACATGGTCCAATAAACATGGCAAAATGCAATAGAAAACAAAGGAATTTTGCAACTTCAATTTGAATTTTGAGCAGTTATGACAAGTTGCATATCGTTTTAAAGCTTATTTTCTGAGCATTTTGAATCTGGACAAACCTGAATATTTCCAACTTAACTCTCATTTTGTGATGACAGGTATCATTTGATTCTACAGTGTTCCCCCTAAATTGATTGATTTTATGGCTTTTATTTCAGTTTAAGGAAAAATTTAAAAAGTCCATAAATAACCAAATATGTCATCAGTAAAAGTGATTTTTAAAGAGGTGCTTGGCTCCAAAATTAAAAACAAAGAGGGACCCCCTCCCCTTTTGAGGGATTTTGAAACTCAAACAATTTGATTCATGTAGCCTTACAGATATTTTAATATCTGTATTAAAATCAAATTAAAATTTGTTTAAATTGTAAATATCAAATCTTCAAATTAAAGATGGTCAACTTCTTATATATCCAGAAGAATAGTGTTGTTATTGTACTAAAAATGATGATAATTGTTGTATTTTCTCCAGGAACGACAGACCAAACGAAGAATTGGACCTAACCCAACTAAAGAAGGGTGGTTAGAAAAACTAGCATCCACCAAATCACCCCTCGCATCACAATGGAACAAGCGATACTTTGAGCTCACCAACAAGGGCCAGTTGTATTACTCAAAGAAGAAGAATGAGAAGAATGTTGAGTCCATTTATTTGCGGGGAAGTCCCGTGGCGTTGGAAGATGATAGGACAATTGTAATACAAACTGAAGAGAAAGTTTACAAGCTGCGTGCTCCGACGCACACAGAGGCAAACGACTGGATGCAGTGTCTGCTAGTGTATACCGTCAAACCGGCCAATCTTCCAAAGAGGGGGTTTTCCCAATACCCCAGCACAATTGATATGCACTGAAAAAACCAGATAACACTAACTGACGTCAGCATTCTGCAACAATGATGATACACTGAGCCAAAAAAGAAACTTATACAATTTGAACAGATCACCATAGGGTCAGTGCACATTTCTCTCTTGTGTCATTGAAGCAAACAATTGGTTATTGACTGCCATTTGAAGCAATACATTGCAGTAATATTGTATCCAAATTTGGTACATTTTCATGCACAGAATTTTTATTTGGTGATCTGTTAAAATTGTATAAGTTTCTTTTTTTATAAGTTTCTTTTTTGGCTCAGTGTATTATACTACAGTATGTTTCATAAGAAATTGGGCATGGTATCCGTAGTGGGAAACTCCATGTGGATTTGTTAATCATCTGATCGCTTCGGTATTGGGACTAATTTTGCCAATCAAACATACCTTTCCATTGAGGTGATATGGAATAATGTCTCACCTGTTTCTTATGACACAAACTGTAGTGTGTATCCTTTTAACATAAAATCATGTTGCAAAGAGTTGACATCTCTTTTATATTTTGATCATTTGTGGTTGATAAATGTAATTATACTTAATTGATTGTATATTGAATCCCTTTAACTGTTTTATATATCTGTATACAAGACTTATCTGTATATATTGTTTTTTGTAAATTATGTACAAAATGCTACCTATAATGATTTAATTTGTTATATAATATTGTTGTCTATTTTGTGCACATGCTATCACCATAATTTCCATCACGACAGGTTACTTGCTACAAATTTGTAAAATCTGAAAAGGTTTTGTATGTAGGTCTACATCTGGTTTTGCACATCATGACTGGTTACTTGCTTGTTTATGTCATTATGTAAAATTGAATATCTAGTTATGAATTCCTGGGTATTGTTTTCAAACATTGAAGATTACTATGAAAAGGGAGGGGGGGTTGGACTCAGTGGCATAACCAGCAAGGTGAGGGGATGAGCCCCACCCACACCAATGAAATGAGGAAAAATACTATGTTACAGGTGTCTTAATATGAATTTTACCATTAATTATAGCTCAAACCATTGTAAACTGTAATTTGATATGCGCGCACATTTCACAACTAACGATCTTTTGGAGCAAATGCGCAGGAGTTCGTTTGAAAAGTTGGGTAGTAAAGATGCCCCCTAAAAATGTTCTTGCCCCCTCTGTGCCTTCCCCCCAAATGAATATGTTTAGTTATGCCACTGTTTGAATTGAGTCACATGTATTACATAATCCAATAAATTGTTGTTACTAAGCATCCACTAAACATGTCAAGATAGATTAACTATTTTCTACATACCCACCAGCCTTTATGGTTTCAGTCATGTTGAAGATACAATCCTAGGGGATGCCACTTTTCTTTCCTAATCAGGGCACAATATCCAAGATTGGGTCTTTTTATACTGGGCCTACTTTACCATACTCTAAATGAGTAGCCTGTGAAAAAAACACGCTGACCAACTATTCTTTAGGAGACAACTTTAAAATGATTGTTTTTGAAACTTAAGAACTCGAAACACACAATTTCGTATTTGTTGGTAGTAGTTTTGATAAGAAAAAGAGTGGCACCCCCTGAGCAATCCTATCTTTGCATGCATATTTTGCTTTAGATATTTTGGTCCTGTTCTGGATTTCCAAACAGCCCAATTGTCTTGCTTATTATTTTGCTGTATATGTTCAATGTAATTAAAAGCAAAATTATGAGGTGGTCGAATTACAAGACCATGATTTTTGTTAATGCAATTTATCCGCGCAAACATTTGGCTGGTTTGAACGACTAAAATGGAATATAATAAAAGTGTTAGATACCAGTGGAAATAGACAATGGTAGATTTTTGTGTAATAGATTATTGAAGAGAATTTTGATTTTTAATTATCAGAATTACTGAGAGCAGAAATTTGCTACCGTTATTTTCATCACTGGTTGAGCACAACTTTTATATTTTGTTTAGTTGTTCATAGGTATTATCACGTTCCTTGACAAAGACTAATTCAATGGGCAGGTCATAGGGTCTACATATCAAATGTTGTATGAATTAAAGAATTATGTGACTTTTTTAAACAAATACAAACCCTTTTTTTATTTCATAACAAATTTATTTCAAATCAACATTATTGAAGTTATGACACTATCGATAACAATATTTCCTTGGTGTTGCAAAGTTTTATCTTCAAATGGCAAAATGTTTTGATGTATTGCCCGGGGGGGGGGGGGGGGGGGGGGTCTCTCTCCCACCAAATGGGTACTGCTCATCCAAGCATCGCTGAAATAGACCCTTAAGCTTCCAGTCACAAAAACAATTACTAACCCTAAACGTTGATTGAATCTACTATAAAGTACCTCTTTTTCAAAAAGATATCAACAATGTCATGTGGCAAATTCTTGACCCTTTTCAATGTTTTTCTTGGATGTGGATGCGTATAACATATGCCGAGTGACCCCCCCCCCCCCCCCACCCCACCCCACCCCACCGGAGCAGTGCTTGGACTTTCATTTGTAATGAAAGAGAATCATTTCAAAAATGGCAACACCTTAAAAACAATCCAGTTTTGATTTTGATATGCATTGCAAAAATATCTACAACTGCACCACATCAATATGCGTATGATTGGCGGCATATATATTATGTGTAGATTATAATTGTGTAATATTTCTTGTTTGTATATTAATAATAATATATTATATAAATAAATATATATATTTACATTGTATATATATACTTATGAAGATGTATAGTTTTGAACGAGTACAAAGAGTGTTAAAGACACTGTATAATAGAGCTTCCAATTGGCCATTTTGACTTTTGGTATTTCAGTCAAGTTCAGTGACCCCATAATATGCAAATTTGTGAACCATTAATATTCAACAATCTGGGTGCCATATATGGGTCATTGGACTTGTGCCCTCTAGGGACTGAAATATATCAGGTAATTTTATATATTATGTAATATAATGTATTTAATAAAAATATACAGCTGAATATATGTATACAAGACTATAGCTATAATGATGTGGGTTAAATGCTGTTGTGTGTGCAAGATTTGCTTGTTTGTTTGTTTTAATCATTTTCATGAACTTATTGACAGTGCCGGAATCAACACCTTACTACAGCAATGAGATGAAATGTTGGGGAGGGGGATGCCATACATGATTCAAAATGTTAGTGGGAACAAGGAGTTACCAAAAGGTCCATTTGCTCGCCTATGAGACATTGTCATCATGAATTTATTACAACTATATAATAGATTCATAATCTCTGGCTGGATCGATCGATCGGCTCTAATTTTGGATCTTGAGGTGCCAAAGAAAACAATTATAGGTCACTAAATGCATATGTGTTGTTTTGAGAGAAATTAGACAAATCAATGAAAGCGCGCTGATGTTGATGTGTTAATAATGGCACGACCCGTAGGGGGATTGCTATTGAGAGTATATCAGCATTTGCGCAAGTGCATTGAATTTTCTAATTTTTCAAGAAATATAATATACGCATGTATTGACCTGATTCAATCACGATACTGTACAAATCAAAATTCACAATTTTAGCATAATTTTGGTATATGTAAAAACGAATCAAAACATGTTAACTAAGTTTGCTAACACCCGCAGTGAAAATCAGCGAACCCGCGATTCCTGAACAACGAATCAAAACAAATTGTGTGGTTTCACGCACTATATGGTGCACACACGGAGTGCATTAGACACTTTCAATGCACTCCACATATTTTAGTTTCTTGCTTTCTGATTGGTTCGACACTACTAAGAAGAGTGTATGAATAAAGTACCTGTTACTCTTTTGCTTCTATTACCTCTGATTGGTTAGTGTTTTACAGGCCAAAGTCTATGAATCTACTACATGTATTATCACACTACTAATGCAGGCATCAATGTGCAGCTTGAACTTACCCTCCTCAAGCTTTCACCTGTATTCACCTTCCTTCAGGATAAACTAGGTCAAGATTAGATCTTTCATGCAATTTTTTGGGTGAAGATTCACCTCTGTGCACTATGTTTGTTCTACAGTAATATATTTGAGAAGTTGAAATATAGGTGAAGATTCAACATGAATTCACCTGTCCAAAAACAAATTAGTTCAAGATTCACCATTTCAAAAATATGCTTGTGGATGGTAGGTTCAAGATGCACATTGATGCCTATTTACAGCATGTTTGTGTACTGGTCTGTGTAATAAACTGTTGAGGAGACTTCCCCCACCAATCGTTCATTACAAATGTTATTTATCTTTTTACTATTTAGTGGTTTGTCCATTTTTATTTTTGTTGATAAATTGAAGTGAATTATATGGAGTGATTGAAATATTTATTTTCATATTATGAGTTTGTGTAAAAAAGATTGATAACTATTTATGAAGTAGATGCTTTATAACTTGCTTTATCAGAATTTATCAGAACTAAGATCATCACTCAAATTAAAGTGTCAAGACCATTTGAAGTTTATTGAAAACCAAAATTAGATATTGTCAAACGAAGGAATTTGGAAAAAGTTGACATTTTAGGTGTACTGTTTTCTTTGAAGAGGTACTTTGTGTTATATAAGAAAGTGCCCAATTTTAAATCATCCCTCAGAGTCTCACTCTTGTATTTTGAGAGTGTGATTTATAATAGTCTGATACTGTTTGCAATTTGAGGATTATATTAAGATGTGTATTTCATAATACAAGGGGTGTGCAACCTTATGTTTGTGAGATAAATTGAAATTTGATTGCAAATACGTCAGATGTTTTATTAACAGTGATGGGATTTTGTAAAGAATTTGACAAAAATCCATCGAATTTTACAAAATGTATGGATTTTTAAAAAATATCTGTCGATGAAAAACTGGAAAGGTTACAAAAATGTTATTAGATAGTTGCAATTTTATTTAAGGGAATATACACATTAGTGGACTCTTACTGAATTTCTAATCCTGCTAGCCAAGATAGAAGTCACAGGCTGTATCATACATGTATATCATAGGAAACTCAGAATTGTTTTGAGATCTGAGACTGATAGGAACCATATTACCAGCAAAAGGTTGCACACATTTGGCGTATTGAAGCTGTAGAAATGCTCATGTTTTGTTGTTGTTTTTTCTACAAAATCTAATTATTATAATATATTATAGAATATTCCTATTTATACAGAATTGTTTGTTAATTTTTTGTTTAGTATATAAGATGTATAAACCAATGAAGTGAAATAAACAGTGTTTTGTCATAGTTATTTTGTCTCTATACAGGGTGAATCAACAAAAATTGTGCACAGATTGAAAAGACCATTTTACCTTGATGTGTGCATTGAACCATGAAATTGGTGATGTTTTTGATGTATTTAATCTATTTCATCTTCCAAAAAAATGAAAGTAATCAACTGAAAAATAAGTAAAAAGTGACAAGTTTTGTATGCCGACCTCTTTTTTCACCATGCAAATGGGATTTACACAGTTTAGTCATGTGGCATGATGAAATGGAGCGAGTCACATATACTCGTACATTTATTCTGATACTGACATAGTAAATGAGGCAAAATTCACACCAAAGTGTTTAAAACATTGCATAATGTAATAGTTATGTGAATGTACCATAGCATATCAAAATACCGCACAAAGGAAATGTTGGGAAGATACTTGTTTTTTGATTAATTGCACTAAGTATGAAAGACAGTCACATTTGTGAAAATTATAAGTTCCGAGTCCATACAAAATGAAATGTTAGCTTGCTTGCAATTTGAAATGGAAATATTAGTTCTCTTTGTTGATATTTAGGTCTTTAACGAAACCCACCACTGATATGGCCACCATTGTTACTCAATTTAGTCATACAGTAACACTTTTAAGTGTTAAAACATCTTAATGTCTCAACCTTGATAACTGTGTACATCCCATTGGAATGATGAAAAACAGGGGTCGGCTTACAAAAACTGTCACAATTTGCTTATTTTTGGTCGATTACTTTTAATATTTTGGAGGATAAACTAGATTAAAGACGCTTTATACTAACAACAACAATTGTATGGTTCAGTTCACACATCTAGGTCAAAGAGACATTTCAATCAGTGCACATTTTTTGGTTCACCCTGTAGTGTCGGGTCGGGAACATGAGTAGCAAATCCATCCGAGTCAGAAACATTACAAAAACCAGCCTATCCAGAGAAATACTAAGATTGAATATAGAAACACTGAGTCATGTCATCCTAGCTATGGACGGTTCTCAGTTTTTATAGTGGTTCTCGGATTGGGAGCAGTTCCTGGGCACAGATAGGGTAGGACTTAACCCTTAGAACCCGAAAGGCACCAAAATAGACATCTAACAACGGGCGTAATAACCCGAAAGACACCAAAATAGACCTTGTGAACAGTTGACACATTGATCATATGATTTTGACAGGTCATATGACTTTTAAATAATGTGATGTTCACCCGATGTCAGATACCTTGTTTTGCCAGATTTACGTTGTGTTTTGATGTCATTAAGCTGAAGAAAACTGTCAAAAATAGCACGAAAATGGGATGAATATGTCTGCGCAGATAATTCTCAGGTAGACAGTAATGCATTTTAGTACGGTTATAAATAGCAATTTTGGCCATAAAAAACAGAATAAAGCTGTTAAAAACTGATGTTTTATTACGAATATCATATTATTACGATGATAGAGGGCAGTATATCACAATGTAACGATCAGAGGGTGTAAGATAGGGAAATCACTAAACATAGAATTATCCTTTATTCGTGAAAATAACTCAGGTGGGGTTACAGACCCCCCACCAATAACTCAGGGTTCAAAGGGTTAAGAAACATTTAGTGTAAAATAAGGAATTTGAATCAACAGTGGTAACATTAATTAGTGTAAACCCCCTGGGCCGTATTCTCGTACGAATTTAAACGCAGTTTTAAGCTAAACATGCATCTAAGTTTGACTTTCAACACATCACTTAACTAAACGCAATTCTCGAAAATTTGTTTAACTTGGAACAGGCATCTAACTCACTGAAAAGTGTCTAAACAGGTATGGGGGAAATTTAATGTGTTAACTAAATGCTTGCACCAATTGTACGCCTTGAATGATTACTCAACCGTGCCCGGTGCAAGCTGATTGCAGATCGTGTAGTCTTAAAAATAAATACACATGCATTTGAGGAATTCGGTTGATACCTATTGTAACCCATTTGGGCCACAATCAATTTAATACCTGTATACACTTTACAGTGAACTTTAAGTGGAGTTTAAAATCGGGTTTTGTTAAACAGATCGTTTAAAAGATAAACTCGGGTTTAATTTAGACACAAGTTTAGTTATAATTAAAACAAATAATTGTCGATCATACCCAGCTGGCCATTTTACGTTTTTTAAACGTTAAAAACACGTTTCAAGTTGGTGAAAAAAACGTTTTGATATTACGTATTAAAAACGTATATGTGTGGAGTTTTTTATGGGTTTTAATAACGTTTCCATGTAACGTTTTGAAAACGTTAATATAACGTGAAAATAACCATATTTAAATGATTTAGTCTTGCAAGATGTTTCAAATACGTTTTATAAACATGTTTAAAACGATGTTTAACACGTTTTAAAAACGTTTCACAAACACGAAACCTAATTATAACCAATTTAAAACGTTTTTGAAAACCTATATTAGATAATTGATAATTAATTGATAATTAACTGGCAATTTAAAGACCAATTCAATAATTTGGCTTCTTATTAACATTCTCCAACCAAATTGTTCATGTGTTTGGGAAGTAATGTTCTTATTTGCCATTTTAATTATGAAATGATACATGCAGCAGATCGAAAAACTATATGAAAGGAAATAAATATACAATCCATAGTGTTACCAAACCAAAATAACCCAGGTAAGTGCGCATGCGTGTAATTGCCTACGTTTTTAAAAAACGTTTTAAAAACGTTTCGTAAAAAACGAAACTTATGGTCCAGGACCATAATATTTGGTTTAATTTAGGTTGTAATATAACGTTCTATAAACGTTTTGATTTCGTTTCAATCATGTGTTCATTTATAAGTATTGTGACAACATTAATTTAACGTTTTTATAACGTTTTGATGAAACGATTTGCAATAAAAAAATATGCTTTGAAACTGTAACGTTTTTAAGACGTTTTAAAAACGTTTCACAAAAACAAAACCTAATTAAACCCAATTCAAAACGTTTTGAAAACGTTTTGTGTTTACTGGGTAGGCTCATAGCGTCATGATCTGATTCTGAGCGCTCGCATTCGATGATCCAACAACGGTTGAACGCGGTCTTGTGATGCACTGAATTCCAGGCAAAACAACAGGCGCACCAGTCGTCGTGATACGCACCAGGCGCACGGGCCCTGATAGAATCGTGACGCTATGACCCACAATTATTTGTTTTGATTATAGACACGGTTTAAAGCTAAAACCGTGTGTAGTGCAAGAATATGGCCCATATCTCTACAAGTTAGTGTACCCTTGCTCGCTTCTTTGAACTGATAGTCCAACACAAAGTAGTCATAAACCTTTAGTGTAAAGTTAGCTGTTAGAATCAAATGCTTTGATAATTAGCTACCCTTGCTCCCTTCTTTGAACTGATAGTCCAACACAAAGTAGTCATAAACCTTTAGTGTAAAGTTAGCTGTTAGAATCAAATGCTTTGATAATTAGCTACCCTTGCTCCCTTCTTTGAATTGATAATCCAACACAAATTAGTCATAAACCTTTAGTGTAAAGTTAGCTGTTAGAATCAAATGCTTTGATAATTGGGTGTTTGCAAAGCAGTCCAACATCACCCAAAACAAAACTATTGGGCAAGTCAAAGGCATTAAAACTAAGTGCTTTCGTGTGAAATTAGTCAACACCCAGTCACAAAACTTTGTTATAAAGTTAGGCTTTAGAATCTTAAAATACTTGGGGGAATGTTAGGTGTTTGTAAAGATAGCCCAACACCATTATTTGGTGTAAAGTTAGGTGCTGGTACAGACACTCCAGCAGTTTTGCAAACCTATAGGCGACGAGAAAAACCCCCCACCCTGTTGTGTACAGGCAAATGGACCTCTCAGGTAAGGTCAGTCAGTCTGGCATTTCTTTTGTGCAATTTGGTAAATTGCCAACATTTTTTGTTGAACTTTTTTTCACCAAAAAAACCATCAAATTTTGCAAAACTTCCCAAAATGGTCAAACAAATTTTCTACAGAATATGGTTTGTTGTTGAAAGTTTGAAAAATGGGTCCGTCGAGCCAGTATAACAGGATTTGTTCTCTCCGTCATCTTAGTGTAAAGTTAGACATTAGAATCAAATAATTTGGTGTAGAATCAGCTTCTAAAGTATGAAGACATTTTAGTGTAAAGTCGGGCGCTTTTTTCCTTCTTATTCCCTTGAAAATGACAGTAATTTATTTTTAAATCTGCAAATATGTTGCCATTTTTTGACGAGCCAAACAATCTTTTTGGGTCGGTATTCATTTGCATGTGAAATTGTTTTCACCAATTTCTAAAAAAATGGGTCAGTTGAGCCCGAGCAACAGGGCGTTTTTTTTGTCACGACTTGTTATGTATGGTGACTTGCCTTTTGCGACTGATATGAAAGTCTAGGGTAGCTTTTTAAAAATATTTTGATTATAGCAAAATGTGTTTGGTTTATGTTTTACTGCGACACAAACACATAACATAATTTACTCACTTATTACTCACTTAAATTTGACTGACCCAGATGTTGGCACTTGGAAGGGCAAGGTTGTGCCTATCTCAATGTTACCATTCCAGTACAGTAAAAGGCAAAGTCAACCCCATTGCTATCATTACATTTGACATCTTGGCTTGCCATACCTCCTTCATTTGACGTACGAAAACCACAAGGCCTCAAAGGACAAAGGTAGTTCTCAGAACTGGGCATTGTGTGACATGACTAATGGAAATGAGTCACATATCATGTTGTTTCAGTTTTAATGTTTGTCTATCATATCAATGTTCCTTGATAATATTGCACTGTTGTCTCAACTTCGCTGAAACTGTATTTATGCTCACTAAATTACAAGCTATTTGCCCACTGTTAGGAATATAGTTGTGTTGCCCTTTCATGAAAACTTCTGATAGGGTCGGTCTGTCAATTTCTTTCCCTCCAGACCCAACAATTTTATGCCTACAATGAGAGGTCAATATATTTTTAAACTGTAAAAGAGGGGGAAACACAGTGTTGGGATGGCTGTATTTTCTATCCAAGCAAAACCGTCTTTGATCCAAGGGTAAATACTTTTGTTCAAGTAACAGCCCACCTTTGAAATATGCACAATGCAAAATCATCAGGCAAAAGGGTGCATGGCAGGCAGGGGCGTCATATGGGTGGGGGACAGGGGGACACGTCCCCCCCACTTTTCAAAGTGGGGGGGACATACTAGCAGATGTCCCCCCCACTTTTTTGAATAACCCTGAGGCTGAAAGTGTCTAATTATGATGATGATGATGAGTGATGATGATGCCCCTCAAAAGAAGCCATTTATTGCGCGGATTTTTCAATGTTTAATTATTCAAGCTTAACAACATGGTTTCAGGAATGTTTCTGGACCATTTTAGTGAGAAAAAAACCCCGATTTTTGCCCGCTTCGTGCGAGTTGGCAATGTTTCTTTATTCAAGTTATAACATGATGGCTTAAGGAACGTTTTTCTGACCCATTTTATATTAAAAACTGACAGTTTAAACATGATGTCTCAGGAACATTTTTCTGGAGCTTTTTAGTGTTAAAAATAGCCATTTTTTTCCGCGCTTTGCGCAAAATGGTTACAATGTTTATTCAGGCTTTATAAAACATGTTTCAGGAACGTTTTCTGGATCATTTTTGCGCGTTTCGAGCGAATTGGTTTCATTGTTTATTTCAAGCTTAAACAAAATGGCTTCATGAACGTTTTTCCGGACCATTTTAGTGTTAAATAACCATTTTTTTTGCGCGCTACTCACAAATTGTTTTCAATGTTTTATTATTCAAGCTTAACAAGATTGCTTCAGGAACGTTTTCAAGATCATTTCAGTGTAAAAAAAACCAAATTGTTGGCGCGCTACGCGCGAATTAGTTTGAATGTTTTTTATTCAAGCTAAACAAGATGGCTTCATGAACGGGTTTCTGGACCATTTTAGTGTTAAAATAACAAATTTTTGCGCGCTACGCGCATTTTAGTTTCATTGTTTATTTATTATTCAAGCTTAACAAGATGGATTCAGGAACGTTATTCTTTTTACAATATCTATTTTTTCACGCTCGGCGTGAATTATTTTTACTACTTTGTTATTAAATTGGAACAAGATGGCTTCAGAAACGTTTTCTGTACCTTTTTATTATTTAGCATTTTTTGCACGCTAGCAAAGTAGTTTCCCCTGTTCGAGCTTTTAAACAATCTATACTTAAATCAGGAAAATATGCTCAACTTCTTTCTTGCAAAAAAACCCCAAAATATTTATTGGAAATGAAGAGGTGGCTTTTCGATAAACTTTGGTCAAAAGTATACACCAGATCGCACCAAATGAGTTCCAAAATTGATTTTTTTTTTCTACTTCTGAGGGGGGCACATCCCCCATCAGGTTCCCCCTTGTCCGAGCATAGCTCGGAGGGCGGTGCTGCGCATCGCTTGGATGATACCTGATCAATTTCATTTTTTGGGCCGCCCCATAACCTTTTCTAGATCCCGCGCCTGGTGTCCCCCCCACTTTTGAAAACGGGATGACGCCCTTGATGGCAGGGTTATGTTAAGGGTGAAATGTTAGCAGTTTCAGCACAAAACTATTACAAATACGATCAGATTTTAACATTAAACCAAGCAATAAATGCTTCGTCCTGATATTTTTGCTAAATTTTCAACTTTCCTTGACCCAAGAGCACTTTGCAAAAAATGGGTAGGTCAGGAAATAGTAACAAAGGGCCTAATTAATTTCCCTCAATGTGATGTGTATGTCAAGCCAATTTGGTCAATAAGGGTCAAGAATTAATTAATTATACTACTATAGAACGTTAGTAATACAGTAACTTGCCTGGTATGGTAGCAAGTATACTAACAATTGCAAAAATAACTTCTAATTTAAAATATAGGCCTAACATAAAGTTGTTGATCAATTTCCCTATTTTATAGTGCAAGAAACAAGATGGCTTAATATGAAGGAAGCTACAACTTACACACTTGGCTTTTCAATAATTTTACTTTCACTAGATAGTGTTATAGACAAGCCTGTTTTGATCAATTGGGAACATTTAGACAAACTTGAAACAAATCCAAAATTTCAAAATATGGGTCGGTATTCATTTATGCAGGAAAATTCTTTCCCTCTTTTTTTTAAATAGGTTGTTTGCCCCCATAGAACAGGATGTTGTTTAGTTGCCTCATACTTCATAGATGCTACGTGTTGAAAAGCCATGTGCAAAGATTAAATCTGTACTTTGTCTTGGTCTTTCAGTTGTAGCTTTCTTGACCGAAAACCATTTTTTGCATGCTTCTTCTCAAATTAAAATTACTCCACAAAGTTTTTTCATTTGATAAATTGAAGTTGGAACTTTTAATTTTACAATTTTAAGAAAATCTGTTAGGCATAGTAAAAAAAATTACATGTTTCCTGTCCGGACTTTTTAAAAAAAGGAGGGAAGGTCTTACTATTTACTATTTTCCCATTTTTTGCTATTTTTTTTCAAGATGGCCGCCAAGTCGAAAGTGACCAACTGACTGTGTTGCAGACACGCCTAAACAGGATTTTCCACTCTAATTGCCAGAGGAATAAAAATATGAAAAGGATTACCTAATATAATACTAATAGAGCCAAGTACACATTGTTTCTTCATGTTTTCTTTATTTTTCAGGTTGAATGAGGAACAAAACATCATTGATCGAAAGGATGTAGGCCTACATGTATTGGTCCCCATGGTACTATTTCAATTGAGAAGCCATGTCAATAATTCCGTGAACATGCTATGAAATGATACAGCATTTCTATTACACCTGCCATTCCTATGGGCAAAGGATCAATCACTAAAAAATTTTTTTGTTTTTTTTCAAATTTTGTTTACAGAATTTTCGGAAATAGTAAGTAGTAAAAAATATGAGGCGGCGGCCAAAAAGGAGGCGGGCGGGGACGGGAAACATGTTTATTTTTTTACTAGGCCTTAGATGGCAGGTTCACTTTTTGAGCACTGTAGTTGACCCTTACAGCACTAGGTCATACAAAATCATCCGACCTGCAGCACTCGTGTGCACGTTCACACGCGGTCTATCCCATGCCGCACTCAATACCCCCGGGTATAGATAGTCACCGAACATTTAGCCTGGCCACCCTTGGTGTGGTGGTGGATTGACTCGCCTGCCACTCCGGCGACCCAGGTTCAATTCTCGGGGGCCTAGGACCAAAAATTGTAATTGTGATCCATCGCCAACGCAAGACCGTGGGAGTTAGGGTTGTAGCGGCACTGAGAGATTGCAGAGAAATTGAAATTTGTAGAGAAAAATGAATTGTTTCAATAGATAAAAGGTACGTAGGAACCCTGAAATGAAATAATTTTTAATATCGGAAAAGGGATTAATGGTGGCGCTAGAAAGAAATTTGGTTGAAGCAATTTATGTAGCGAGTGGTGCTGATAATTTAGATATCATCTACATCAAAATGACCAAACTGTGAAATTTTATATGAAAGACGGCGAATTAAGTTGAATGGTTTCAGATGATAGTTATATATTATATGCGTAAGTATTACATAGGTGCACAAATTGAGGGTGCACTCCAATACATATCTCTCAGTGTACCTTTAAATACATACATACACACCCACACAGATGATTACAAGTAGACCATTGACATTTTCTGAGTATAAATCACCCTTTATTCTAGATACCAGCGATAAATAAACCACAAACAGAATCTCTCTTTCTTTGCCCAGTCTCATCTTATGTTGTCACAAACAAGTATTTACATTTATTTGATGTTCAGCTAATTTGTAAATAAAAACAACCCATCCCTAACTAACTTCATACGAAAACCCGTCTGACCCAATCTTTCATTTACATTAATGAATCACCCAATTGGCTCATATATAGACCGTATTTAATAACATCATTGGATCGATGGGCCCATTCATGGATACAACATTTATAATTCTTTGTTGAATGTCTAAGTGGTGTACTTTTTCTAACCTTCTTGCATTCAAATGAGCTACACCCATCAAAATATGTAAGTTCCCCCCTAGCATATACTTGAATATTTCCAAAAATATTTGATGAATTTAAATAATTGTCAGCTAGAAAGATGCACCCAATTGTTAGGCACATTTTGATACCAAATTTGTTGGCCTTGAGACAATGCAACGATAAGAAATTGTGCCATTTACCAATTTGTATACAGAAAAAAAAGTGGCACTAAATCTCACTGGCTGTGGCTGGTTTTGTCCATAAAATTAACAAACAAGATTATGATCTGCTTATTGATTATGATCTGCTTATTGATGTATGGACAATCTAGCCATAGCCGGTGCGATATAGTGCCACTTTTTTGTGCCTATCAATTGGGTGCATCTTTCTAGCTGACAATTATTTAAATTCATCAAATATTTTTGGAAATATTTTAGTATATGCTAGGGGGGAACTTACATATTTTGATAGGTGTAGATATAGACGATGTCACCTGCCAGTATGAGCATAATTACATTGCCTGTCAGTTCGGGGAAGGGGGTGTCCATTATGAACCATTCACTTAACCTAAATCATCATCTGTATACGACAGTAGTCAATGCATGTTCCCCTCCTATGCATGGAATGGAAGCAGGCACTTAACATTGTTGGTCAACTGTGAGGTGACATGGTCTATAGATAACCTTTGACCTTAAAATGTATTCTGTTGCTTGTTTTTTTTATATAAACACAATTGCAGAATTTACCTCAGATACAAAATGTGCAATACTAAAGGTATGAATTGAGATATGACTGTATTCAATATTATACTATTTATTCCATTAAATAAGTTATATAGGGTGTCTGCTCAATGAATTTGGTGTAAAGTAGTGTGCCTAAGTACAAGAGTGGTACACACACACACCCCGCCCCACCCAAGATAGTTATGCCACTGCCATTTAAATGTTTAAAAACCATACAGATTATTTAGTGTTAAACTGGTTGTGGGATAGCCCTTCAACTTTTTTAGCAATCAACTAACATATTTTTGGTTGGAAATTGCAATGTTATACAGGCAATTTCAAGGGCTGTTGTGTACGCAACATAAAAATAAGTTGCTATGATATTTACTATAGTTTGATCGGTTCCAAACTGGCGAGAAATATTTGGTTTTTATCTCTCCGCGCGCAAAAGTAGGTCAAGCGAACGCACACAATTATGGTCACACGCACACGGTTTTTGCAGAACGCATGAGTCACGCATACAATACACAGTGTGCTTGTTGTCTTCAGAGCGCCCGCGTTCTTCTGTATTCATTCTGTATTCTGCTATAAGAAGGCTTCACCAATTTGGAACTGATCAAACTGTAAACAGATTCACTATGTGGAGCCTCAGATTTGAGGCAGATAGGGGTTTCAGATTCAAGATGCTGACATATGAAAGATTCTATGCATTTTTACTGTATGGATGAAATTGATATCTAATTCCACTCAGATTTGTGCATTATGATATCTAAACAACTCTGCTCATTGTAAATGATCTTTAAAGGCCTGGAATATTGGTAGTAATTTAGTAACGCCCATCACAACCTGCTTGATATAAATCTGTAGGAAAGGTGTATGTTTGAATGAAAAGTGACCATTTCTTCTCAAACCTCCTATGAGGAGATAGCTTATTAATACAATGCCCATGTTTGACTGTAGAAGGTTCCACCATCCTAAATACATGGGTTAATAAAATACTGGTATATATCAGCATGTGAATATTACTTTCGAAATACAAAATGATGACGTTCAAGATAAATGTTGCGCATCATGTCAAAACAAACCATCTTCACTCCCACAAGTTAGTTACTCAAGTGATCAATGTGAAAACATGTTTTAATACTCAAAACTGACCAAATATTCTCATACAATTACCACTGGGCTTACTTACATTCGAGGAGTTAGTGCCACAAGGTCCTATCTGTAATAGCTGCCAGTTGTTATACATAGGGTTGTTTATATGCTGAGCAGTTGATAGAAACTAAATGTTACTCGGAGCAGCTATTGCATATGTGATCAGTCGCGTCGAAAAGGACATGTTGTCGGCAAACACGGTTTTGAGATAGAGGCCAATGTATTTTGTGAAATATAAAGAAAATAATAGAAAAAGATATGCTTCTTCAAATCATATCTTGTGATTACAAAGTCTGATTACCTTCAAAATGGTATCATTTCAAAGCTTAAAATGTGCTCTTACAAGTCATACCAATAACTCAGATTTGACTCTGGCCTCCAACATGTCCATTTTGATGTGACGGGTTACATATGATCTTTTTGTTCAGCTATATAGTGATGTGGAAAGTCACTATCTTTAACAGCTGCCATGCTATACACTTCTGGTACTATATGGTGCACCCATGTGAAAATGCAATCTTACACATGGCAACCATTGTAGATAGGACGTTTTGGCTCTAAACCCTCGATATGGGGAGAAATACTAGTGTACAATTTGTGCATCCCTCCGTATTATAATGTTTTACAAATGGGTTGAACCTATTCAATACAATGCCTTTGTGCCCAAAACATGACCAGTCACATTGCAAGCGATGAGGCGTTTGTTGACAAACAATGGTTTAGGATATAGTCATAACATGGGTATTTCTAACTCTGTGCAGGGACGTCAGAGCGTATTCCAAAGATTGCACGATTTATAATACACTTGTCAAAGTACACATGCAATCGAAGTAAAATCTTGGCACTGGAATGCTGCATCAATTACTTGAACATGCACCGATGTCACTGCACAGAGTTAGATGAACAGAGTATAGTGCCTTAATGCAAATACATTTAGCTGCTAATTTATGAAAGCTTTTATCAGTGACTCAGTATAAACAAAGTAACTGAAGGCAGCTTTCACAGCTAGACCGTGACCTAACATCTTAATGCATTGTGTAAAGATCACACCTGTTATAGCTGCCATGTGTTTTTCTGTATCTCTATGGTGTTACCTTGTGAGAAAGCAATTCAACAAATGGCAGCAATAATTGCATATAAGGCCCTCAGCACTAACATGTGTACCGTGGCGACAAAAGGGTGCAGTTGTCGGCATAATGCATTTTGAGATATTGATGGAATTAGGCATGGAACAACAAAGAAAATAAAGCAAATTTGACATGCATTTTCCTTCATAAAATCAGTAAACTGTGTCCAATCTTGATGCAAAGTGCCATTTTGAAGCATTGAAAAAGCTCCTTTAGCTGGTAATTCAACTTTTTCTTTGGGAGACAATTGCACCCTTTTGCCATGATGGTACACATATAGACACAGATCTATGAATCTCTAATTTTGGGGATTCGGATGGTAAGCGTTGTTTTCCACTCGCCGGAGGGATGTCACAGAATAAACCGTATACTTATTCATTCACGGTTAATTCCGTAACATGGCTCTGGCGATTGGTAAACAACGCCTTCCGATTGGAATAATGGAGACCTGCTCCCACAAAGACAAGGCCAACACTTAGGTTTTTGAATGGTGATAGTTCCCTATATTCTTTAATTGCTGACATTCTTTGAAAGTTGCCTTTTACAGACCCTAGCACTTGGAAAGTAAAATAATGGTTTCAAACAAGACAACACTTGCATACTATTATTTCCATCTTAATTTAATATTGATAAAATTCATCCAGATTTTAATATATTTAAAGTTTGTCTTTTTCAAATCAAGGTAAGAAATTTGAAAATGATAGGATCCTTTCTTATGGTATCTCTGGTATGCATGTGACTAAAACCAATTGAACAAAGCTATTTTCGAGTCTTGCTACGATGCAAGGGGTGCAGAAATCTGTGATGCAAATGACACATGGCATAGAAGCTGTAATAGGATACTAACAAAACAATGCTTTCTTTCAAACGATCTATCGCGAGGATCACCGACACAATTTGGTTATCAACAGATCTATACTTTACTACATCTTTTTCTTAAAATTTAGGATTGTTATCTACAAAAGTGTTCTGGTAACTTTTAACAGGTGATAAGAAGCGGATAATTTCAACACAGCTGAATTACACAAATAGTAAGATCAGCATTAACTAGACAGGAAAAGTGAGACTTCACTTTATCCAAGGACTATAGTCAAGTCATAGTCTTAAAGAATTAAACAGTATGTTATACTTAAATCATGAAATGTTTTTTTCGTTTCGGGTCTTACTCTATTGTTTTTATTTCTGTCACAACTGATTAACCTGATAAGGCCCAACCAGGGCTTTTTTCCCAAGACCTACTGGGTTTTAACTCTGGTACTAAATGCTAACCCAATAGCTAAAGAAAAGTGACTATAGTTTAATCAGTTCCAAATTGGCATTAATATTGCAATAAAATATTCATTTTTTATCTCTCCGCACCCAACAGTAATCCAAGCATACACGCTATTTTGGCATACACGCTATTTTAGCATACGCAAGCGTCATGCATACGATTTACACTGCGCCATATTGAGTTTCACGCGGCCCTCTTCTTAATTCATTCACTGCTGTAAGAAGGGTTGCCAATTTGGAACTGACCGATCAGTAGTTCAAAACTAGAAAGTTTAAATCAAGAAAAGTTAACTGGTTCAAACCCAGTTATTTTCACCACACTAAGGCCAAAATAAAAAAGCTTGTCTCAAATGACCCGCGTGCATTCCCGAAACCGCCCGTGTTAGCTTTTTTTTTAGTGGTTTTTTTTCCTTCAATTTTTTCCCCAATTTTTTTTCAATTTTTTTTCCAATTCCCCCCCCCCCCCCCCCCAATTTTCTCAAAAAAATCTTGCAAAATCCAACTTAGTTTTTGGCCAAACAAATGACAATCAGGTCTAAATTGAAAGAAGAAAAAAAATCCGCAGACCGCATTTGATTTTCAGTCTCATGTCATTTGAGACGAACTGTTTTTGTTTGCCTAATGATAAATATGATAGATATCATTATCTACTCGCCTTCATTAAAAAAAAATTACAAATATACCATGATGCTCATTGTATAGTAGTTTCTTATGGTTTCAGATATTGAAAAAAGAAACAAAACATGCTACTAGTTTTATCAAAAATTCTCCTACATCAGGAGCTGGGTTATCAGAAGAATTTGCTCCTAGATAAACCCTTTTAACTCAATCATAATGCAACAATATTTTGAATGCTGACCTCATGCAAATTGTAACTGTTCCCCTTAATGGCTGCAAATGAATTACTAGTATAGAACACTGGAACACAAACATTCAAGAGCCCGCCCATTTTTTGTTTTTTATAGTATAAACACATGTTACCATCATGAACATATGCATGTTATAATTACACAGGTTTCTCAGCAGTAATTGTATGAAACCTTACAAAATAGAGGATAAAATAACAAAACATACAATGCACCTTTGCAAGAATGTCAAACTGTCCATTCCCATTTCGGACAAAATAGGTAGGTGTGGGGTAAAAGAGGGAACAACTGCCACCCTTGCATTATACCTAATGAAGGTGTCAAAAAGACCTTGTCTTAACCCCCATCTCTCCCCATTTATGAACATTTTATTTGGATAATTCTAAAACAGGTTTTTTCAACAAGTACAAATAAAGTACAAATAGGATTAAGAAATACATACAGTTGCTATTTTTGGAAATAGTGTACTTCAGGTCACAATGCATCAAGTGTTTGACGGAATAAAGTGCACCATACAATCACAACAAGGTACTGTATTCTACAGTGTAATTGATGCATGCCTTGGACCTCAAGTACACTTTACACTCTATTTGCTCATAATACTGATAAGCACCTGCTGTTCTTGGGACTTGTTTTTGCGTGAATCTTGTTCCCCTATAGTCGGCGTCAGAGAAGTCCGGCACTTTTTTCTGTGACAACTGCATACAGCGTAAACACGGAAGTGCGTTGTAGAACAGCGTCACATCAGCGTTTTCTTTGAGCAGTTCAACACGTCGCGGTATCTATAATCCGATTGGTCGCGATCGTATCTATGGGTCATATGTCCCCGCCCACACGCTCATTAACTAGATCGTGTGCGTTGGCGGTTTTAAAAAGTGCCAAAGTATTCTGACGACGACTATAGTGCATTAACTTGGTCAAAAACACCCAGAAAAAATGTGCTCATCAGTAACAAAGTCAAGTAAAGGTCGGAGGTGTACTTTACACAGCCCAAGCTACATTGCATTGCAAGTGCTACTCTTAACCTGCTATAAGTAAGACATTTATTTAAGCTTGAATGTAGAAGAAAATTGATTTCACTAAAACCAACTGTAGGTTATACAGGGTCAGAAGTTCGTCAAAGGTTGCGAGAATTCATTTATATTCTTGCAGAGGATTTTGCGAGAATCTATGGATTCTCCTCCATTCAAATCAAATTGTGTGTTAGACAGAATATCTACGAGAATCAACTTGGATTCTCGCAACTTTATCGGCGGGAATCTTGAGAATGGATTCTCGGATTTTCCTCGAATTTCTGACCCTGAGGTAGGTTACAGGGTATACATTCTCTTTAATTTCAAATAACCCTTTTGAGTGGACTAGTACTATACTAAACCTACTTTTCTTATTAATAGTCCTTACCAATGGTTCCTGGGCAGCATATTGGTCTTTCCATGCACATGGAATCATTAATCAAATAAAAAAATGTAATGATTTATCCGCCACTGCTCTGAAGGTGCCTTAACACATTCCATGCGGCTACTGGTTTTTCCATATAACAAAACAGATTTTTCAGAAACCTTTCCCAACTGTCAGGGTCTATCTCAAGGATTACTGGACCAATACTACTAGGCATGTTTGTACTTATTTAATGCATTTCTCATGGTAATTCCAAATATGGTAATGAAATTCAATAATTTTGACATTTTTGAAACATTTTGTGAACATTTGGAGTGTCGTCTGCAGCCGCCTGCCGCCTGGAAAGCGTTAAGCATACGAAAAGAAGCTATGGTGGAGACGCTTCATAAGCTTAGTAAAATCAATTGATAATGACAATTCTTCATAAATGTTAAGATTATTTTCATACTTATATAGATGACTCCTGAAAATTCAAGATAAATGATCAAACATATGAAGGGTTTACAGCAGCACTTCAACACACGTTGTGTAAAGTACACCCAACTACTTACATTAAGGATATGCAGGGTAACCGTATGTCAAGTTGCACATAAAAGTTAAGGATGGATAGACGCCATCAAATATCAAATAATGAATCAAGGAAAAAGGGAGAGGGGCCTCATGGATGGGAAGAGGAAGTACTGCTTACAAAGACAAGTTAGTAGGTTGAACCTTCTGGGGGCTGCGGGGTCTTTTTATTAGATTTTGATTCCATAACCCGCCTCAATTCCATTAAAACCATCTTGATTGTATAGGTTCTCGACCATTGATTTAGTAATGGGAGTCCAGCTCTCTCTACCTGTAAATGTAAAAAAAGAAACAAATAAAAATAAAAATAAGTAAAACAAAACCTATTTAAGGACAAACTCGCTTTTGATTAGATTGGACTAATAAAAATGGGAAATATTGGCTATTACATGTCCAAATTTCTTGTTCCCTAGGTGTTACAGTAGACAAATTAATACTTGTAAGTGTGTGGAAACCTGATGGTTTAGAATTAGATTGCTCATTATAAAAGTTAATGCGCCACATTTCAAAATCATTCTCTTTAATTTTAGACTAACTGTGGTGGATGGTCACATCTTAAGACAAGCTTTATTATTTCATATCTTATTACCTTTCTACATGTTTCAATGAAGCCCCTATAACCCTAACACTACCATATACCCCAAAATACCACGACTGGGCACGTTGGTACCACCCGGCGTGGAAGTTTTTTGATGAAAAAATGGACCCAATACATACAGTCTGGGCAATACACTGCCCAGAACTGTGCTTGACAGCCGTGGTGAAGTGTGGAATCCCTCGCCTGTGGTGCGAGAGGTCCCTGGATCAAATCCCGGGGGGATCGGGGGGATATTTTGGTCGATTTTCCGCGTTGAAGAAAAAATTCTGAAAAAAGCGGGGGGAAGTGTTAGGGTTAACAAGCAATTTTTTGATTTTTTTTTTTCTTCAAAAATTTTCTAAGTTTTGTTAATATAACCCTAACACTACCATATACCCCAAAATACCACGACTGGGCACGTTGGTACCACCCGGCGTGGAAGTTTTTTGATGAAAAAATGGACCCAATACATACAGTCTGGGCAATACACTGCCCAGAACTGTGCTTGACAGCCGTGGTGAAGTGTGGAATCCCTCGCTTGTGGTGCGAGAGGTCCCTGGATCAAATCCCGGGGGATCGGGGGGATATTTTGGTCGATTTTCCGCGTTGAAGAAAAAATTATGAAAAAAGCGGGGGGAAGTGTTAGGGTTAAACAATGATGCCTCACACATAAATAAATTCTTTATAGCAGTGACCACATCTAAACTAGATCATGGTGCATAATGAAGTCCGTAGCCAGTTGGAAAAGTTAGTGAAGAAAAACGGTGTTCCAACAGAAAATGATTACAAATAATGCTGGTCGGTGATTATAGTTCTCTGTTGCTGTACGGCAGTGCTGCCGTCTGGAAAGGATTAAATACCGGATGAACGTGTAGATGGACAGTAGTAGCGGCTGAAAGTCGGTTCCATACATGGATTGCCCGTTGGTAGAATGCAGCCACACTCACACTGAATGACCATGGTATAGTACAGTAGGGCCAATTTGACCCATTCTCCTATTTTGAACCTGATCAAGAGGGAAAATGTAGCCTGAATCCTGCATTTCGTTGCTGTGCTATCAAAACTTTGCCTCTCCATCTGGTCCTTCAGGATGTATAAAGTAATACTTCCTATGTATAACCTTTGGGCAGTCTGATCTAAACATATTCAAGGTCAAAAAATACCTATCAAAACCATGTTAGGGCAAGACCTGAACATGAATAAAGCACCACTTCTTAAGCATAACTGTTGGGCAGTTTTACTTTATACATGCTGAAGGGCCAGAAAACCTGATGTTTTGATAGAACAGCAACGATTTATAACCACATATTTGTGAACTCACCTTTCCTGAATCACTAACACCAGGCAAGACGACTTTGTTTATGAACCATACATCTGGGGGTTCCTCTGGGTATTTGCTACCAGCAACTATTCGTAGACTATATATACGATTTTCATGTGTTGTCTGAAATGGTGAAATATGTAGAGGGGAGCAAAAGACAAATGATTGACATTAAAACAAGAGGTCGAAGTTATGTTATAGTACAGTACAACAACTTGGCCCTATTTAGTGACTATATGCTTGAACTTCTAATTTAACCTATAGCCATTTTGCATCAATTATTTGTGAATGAGTGATACCAATACTATTTACTGGAACCTGAAATGATTCTCTACCATAACTGCCTGTATGATAGAAGGAAATATGGGACACTTTCATAAAAATACACTTTTTAGTTTGTTTCACTTCAGAAGATATACATTCATGTTAAAACACTGTGGAACCTTCAAAAGTACGAAAATCATGTGACGAGTACCTGCTTCCTAAGTTGATTTTGTACAGTAAAGAGATAAGACAATTAACAAAACCCCACCACAAAAGGAACTATGGGACGCATCGTTTTGCATAATTTAAACAATTAAATAACATAAACATATCATTTCTGTCATCCTTTTGGCATCTTCTGCTATAGATAGACATTAAATAACATTATAAAATAACATTATTATATAAAATAAATAATTAATTGTTTGAAAAAATATGGAAATATCCTCAAACATTTTGCCATATCACAAACACTTTGAAGTGTCCCATACTTCCTTTTTAGTATGATACTAACCCCCTGTTTTCCAAGTGAGGGATCTTACTGATTCATTACAGAAACTAGTTTTATGAGCTAACTCCCCCCCCCCCCCCCCCCAAAAAAAAAGAGGAAATAAATCTAAATTTTACTCAAATTTAAGGGGGGTGTGGTTATTTTTGTCTAGAAAACTGTTGAAAATGAGTGTGGGATAACAGTGAATGGTCGGCTGAGTATGTGAACATATTCCCCTTTTGATTTTCAATGTGAGTGGCCCTGTTTATCATGATTCATTAGGCCTTCCTTTATCAAGTGTTGGTGCATTACTTTTAATTTAAATAAATAATTGAGGCCCTGCATATGACTTAGTTTACTGGAATCATGGCGGACTACTGAACTTTGTCCACCAAAACTAGAAGCAAGAAATCCTATTTCATAGTCATGCGAGTTTACATCACTTTCAAAAATCCTGCGTCAATTCAAAGAATAAACTAAATGGACTGTATTCCGGTGTGTAAATGCATGGTTGATTCCTTTCTGTAAAGCCCATAGATAATTTTATATGCAGGGCCTCAATAAATTGCAGGCTCTTCTTCTGATCTCAGTCTTGTTGGTCTTCCATAGCATTATCATTCAAATTAGCATTGATCATGACAAATAATATTAATGTTATTTATTGATCTTAGTCAAACTGATGAACAGTGGAACAAATACTATAATTCTACACATCTGCTTGCACAGTGTATACTTACTTCCTCAATCTAACTAAACACTGACAAGATTAAAATAACTGTCAACACTAACAGGCTTGAGTGCACTGATTGATTACCCAGCACAGTAGTTCAAGTATACAATTTAATCAATAGTTGAGTAGTTTGTTAGGGCTAGTGATAACAGTTAACAGTTAGGTCATAATCTTACAAAGTAGTGACACTTGGCTCATTGAGTAGATCAATTTGTGGTCAGTGCCTGTTAATGTCAAGTGCCTTAATTCCTACCCACACAGCAGTAGGGATTGATTTACAATGTCAATTGTAGCTTGCAATAACATCAAAGAGATTAGTTACATCAAAGACAGGTCACATGCAAAGCAGAAAATATACCTGCATTGGTGCATGCAAAACCCCACAGTTAGTGATAAATTTACAATGACAAATGTTTTAGTCTGAAGATGTTCATTGAATTCCTGTTGAATGGTAAATTGTGGTCTTTACTCTGGCGTGCCACAGATTTTACACACCCAGTTTTTGTCCACATGGCCTTTACTTTGTGCACAAATCCTTAAATTTAAACACCCACACCTTCAAATCCTACTTAAGACCTTTGCCCTTGGGGGTATTGAGGACATGAATTGGAAGTTGAGAATGGTTTTGAGATATCGCCTAACAAAGGATAGCCAGTCTTTTATTTCTATTGTTTTGAAAACCCTTCAATAGCTATATCTTTGGCATGAACATGAAGTGTACATTAATTACCAATGTTTTTTTTGGGTTCTTTTTTCAGACTGTAGCCTTGCAAATTAATAAACTCCATCAAGTTGGAAAAATAAAAAACGCTATTTTCAACTTCAACCTCATTTTGTTTCATCACATTTTGTTTTATTAAATTGCCATTTTCATTTATAAAATGTTGAGAGCATCGAGTGTACTTACCCTTGGGGGTCCCATAATTGATCCATTCCATAATCTCAACTCCATATCATCATTTTTCTCCAAGCCCCAGCTAATTGTGCCATCTCCACCTCCTTTCTGTCCCTCTTCCAACTCTTCTAATAAACGGAAACTTCTTGGTACAACTGCAACAAAATAATGGACATGTAATATTATGATCGTTACATTTTCTACCTGGTGGAGTAGCCATATACAGTAGGGTGGTATGTATGACATGGTGTTTTTTACTACTTTTTCCATGGATCCTTGAAAGTTCAATTTCATACATTATACACAGAGAATAAAAACAGCTAAATTGGAATGAAGGATGACTTTTCCACATTGAATTTTGTAAACTCAAAAGGGGGTCATTTCACTAGGAAAACAAGTGTTTCCTTGAGAACATCTTCAAATAACTTGGTAGACATTTTTAAAAATACTTATCGTATGATTAAAGGAGGTGTCCCGCAAGCATAAAAGTGTGCATTATAGGTTAGAAAAATAACTATCGAGCCCAACTTTTGTAATTATATAGAACAAAACACCACACTTATGACAAAAACAAATAAAAACCGCAATCTCTCAACATGCACTTTTTAAAATTCGCGGCGATCGAAAGTCCCAGTGTCGATGATGTCATAGTTATACAATGCACATGCGCAAATTTTAGCACCGATACCCATGACGTCATCGACACCGGGACTTTCGATCGCCGCGAATTTTAAAAATTACATGTTGAGTGATGGCAGTGTTTATTCTTTTTTTTTACTAGTATGGTGTTTTGTTCTATATAATTACGTAATTTCGGCTCGATAATTATGTTTCTAACAAATAATGCTCAATGTTGTGCTTGCGGGACACTTCCTTTAAAAATTGACCAAGATACCAAATAAAAGCCTCAACCCTCCTCTATTGAATGCAAAAATTGGTAGATTCTAACTCTTCTCAGATCATTAGCGAAACCATGTTTCACCTCGGCGGAGGGTAATTTCCTGTGTAAGGTCAGAAATTGAGTCAACTTCAGCCCTAAAAACAACACATTTTTCAATAAATTTGATTTTCTGTCATTGATTGATATTATAATAATACATATCATTTGCGATGAATCCTGGAGTTTCATAATTATTTATTTATTATTCTGACCAAAACGGTAAGTTTAAAACTTGCACTTTTCAAAATGGAAAAGTAAGCATGTTCATGTGCTGCGCAGGGATTTCAGCGTAGCTGATGGCCAAGATGGCGGTGCCCACTGGATGGCCTTTTGTAGCTATCATTTTTTGTTGGCTTTTTCTCATGGGGTCGGAGGTCGCAAACAAATTGAAATTGAATAGAAAATATAGTCATTTTCAGTTTAATTGATAAGTAGAACCGTTTTAACACTAATTTGATGAACTAAGAAAAAAAGGCCCTGAATTGAAGTTGAGAAAAATATTCTACAGCTTGACTGGGCTAGACCTAATTTTAATTAACCAACAACTTGAACTTCACTTGGCAGCTCAATATTATATTATTAAGATCAAGTTATGGAATTTTGATATCCAGAATATGGCAATCCTTTATTTGAGGGGATTTGACGAAATAAATCGTAGTAGGCCTACTTCAATAATTAATGTATAATTGATTGTATACATGTACATACATCTCTCATCACTCAAGAAGGTGGATGTCATACAGAAATCAGGTATTCTTTGGCTATGGCTAGATATGCATTGACACAGCTCTCAAAAATATGGGCTGACAGAGGCATCACTAATATCAACCAAGGTTGGTCTTGTCAAAGCACTAATTTTCTCTATTTCAACAAAATCAATGTGCATTTGAAATGTGGTGTTGGCGCAGGATGATAAGGATCACCTGGGTCATGAAGAGAACAAATAAAAGCATGCTTCAGGAGGTTGGTGGGAAGACAAGGCTACTTGGACTGATAAACTCCCAAACTCTCTCATACTTCTGTTATATTGCCAGACGCCAAGGAAACTGTTTAGAGAAGGTGATTATGCAGGGCAAAATTGAGGGAGCACGCTAGGCATTAATGGTGTAAATTCTAACCGTTTATCCGTTTAAACGCTCGTAGGGCGTTTAAACAGTTACAGAATTCGCTAAACGGCTAAACGTAAGCCCTAATAAAATTTTAAAAGTCCGACTAAATTTTAGGTAAACAAGTAAGCTTACTCGTAATTCTCATTCCATACCAACCATTACAGTCTCATCTCATTTGTACCAAATATAAATACGATAACGTTTCTAGAAATAAATTCCCCAAAAAAACCCGGTCGGAACGGACTTGTTGTACCAAGTATGTCAAAATTATTACGATAACGTTTCTAGAAATAGAAACCCGGTAGAAATCAACCATGGCCTTTCATACATGCATTATATCGATATTGTTAAACGACTGAGGATTTAGACTAAGAATAAAAATGGCAGACTAACGAAATGTGACGATCGCGATCGCAATGAAATCAATGCAAATAACTGGCATATCTATCTATTCGATATAGTGCAGAATTCATTTATTTATGAATACAAATACGTTTAAACGTTTAAACGCTTTTTTTTAAAATAGTTTAAACGGATAGTTCATTAAACGGAAATTTACAGGCTTACTAGGCATGCCAGTCAAAATCAACATTTTTTGACATGACAGAATGAAAACTCTGGTTGGGCAACCTACTTCTATAATATATCGATTGGCTGCTGACCGACGGAAATGGCGTGTCATCACAAGCTGTCAGTCATGACAGAAAATGTACCAACCAACCATGTACAGTCGGTTCATGAATGCATGACATGATGAACTTGGCCTGGGAGTATATGGTTTATTCCGTCAAATCAATGATTTATCCAAGTAACATACAACCTTATTTTTATTTAAATACACTTATACTAGGATTGCCCAGAATTATAGAATTATACTTTTTTGTGTGGGTGTTTGTGCTGGACCGGAGTCATGCATCTCAATTTACAACACGGTTGTCCAACAAAATTGATGAATAAACTTTTTTGATTGAACACCACACAAAGTAGACGCGAGTTATCCCGTGGAATTTCTCTTACGTGACACGAGTCATTCTATACGTGCGTGTAACTTGTACCCGACCCGTATCCATCCCGTAAGTCTTGCACTCTGTGAATTCCCTCAAACACACTGGGAGTAGAGCTCAAGCCCCGCAATAACCTGCATAGTACATACAACCATATGCAGCGTTCGATTTATCCAGAGTAGCATCGCGAAATACGACACACTTTTGAAGACTTGCGATGCTATTGCACAAATATGTAGCAAAATGTGACGCAAAAAGATTCCCTACTTGATCTTTGATCACGAACCATCAAAGCCAAACCTACAAAGATTGAGTTTCATCTTCAAATAAACTGAAAAATGTATGATAAATCCTGAAGTATCAGCAGCTCATATTTAGTTTTTGTCAGAGTTAAAATGCCCATTGGCTTTACACGTATGCGCAGAACTCAATCTGTCGGTTTAAAATTAAAACATGGCCGAGATCTGCGTAAAGTAAGAGATTATAATCATGACATCACTTTTCATGCTAGTCTTGTTCCCATGCAGCCGCCGAGTGTTACAAAAAGGAGCCAACAAAAATGACTGGGAATAAGACTAGATGTCCTTCTTTATGTATGTGCACACAGGCACAAAAGGAATCATATAACAATGGCGCCTTGTATTGATGTAAATTATGAAATCCATCGTGACTCAAGAGCGAAATAAAGCCTTTATTTCCCTGTGTTTTATTACTAAAATTTGTTATATAATCAAAACAAAGAATTCTCGATCAAATCGTATACGATTCCTCAGTGTCCCATGAAACTGGGCGTATCGTGTGTGACCGCGTCAATCGCGATGGCAAGGGCGCAGTAAAACCGGAAGATGTGACGTACCACAGCTCACTATCTGGCTGGATCTGTGATGCAGCCAGCTCAAAGTGGTCCTGGCTGGAGGGATAGCACTAAAGGGGGTTCTTGCGCGTTTAGCGCATATTTTTTACATTTTGGCGCAATAAATAAGCTGAAAATCCAAAATAACCCCTTATTTTTAAAACTTTTATGGGGTTCATGGTTCTAAAAAACACTCATTTAAAAACCTAGCGCTACTCGTGCCTGGCTGGCAAAGGCGTGTAACCGAGTCACCAGTTTCGTAAAAATATTTAAACACTGCAAAAGGTGAGACGTGTGCAAATAAGATTATCAGTGATACGTTTTCCAACAGTGCGCACCTATCTTATTTTTTAAACCGAACAACGGAAGCAAAAAACAGAGCATTATCTGAGGTGAGAAAATGAAAATTTGGATTAAGATAGCGGCTTCCTTTGTGTGTACTTCTTTACGTTTACCGCTACCACCTGTGTCTCTTCAACAACTGTCAAAGTTACCGAATTCCATGACGTGTGATTAACGTAGGGTACGTCCCCGGAATCTTAAAATAACCGCTATCATATGTAGTAATATACTGACGACGCGACGTAGCAATGCATGTTTGTTGAGGGCAGCGTATAAGTCAGCCTATTTATTCCCCTCGTGGCAATGGCTGTTTCATTGCGACATTTTACAATGAATTGGAAACAGCAGCGTTTTACGTAACAAATCTGCATTGAGACTAATCAACGCACATTGTTTACCACTATATTCTTATAGTCAAGTGACGTACTTAACTTAAACGTAAACAGATAGGCAATTGACCAATCGCGGCCCTAATCATCAAGACCCCACGCTGAGTGATTATTGGACTGTTGGACAATAGTTCATGTCACGTACGATCGCGTTGTGGCGTGGTTGTCAAGGGCTCATCACGCTGCATTCAAAATTGGATGAACGCTGGCGTTAATGGAATAAACGTATTGATCGAGAATTCTTTGTTTTGATTATAATTCAAATTGTAAAATCGTGTCCATTCATACCGTGTTTTGCTTATGGGACACAGGTTATTATACATGCGTTACACGGTTGTAACACAAACAAAACACTTCTTATTTATTATTATTCAATTCAAATTCAAATGAACTATTTTTCCCACCTCACCACACCCCATCATTAAATTTAAGATGATGACTGTGTCACTGTGACAGTATCTTGAAGACTCACTTTCTTTAGATTAATGACAATCGATCAACATTAAATGCAATTTATGAAATTACTGATCAGGCAACACGACAAATATTAGCGTAACTTCAGTCAGTGGTAGTACATGTTTTGACTCCACAACTCACAACTCAAACGCATGAACACTGTAACCTGCAACAGCGCAGTCAGTTCACATCCCTGCTGCTGCTCACCGGCCGGAAGCGGTCAAATATAGGGCCATACTTGCTGGCTTCATGTCAATTTAACGGAAGGAAACGTGTGCTTCGCATGGGTAAGTTTATAAAAATGTAATTTATTATCAAAAATGTAAAAGAATGATGAAACAGAAAGCCAAAAGTTAAATAATTACCATAGTCTACTCCTCTCGATGCCTTGTTCGCCATGATTGACAAATTTTCTGGTGGCATGTGATAATCGATATGATCAATAAACATTTTTTACGATCAATATATTAATAACATACAACATGGTACCTACAGCACCTTTTGAGATTAATAAATGACATTAACAAGCAATTTTAAGTATAATGATATTTTTTGACTTCTTGTAATCTTAGGGAAACAGGATTTTTGATGTGTTTTGTCGGTTAATAATTATCGAAAATTGGCAATAATTGATAACTTTCAATTACAGCCGATGCATCGATTGTACAGGGGTCGTGAGTGTCACCAAACTCAAAATGAATAACATATTATTACACATATTTGCAATAAATATAGAATTAGTATGATAACAAAAATAAAACATACCTAGTTATACTACAATTTAATATTTTGGAGGAGTGAATAATAATTAATATAGTCATAAACTTGTTTGAAAGTTAGTTTGTATGGACGAGGACATTATGACCTCCCAAATTTTTCATTGTAAATAAAAAGTACAAACAAATCGTACCGGTACGGTCACTATTTTAAGCCACATCTAACTCTACTAAAGCTTGCATTTGAATTGGTAAGAAATATGCTCCTTTTTTAGCTACTTGTAAATGCAAATTGGCATTTAGTAATGAAAATTAGATTGTACCAATTAAGACTTGGAGGCATCATTTGACACTGTCTCAGTGTCACTGTCTGTCTACATGGCCGGTCTGTGAGACGTGTGTCACTGTCTGTCATGCTGTGCAGTGCAGTGCAAGAACAGCAAGTGCAATGCAATCGGAACAGAAAGTGCAATGCAATTTGCAAGTGCAAGAAAGAAGTGCACTTTACTGCTGGCATGTCACTGCTGGCTGACACTTAAAATACTGTGACAATAAAAAAATGAATTATGAAGTGACTCCATATAAATATGTCGATCCGAATGTAAATGTCACAATCAATAAAATTAAGTTATAATTTTAATTTATAAAACAATCTGAATTGAATGCAGTGCAGTGCACTATAATAATCAAAACAACAATTTGTCGATCACAGGGGAGGGTATACAATTCCTAAGCATCCCATGCGACTGGTGCGTATCGTGCATAACCATTTCATTCAACCTTATTCACGATGGCACTGGCAGGGCACAGTAAAACTGGAAGATGTGACGTATAAAACAAAAATTGACCAAACTTGGCCCTATTCTATAATCAACAAGACCCCAACCCAATGCTGCGTTGCGACTGTTTTTGAATGCACTGCATGCAAGGTCAAGGACAAGCTCAATCTTTGTAATGTTCGGATCATCATGACGCTGTGATCGACAAATTTTTGTTTTGATATGCCTAGCTCTGAATCATCGCTCTCTGTATGAGAGCTATGGAATGAAAGCATATGATGAGTCGCCATCGTGGATGGTCGGATATTTTCCATCAATATTGTTCAACTTGTCTGAATAAAATTCGTCAAACTTTTGCTTCAGATATTAACAGAATATCATGTTTATGTTCAAATAATATTTATACATTGGTTAAATATCTCAACCAGCAACTATTTACAAGAAATACTGGCTTGAATTTTGACCGCCCTATTGCCGCTATCACGTAAATCGGCAACTGGACTGTCTATGCTAAATTTTTAATTTTAATTTTTAATTTTAAATTGATTGATTTTATCTTTGGTTTGAAAGGCGTCTTTTTAATGCCTGTTTATTATTATTATTATATTATGCTTCATTTCGTAGCTAGCAGTGCACTGCATTTCAAAACCACAGCCACAGACAGGCGCACAATCACAGCTCACTATTTCTGGCTGGATCTGCGATGCAGCCAGCTCAAAGTGGTCCTGGCTGGCAAAGGCGTGTAAACCGAGTCACCATTTTCTTAAAAATATTTCTTGAACACCGCAAAGGTTAGACGTTTGCAAATAAGATTATCAGTAATACGTTTTCCAACAGTGCATTCCTACCTACCTTATTTTTAAAACCGAACAACGGAAGCAGAAAAACAGCGCATTATCTGAGGTGTGTGTGAAAATGAAAATTTGTGAATACATGTCGTCTAAACGGATTAAGATAGCAGCTTCCTTTGTATGTACTTCTTTACTTTTACCGCTACCACCTGCTGTGTCTCTTTAACAACTGTCTAAGATCTCGAATTCTACGACGCGTGATTAACATAGAGTACGTCCTCGGAATCCTAAAATAACCGCTATATTGTATAGTAATATTCTAATAAGGCCAAAAAAAAGTTGTTATGTTGTCCTCGACCGCCCGCTCCGGATTTAGGGCCGCTCCGATTTTTTTCTTCTTTTTTCTTTCTTAAAAATCACATTTTTTTTTAACAGTTTAAATGGCATTGAATATTAAATTAAGTGTTTATAACATGTGCGACTCTCAGAGTGATTTCAACTTCTTGTTGGTTGAACTTTGAGCTTCCGCTGGTAAATGAAAATTTAAAAAAATTAAAAAAAATCCGCCCGCCCCTCCTCTCTGAAAGCTGTGGAGGACAACATAACAATTTTTTGGGGGGGGCCTAATACTGACGACGCGACGTAGCGATGCATGTTTGAGGGCAGCATAAAAGTCGGTCTCTTTTTTTCCACGTGGCAATGGCCGTTTCATCGCGTCATTTTAGTCTCTTTGACTGTAGTTTCAGACGGACGCTGCACATGTACAAAGTGAATTGGAAACAGCAGCGTCTTAGCGTTTTACGTAACAAATCTGCTGAGACTGATCAATGCACGTGTTATTTTGTTGTTTACCACTATTTTCTTGAGTTCGAACGAGTGGAGCATCTCTAATAAATTTCAATATTTAAAAAAACAAAAAATTAATCACGAAAGAGTACATTAATCATGAAAGAGTAGGCCTACATAGGATCATGGCAGGTAATAGAGGAGGAGGCCAATCGCGACACTACTCAAACGAAATATGTTTATAGCCGCCTATTCAATGCTAGGCTTATCGTAAGTCACTTATTAACGTCGTAAGAATAACCCTCCTTGAAGTGGCCTTTGAAGACTATTGTTTAACCGCGATCGACCTCCATGCTCGAGCTGTTTTGAATGTCACTTGTTTATCATGTCTATAGAGGCCTTGCACGTGATTCGGTCGGCTTTACAGAAAGGAATCAACCACGTGTCATTCACTGCAATCCATTCAGTTTATTCTTTGAATTGACGCGGGATTTTTGAAAGTGATGTAAACTCGCATGGACACAATGGGATTTTTAGCTTCTTATAGTTTTGGTGAACAAAGTTCAGTAGTCTACCTCGATTCTGCTGTTTGCATCAGAAATGTAGCAATATTTGATTCAATATTACATTTTTCGGTCAACTTCGGTCACGATCATATCATCACAAATCGGTACGATATATGAGTAAGTTTATTTTGAACTATGTCTGAATTACAGGAAATTGCAGGAAATATATGAAAATGACCAAATTGTCGGACTTATTTCTTAAGAATTACAGTTTGGGAACCAAATTTCCCTAAACAGAATGACATATTCAATAATTCGTAACTTTCCGAATATACCGCCGATTTCGGTAGTAGTTATGCTGAAATGTTCATTTCCCTGAGATCTCTTTCGGTGGTGTAAAATATTATCACGCAAGCTTACGAGGGACCAAACATCCATTGTCTTAATTAAGAAAATAGATGTTATGCCCCTTGTACGCATGCGTGATAAAAGTTTACAAATAAAATCTAGAAACACATTAAGTGTGATACCTACAAAACCACTCGAGTGTGGAGGTTGATCGCGGCTATACACATGTCTTGAAAGGCTGATTCAAGGAGGATTATTCTTACGATATACAATAGGGTGATAATTGATCATGAAAGAAGGGAATAGGATTAGAAATAGGGCTAATCTGCGATTCAGCTCCTCCTCTATTACCTGCCATGATAGGATATACACCAAGCCCACAGTTGCAAAATAATTAAAAATCTATGTAATCTACAAAGGTAGGAATCATCGATAAAATCATGTTAATATGTACACTATGTTATCTGGACTTCCGTACAGTACAAGTCGGCCTATATATAGTGTGTAGCGCACAATAACGCTGTGGTTGCGGTCACTCAGTATAGTTTATTAGACAAAAATTGAAATCTACCATCTTCACCAGAAAGTCTGTATTTTCCATCAGAAATGTCCGATTTTCAAAATTTAAAATTCTTATGAAAGCTGGGCGTTTAAGTTATACAAACCATTCTCAACGATACCCCACTACAGGGGACTAATTCGCATGCATACTTGGGGTTGAAATATCAAATAATCTTAAATGGAATAACCATAAACAAATTAGCTGCCAAGAAAAAAAATTCACTAGGTTTCATCAAAAGGAACCTACACTTGTGCACAACTAACATAAAAAACCTAGCATATCAGTCACTGGTCCGCCCAACTCTAGAATACAGCTCTTCGGTTCGGGACCCTCACATGTGTACAGGAGCAAATATATGAAATTGAAGCGGTAACAGCGAAGAGCTGCAAGATTTGTCAAACATGATTATTACCATTTTAATAGCGTGACAGATACGCTTAAGGGCTTGAACTGGAGTGACCTTGCTACAAGGCTGAAAGTCAATCGCCTCTCCATCTTCTAGAAGGCTTATTATGGTCAACTCTCAATCCGAGTCCAAACACTACTGCACCTGGTCACTCCCTCCACTAGAAGAAACCACAGCAAATCATTTATTGAAATTCTTTGTTCATGTAGGCCTACTTTGCTTTTTGAAATTTAGGATGAACTGGTCACTTTTATAGTTGCCTGCAAAATTATTGGCCAAATGGCATACAATTTATGCATACTAAGTAAGTAGGCGGTATGGTTGCAATTATCACCAAATGACAAGTATGCACATGGTTTTGTATGCAGCCGTCACACACTATAATCAGATTGGGAATTAGTGTAGGCCTAGTGTAGCTAAAGAGTCTACCATTGAAGCTGAGCGTCATTTATTTACTGTAGCGGGAATAGGGCGACTCAAATCCAAATCAGTTTTTCTTGGAAATTGAAATAGGTTGAGCTAATTAACCAAGGCATTACACATATTATTTGAATATTAAACATGATATTTTAAGCAAAAATTAGGCCAATTTTATTCAGAAAAGGTGAAAAATATTTTGTAAAAATAATGCTGTCCCTCAGGGGTTAAGTTTGAATTTGCTTATTTTGTCTTATTTCATTTTGTTGCAGATGGATACAGGATGCTTAAATAAGAACTTGATACTTTGGATCTCTCAATAGAAAAACACCCACTATTGCCACAATGGAGGTTTTAGGAAGCGACCCTCTTCAAATGTTGAGGTCATCACCGAACCCTAATGAAGAGGTGATTGCTCTAGAAACCTTGGAAGCCCATCTCAAACCTACCACCAATGACCATGCCATCAACGATCCGGACGAAGAATGGCTGGCGATTGCAGCGGACAATTTAGGCGATGATGGCGATGTCATAAACCCCTTTCCAAAGATGTCACCCGAACAGCTTCTTAACTGTCAGGAAGATTTGAATTGCTTCACTTGCTACGTGTTCATGAGGAGGTTTGGCTGGTCAGAAGGGATCAACGGTGAGGCTGTACAAGAGACTGGCGCCGGTGGTTCTCGTGGCAACCTTGGTCACCAGAGGGGGAAAAAGGCAATGATGGAAAAGGAGGTGCAATTCAAGGGAAGGTTGAATGAACTTTTGGATGAATTTATCACATGGTATGTACTTAGTCTGATAAATTATCAAACGAACAAGTTTCCACTAGCGTATACGCAGCTATGGTATACACGGCTGATGTAGCGCTATCGCAAAGACTTGTTCGTATTTTCGGGCCCAAGTGCTTTGATGCAGGACACACTACTTGGACTTGTTTATGCAGTAAGAATAATAATAACAACTGCTGCGCCAACACTATTTTGTAATTGTTTGTTCAATTCATAATTATATTATAATTGTGTTATGATTCATTTTGAGTAGGCTTCTTTTTATTCATCATGTATTTTGGGTGAATTTCATTTTCTAAATCCATATTAATTTGTCACACTTTGTGTGTTAGTAACAGTCATGAACAAAAAACAAATAAAAGAAAATGTGTAGGTATGTTTGTTAAGTATATTAGGTCTTTGCTAATGATAAAAATGCACACACAATTGCAGATTTAACAATACACACAAATTTGTTGTATTTTGCAATGGTTATTTAAACAAAAAAATTATTGTTCTTTTTGTTGTTTGTTACAGGTATTTGGCCCAATCAATTAGCCAGCCATTGCTTGAGAGTTTAAGGTACACAATTAACCAAGGTAAGAGCTGCCTATACTGTATTGCCCATCATAAATGTGGTAATATCATTTGAAAATCAACCTTTAAGGTGACAAAATAAAAAAATCATGTTCTATGGGCAAATGGACCCCTCAGGTTGGGTCTGTCGGTCTGGCTTTTCCCCCTCCCCCCTTATACCTCAAAAATCACAAACATCTGTAAAAATTGTCCTGTTTTTATTTGACTAACTATATTCATTTGCACATGATCACCCCCCCCCCCCCCCCCCCCCCCCCCCCCCCCATTTCTGTAAAAATTGGGTTGGTCAGGCCCATAGAACACGGTGTTTTTTCATTGCCTAATGGTTTATTGCAGATAATGTAGTGTTTGGTATTCTATAGCCCAAACAAAATTAGAGAACATTTTGCCATCATACCGCTCTCGTTATTTTAAGCACTGTTCCCATTTTGGACCACTGACATAGTAACAGTGTATTCTCTGGATGCAGACTTTTTTGCAGTTTTGCAGACCTTCAAATTCCTTCTGATCACTTTGTATATCCAGGCATTTTGGAGTTTATGTTTACAATTCTTAATTCTGAATTCTCACTTTATTCACACCCTCACCTCAATTTGAAAGTGATTCAAATGGTCTCCAACAAAATATTCAATTGCCCCACACCATCCATTTACAATGTGTGTTCACCTCTTTATTCTTTCTCCACTAGCGGTCAATAAACCAGTGGTTCGCAACCAGACAGTGGTTCACGTTATGGAGTGGCTCACTCAACACATGGCAGAGAGGAGTTCGCATCAACACATAGACAATGTATATCGGCTCGTGATATGTGGTTTGACTGACATCTGGTCGGCGATAAGAAACGCCACGGTATCTCGTTTATCGGCGGTTATTGATGCGTTCTCGCTTCCAGAACTACAAGTTTTCTTTATGTCATTAGCCCAGGTACTGTGTTTTGACTTTGTACCAACCTAGCATATCTGAGTTTTGTTGGACATTTTTGCTAAACTTTTTCTGTGTCGTAACTTGTAATTCTATATCATCATTAGATGCAGGTAGGGACGGGGTCAGGCAGTACTCATATTAAAATTTGATACAGAAATGTTTGACACTCAAGATTCCCTTCTCAAAGATGTTCGTTTTCATAATAGTGCTGTCCAGGTTGTAGCTAGAGCAATTTTAGTGCTGGGCTCCAATTTCCTGACAAGGGTAATATGAAGTAAGCTTACTAAATTTATAGACCAAATATGGATGTATTATGTGATACAAAACGGTGGAAATTCCATAAAATACTCAGTTTTACTTCCACACTAGTTAAAATATTTTTAAAGCTTATTTACTACAATTTTAGTTAAAATCTAAAAGTTTTGCCACCCTAGATTTCAAGTGCCTCTTCTTCTCATTTAGTAACAATTGTTTTCCAATAGCTCATGTTTTTTCAAATTGTTTTTCAATACCTAACAGATTTGTCAGTCTAAGGATAACACCTGGCAGGCCATAGAGGGCACTCTAATGGCAATAACTACAATCCTCAAGCGTTTTCAGTGGACAGGCAAGACCATCTCATCGCCATACAATATGTCTGGAGGAGCACAGTTCATCTTGAAGGTGGGTCATAACATTTAAGATCAGAACATGAGAATACTGAAACATGTACTTATATATTCCGTAATTTGATGCTAGATTAACATGGTATGAATTGCTAAACATGTCTTACTGTTGTCCCAATATTTTCCCCAGAGATTTCTCTACACTTCATCCGCTAAATTTGTGACAGTAAGAATATTACAAAAGCAACAATTTATAGTATTCTTCCCATGGAACCATTAGAAAGGATAGTGATTGTAAATTGATTATTTGGAGAATAAGTGAAATATTAACTAAACATTTTTTCAATTTGGAATTTACAAGTAATTGTGTGAGGAGCAAAAGTTCAAAGCAAAACGTTTAAATTTGTCTCAGTATTAGTAAAAGTATAACTAAGTCATTAACCTTATACAAGGGCATCAATTAAAACCATCTCATTATCAATACAAGCTTTATTTGAAATGTACAACAATTGAACATCAAATTGATCAGTTTGACAGAATTAGGGCTCTTTTGTGCTTCTGTTTAAAGATACAAGCAAGCCATGTTTGTCATATTTGACACCATTCATATGTCCTTCTTTGTGTACAGTTTGGCAAGCAGGAACTAAACCAGCTTCCAGAATTCATGACGAGTCGCATGCACACCATTGTGTACCCATTACTAGCCCATCGGCAGCTGAGTATTAGAGAGAACGCCACAAAAGCATTCTCAGCATTTTTGTCACGATGCGAATTTAAGGTAAGGTCATCATTCTATTCAAGGTAACGGTAGTATAATTGGATAAATCTTTAGTCCGCAGAATTGTGCTAATTCTACAGAGGAATAGGGGAGATATTGGAAGACATTGTATGTAATAATTTGTTGGGAAACGTCTCATAGTTGAAGATTGTGGTGACCTAATGGCTCTAATAATGATGTTGGACATTTATAGAAGGCACACATGTAATGTATGTGTGAATGAAATTTTGAAACAATTTCACAAAAATGCCAACAAGGATTGTTACCAAAGCATACTAATAGCAACAATCATGCTACCCTAATGTAAGAAGTATAAATCAGCAATGTACTATAACAGGTCAAAAAACACAAAGGTTTCAAAACTGTGTGATGAGCTAGTTTCAAAAGCTTTGTTTTTTTACCTGTTATAATATGTATTGCTGATTTATACTCGTTCTCTTATGACATCTTTTACTCACAAAAGATCCAGGTTACACAATTTGCCTGTGATTGTTTACAGTTTATTTGCTGTCTTCAACTATACCCTAATGTAATCAGTTAATAGGAGATGACATTTCTATTGGAATGAGGCATATAATCATATGATAAGCTAATACCCTTCAGAGCCCACAATGTGAAGAATAGCCGTACTTCATATAAAGTGCTCACCAAAAGAAAGTCATACACTTTATTTATGTCCCATAGAGTAACTTCAGATTATTTTTTGACCAAGCAGGCTAGAGACATTTGGATGGATCTTTTAGGCACAATCTGGTACCAAACAACAAAGATAAGCCATGATTAGCACCATTTAATGAAAATCCATGCCATTTTCAATTTCACATTTTCAACAAACTACCCGGGGAGAAAAAACCTGTTAAGACAATATGGTACCTGTTCACAATCAAATAGCCCGCTCACTCAGGCAGGAACAAACAGTTTCACTGTGTGATCAATATCCCTTTCATTCCTGGCCATTTAAGTGCCACACACAGCATTTTCTCGCCGCATGCGTGCATTAAAAATGCAAATTTGGAAACGTCACAGATTTGATTAAATGGTGTTAATAATGGTTAATCTTTGTTGTTTTGTGGCATGTTTGGTTCCAAATTTCTTTTGTTGAGCACTTTATATACAATGTATTCCCTCAATGTAACCATGCTAATGCTACAGACATGAGTATCACATCTTAGACATTCTAACTCCAACCATAGTGATGGATTTTTGTTTTATATTTCCCCATAGACACCCAAATATGATTTCTTTAAGCAGGTAATGTACACACAACACTTTAGGACTACCATCTTACTATTCATGGTGTCTTTAAAAAAACTTAAACCTGTTTCAATTTGAGAGGTTATCCAACTTCGATGTTTGGTTATTTTGTTGTAGTAGAAATGTTAATTCTCTTTATTTTACACACTCTATGAATTGGTAACTAAATTCCTGAAGATGTTAGAATGTATTGACATTCAGATGTTCCTTTGAAAATTACAATATTGTGATTTGGTTTGTATAATGACATTCCAGAGCTGCCAACACTCCCTGGCCCTTACTCTGCAGGCACAGCACCCTCAGCATTTATCCCATAATACTACAATATATATAATAGATAGGGGCTTTTCTTTTGTTCAGATCCAGCGAGGTAAACTGTGAAAGCTGCAGGAACCTGTATGTTACAAAAATCTGCCGTATATAATGATTTATAGATTATATAGATCGGTATAAGAATTGAACCTAGCATTTCTGCGTTGGAGCGCTAGAGCGTGGCCACTATGCGACACTAGACTAACTGTTTTGGCAAAGTCGTTGATAAAGATACATTTAGTGTGGAGTTATTCAAGCATCACATTTCTTACGTGTTGCTGATCCCCATACTTCTTTCAAAATTAAAACAATTAGCGATTAGCATTTTAAACAAAGGAAATTGTTCATTAGGACTCCAGCTTCTTGCGTGTGCTGTTCATTCTGTAATCACTTCAGTATTCGTGTACTAGGGCTATGAAAATTGAGCGTAATATGTCGCAAGTTGTATGGTGGTTCCATGTTCAAAATGGTTACAGGACCGAAATGCTATGCGATGCGGGAAGATCATCAAGCTACTGTGCTCTGCAGGAGAATCACTGAAGGAACTGGGGATACACCTTTTGATATATTAGGTGCATAGTACATGTCATTTAAAAAATGATTGGTGAAGTGAAAGAATCTCCCTAATTGCCGGATGCAAATGTTGGCAGCTCTGCCTTTTCATTATGGATTTTCAAATAATGAAAATCATAATAATCAATTATTAACTAAATCAAAAACAAAAATTGCATAACCTTATCTCACTGAAGCAGGTTCATGGAACACCCTGAATTCATACTACGTTTTTATCAAAATACTGGCTCAATTTTGGAATGCCTGCTCCCAAAGGAAGGAGAGGGGTTAAGGATGGCCAGAAAAAATATTTAGTAATTGCTGAATGCTGGGTAATAGCTAGCCTAATGAATATGGGTCCAAGTATATGTTAATGCTTTTTCTAGGATTTTGCTTCAGAAATTAGGACAACCAAACAACCTTTCTTATTTTTCTTATGAATGGACCTGTCAGATTTTAAGTTAGGTTTCAATGCCTTGCCTTTATTTGTGGGAATGGAGTAAACTTGAAATAGCCTATTTGTATTTGGTAGGGTTATTCCCAGATTGAAACAATCAACACTTGCATGCATTTGTTATTTGTAGCAAAGTCTACCATTTCTTGTCTAGGGAAGCACTATCACTTTTTAAGTATTTGATAAGAAAAGGTATGATTCTCGATTATATGTGACGTATCGCACCAAAAGGTACATTCCTGTCTACTTTTGAAAAAATTCAGATTTTGACCTGACATATTATTAAGGATTTTCAAATGATATTTGTGAAAACTGAAGCATTACTTTTGAAACAATGAGTAAAAGAGGGAAGGATTTTTTTCTTTATATTTTATCAATCATTTTGCTTTACATGTATCTCAAAATAAAGATGGCGGACAAGATACATTTAAAAATGATGTGTTAAGTTAAGTGGCTTAGATCTGACGATAGCATTTTCTTCTAGCAAGGTCTTTTCAAGGAAAATTATACTGTAAAAATTATACTATACTGTTGTTGTTAGCCGCATGCATCCTCATTCACAAAACACCAGTGGCTTGCAAATCAAATCATTGTGAAAATCTGTCATAATGTTGAAAAACTTCAGTATCACTTTTGTATTTTCCTCATACTCACCATACATCTTTGTTATGTATTACAATTTGTTCCTCTTTATAAATTGTTTCACACATTTATGTCAATCACTCCAATTTCTAATGTTACATTAAATTGCATGTTAATTGAATCACACACAAAAAGAGTTATGTGTGGTACATGTATGTGTAGTTTTGTAATTTTGAATTCTCACTTTGTGAGCACAAGTCAATGGCACTACCATGCACTTGGCCCGCCAGTAAATCAGAGGGGGTAAAAACTGGTGGCGAACATTTCTAAAGACTTCAAACACTAGATAAAGATGAAGGATATTAGACTGAATTCTTCCCATCTTTGCAATGTACACACAGCCCCTGCTAGGGTGCTCAAAAGTGAAGACTGAAAAAATACAGTTCCAAAAGTGTGCTGATAAACTCGTGAATAAACATGAGCTTATTCACGCTCTATCACGCCACACTGTGTCAGTGGTTTTGTCGGTGGTGTTGTGCATCACGTGTCACGATGGGGCGCGCTGATTTACCTCCACAGCGCAGGGTGACGAACTTGATACATGCTACAGTTTAAATTTGACCAATATAATACCCTTAACATTGCACCCTTCACACTTTACATTATATGGAATAAAGTCTATTATTATATAATATAGGGTGTTGAGGGTATTCAAGAATTATGCCTAAATATCAACCTGTCATATTATGATCTGCTTTTCCTGCTCCATATGCCTCTCGATAAAGTATCCACTAAATAGCAAAGTATCAAATATCTTTCGAAATAACATATGGCGGTATTTCCCCCTGATAACATATCTTCACAGGAAGCACTAGCCTCTTTCACAGAAGCTGTAACCAGGCTCAGACACGGCACTGAAACTACATCTAACCCAAGTCCGTCATCTCTACCACACTTTGCTGTGTTAAGGAAAGATTATAAGTTTCTCAATGCATATGAGGCGGAGGGTTTACTTGGTGTATGTGTTTATTTAATTAAAGTAAGTGTATTAGGGCTAGATGGTGGATTTTCTTTTCTTTTTCTTTTTTTGGGGAGGGGGGGGGGGGGGGGGGGCGGGGTTGCATCAAGACTTTGATTTACTTGAAATAAACACCAGTTGATCACTATCTCCATGCTTCAATATCATATTATATATTTCTACAATCCAGCTTTGTTGGTTACTATACTCACTTCAATAATTTCTTGATCACTTCGAACAATTCCCACACGTCCTTCATGGGATTGCATAACTGCAATAACCGCATAGTGCAAGGATGCCCAATATATATAGAATGCAGTGCATCATTACACTGAGAATTGTGTGTTCAAAGTTTACTGTTCATAATAAAATGTGTAATCTTCCAAATTTTATGACAACAACTTTTACATAATCAGTTGTATACTTTTATGTATTTTTTTTTAGTAACTTTATTTGACCAGTACCTAATACTTTATGTACTTTTGTGTATTTCCCAGCACATATCACCAGGGTTTTTACTACCATGTTGGCCCGAGTACTTTTCAACTTTTAACCTGTACCTAATGCATCCTGCCTCCACTGTAAGACAAGCAACCAGTGCTGTTTTCAAATATTTAGGTTAGTAGGTATATCCTGTTATGTTCCTCTGCCTGATCACTTTTATACTAATGTTTTAGCTATAGGCCAGTCATTAATTCTCCAATTCCCAGCTTAGGCAGACTAGTAGTCATGCCCTAAAGCATGGGTTTGATGTAAATCCCATAGATGTGACCATCCATGATGAACCCTGTGTAAAGTCACCAGTACATATTTAGATATATGAACCAATACATCAGACAGAAATCAATTAAAGCACAAGATTTTTGAGACCAAATTTTCATTTGAGTACTGAAAAAATGTATAAAAATCTGGTCTGAAAAATAATTTGTATTGATTTGTTTATTGTTTTGTTTATTGGGCTATTCTCCAAATATGTACTGTCAACTTTACAATGGGTTTGTCATGGATGGTTGGGCACATATTTGCTGTGCAAATATGTGATACGATCTTTGAAAACCAGCCACATGGTGGCATTTTTCATATTGGAGATATTTATATCATAAGAAAGCTAAAACTGTGCTGATTACAGAACTGTTTCAGTCAATTTCTACGATCACTACAAACAAAAATTGTATTTTTTTAATTTTACCCATAATCCCTAGTTCCCATTTTGCGACATCCAACGGATTTTCACAGATCGCATCACATAAGTGGTTTTCATTTCTCCAAGTGCAAAAGTTATCCTAGCATACCGATTCACAATGCGCCATGCAAGAGTTTTGTGTGCCCATGCTCTTCTCAATTCATTCGCTGCTGTAAGCAGGTTTGTCAATTTGGATCTGAATGAACTATAATTGTCTTACTTTGTAATTGTCTATAAATACATAAACCTACTTACATAAAGCAGTACTTTCTCACGCACGTATTCGATGATCTTTTATCATCGGGAAAAAAATCCCCTGATGATAAATCAACTGGCAACTCCAAGAGTCATCAAGATGGTCACTACCACAAGTGTTGACAAAGGATACAGACGTATCCGAAACATACACATGAGTACATGTTATTGGATCAGTACAATGAACCTTTCATAAATATTCTACTCAACGATCCTTATGAACCTATTTGGTAATAAGGCCAAGAATTTTTTTGTTTTTGTTTGTCCACGTCCGACCGACCGTGTACCTTGGTGCCGACCGTATTCTTTTTTATTTTCTATTATTTTTTTAAAACAACTTTTTGAGCAATTTAAATGGCCAAACGGACCGTTTTATTCCTGATTTCGTACGCTATCGTAAATCTGGTCTTTATAAACACCATCCCCAATGCGCAGTCCCTTGTAACATGATGTTTATTGCATGAACTTGGCAACCGCGGGGACTATTAAAAGGACTAAATGAACATTTAATCGCGCGTGCAATTTATGTCATTTTTATACTAAAAACGCAGTGTGAGAAAATATGAAAACTCTAGTTACGGTTCATATTTGCAATTTTTGGGGTAGTTAGTTCGAGAAAAAATAGGTTTAGTAATACTTTCACGTATATATTTCTAGAACTTCAACACTACGTTGTTTCACTTTCTGCAAATTGTCAATCATAATAAATGGCGGCGACCGACAACATGTTCACGGTATCTGCGCACACAAACTCGGTACAAAAATACTCTTTGACCGAGTTTGCAGTGTTGCAACCAGTACTACAATATTGGAACTCATGAAAAAGAGTTCAATACTATCAAAGTGATGTGTTTTGTGTTTGGACGACTTTAATTCACAGTATTCATGCCGAATTTATATTCCCAAATACAATATCCGTATTTTAAAAAAATTCAAAAAAAAAGAAAAATTATCCGACCTACCGACCCTACCTTTTTCGGACCCTCTATGGACAAACAAACATTTTTTTTTTTTTGGCCTAAACCTGATGTTCAACTTATTTTTATTTCAGTTGCCAAGGACAGCAATAATCCAAGCATGTTAAAACTGGTGCTTCAGGCTCTCTGCTCTGACTGGGATATGAACTATGACCTTTTGACCCAGGATACCAGCTCAAAGTGCACCATCTTCACCTCAGATTTACAAAGTAATGGATCTGAACAGAATGTAGGCGTTGGGGTATCAAGCGGTACCCAGGGCGCTGGGGGTGAAAATGATGCGCGATCGCATCAGAGGAGACAGCGCCATCAATCTGGTGGGAAATACTGTAGTATAACGTCTATTTGCCAGTTGGAGCAAGGTTGGTAATATAACATGTGATGTGATCAGGCAAAGTGAGTCGGAAGCGAGGAATATTAATTTTGAGATAACCAAGCAAGGATCGAAATTTCTTTTGTTTTCTATTGTTTTGAAAACTTTTCCAATTGCTCATATCTGTTATAATCTGTACTAAGTGTCCTTGTATCATGGGGTTTTGTGCAAAATGGATCATTGCAAATAGTCAGTACAATCAAGTAGAAAACTAAAAAATGTGACATTTTTTTAAATTTCAGACTCATTTTGCTTGATCGCATCACATATGTTAGTTCTCATATTTAAAACAAAGGAAGTGACCTCCCTAGGGTTTAACCAAATTATGCTGATCAAACTGATGTGGTGTTCATTGTCCTTAAATACGGTAACATGTTTATGGACCTGTTCCTCACTGTTAATCCAAATTTGGCTGCATGGTTGAATATTTGAAGATGATAAATGATTACCGGTTTTTTTCTGTGATCAACTAAAACTTGTGCTGTTGTCTATTTTCCCACAGATGACAACCTATCAGGTCTATTCTGCAAGGCATGGGAATGGAGGGAGGGTCGTCTGTTTGCCTATGAGCTGATCGTCAAGTTCCTCATCATAAACCACATCCATTATCTATTTCCCTCCTATGCTCTACCGCCCTCTAAGTTTGACGGAACGGTCTCCACGGACGACAGCATGACACCAAGGTAATTGATGGTTCTCACATTTTTACAATTTTTACAATTTGAATTGGAAACTTTCCATCTCAACACAAGATAAATATAACCTGGAATTTTCAGGTGCCGCTGCACCTTTCATCAGGAGATGTATGACCCGGTTTGGTGAGCTTGACCTTCCGGACATGTGAAGTCTGAATCGGGTCATAGACGCTAGGTAATTTGTATCAGCCTACACCCCTCCTGGCTTTGTTGAGTGATGACTGCTTAACTCTGATGTTAATGGAAGCAGTTCAAATTATGTTATTACCAACTCAGGTAAACTCATTGCAATAGGTCTGGCGTTGTTGGGTTTTTGTGAGCTTTTTTCAGTTCATAAACAAAATAGAAAAAAAAAATTGACTTGAAGGAACCCATTGAAGGAATGTGGTGTGGAATGGAAACTGTAACACACTGAGAAAGGCTGTTCTATAGTTTGATCAGTTCCAAATTGGCGAAGCCTCCTTACAGCAGCGAATGAATACAGAAGGATGCGGGCACACATGTAGGCAACAAGAGCACTGTGCATCATATGCTTGATGTGTGCGTGGGGCCAAAACCGTGCGCATCTAGTCATAATCTCGCGCGAACGCTTGGATTACTTTTGCGCGTGGAGAGATAAAAACCGGATATTTCTCGTCCATTTGGAACTGATTAAACTATAGAGTCAATTAGAGTGTGGCAATAGGATCCATATATGAAGGTTGTTCAAAGATGCAGAGTCTTACCCAGAGAAAGGCTGTTATAGAGTCAATTACAGTGTGGCAATAGGATCCATATATGAAGGTTGTTCAAAGATGCAGAGTCTTACCCAGAGAAAGGCTGTTATAGAGTCAATTAGAGTGTGGCAATAGGATCCATATATGAAGGTTGTTCAAAGATGCAGAGTCTTACCCAGAGAAAGGCTGTTATAGAGTCAATTAGAGTGTGGCAATAGGATCCATATATGAAGGTTGTTCAAAGATGCAGAGTCTTACCCAGAGAAAGGCTGTTATAGAGTCAATTACAGTGTGGCAATAGGATCCATATAGGAAGGTTGTTCAAAGATGCAGAGTCTTACCCAGAGAAAGGCTGTTATAGAGTCAATTACAGTGTGGCAATAGGATCCATATAGGAAGGTTGTTCAAAGATGCAGAGTCTTACCCAGAGAAAGGCTGTTATAGAGTCAATTACAGTGTGGCAATAGGATCCATATAGGAAGGTTGTTCAAAGATGCAGAGTCTTACCCAGAGAAAGGCTGTTATAGAGTCAATTACAGTGTGGCAATAGGATCCATATAGGAAGGTTGTTCAAAGATGCAGAGTCTTACCCAGAGAAAGGCTGTTATAGAGTCAATTACAGTGTGGCAATAGGATCCATATAGGAAGGTTGTTCAAAGATGCAGAGTCTTACCCAGAGAAAGGCTGTTATAGAGTCAATTACAGTGTGGCAATAGGATCCATATAGGAAGGTTGTTCAAAGAGGTTTTCACAAAGAAACATTGGTTATTGTTATTCATGGAAGTATTTGCTTAGATGAGAGCCCGGAGGAGGGGGGGGGGGGGTACTTGGATTTATTTTGGACGGGGGTGTGCAGCTCCAGCCTCAAAACCCATACCCACTTCAAAGCGTAATTTTGCCGGAAAGGGTACCCATGTCTAAAGATTTTTCTTCAAATGTAGACCCATGTCTAAGGGTTTCTAACCCGAGATTTGGGTTGAATGGGTTGAATTCCTCGATTCCGGGGTTGAATTTATTGAATTGAATTCAGGTCGATATTGAAAAACGCCCGGAAAAAACGTCGTCAACGATGTGCTCAAATCTGACCCATTGCTAAGGGCTAGTGTCAATAACAGGACCCATGTCTAAGGATTTTTCAGTTGAAAAGCCTACCCATGACTAAGGATGTCTCATGAAAAAACGACCCACTGGAGCGGCACGTCCCCGTATGCCTTACATATGTGAGTACCCCCCACCCCCCCCCCCCCCCGGATGAGAGGCTCTTGGCTTAGATGAATGGCTCTTCAGAGATAGTTCAAATCATTTATCCTGTATTCTGTTGGGTGTAAATTCACATGTGATCCTTATCTGTCGCCAATAATTCAGCAAACTTACATATTATAGCTGTCCTTCCAAAACCTGGTATCTCCATCCAGCCTTTCAGTATGTATTAAATAATACTTCCTATGTATAACCTTAGGCAGTCTGCTCTAAACATGTTCAAGGGCCAAAAACATATCTATCAAAACTTTGTTAAGTGCTTTGCCCCTGAACATGTATAAAGCAACACTTCCTATGCATAACCGTCGGCCAATTTTACTTCATACATGCTGAGGGACCCCAAATACACATGAGGTTTTGACAGAACAGTGATTATATTATTGGTCAGTGTAGATGTGCAAACCTATTCTCTAGTTTGAAGAAATAATAACCCTAGTCTCCAGTTAATTGCATCAACCACATTGTTGGGTACATTGACATACATTTTTGTTGATCTACATGTATCTTATGTAGTAATCGGTTGTCTTTTTCTGTGGGATTAACACTAACATACTTTGCAGGAGAAGATCTATAGGTGCATTTGTTAGACCAAGGTTAGTACAGACACAGTGTTGCCAATCAGAACAACTATGTAGCCCAATTTGACCACGCTTTATCCAAAGTGCAACATGGTGAATTGGACTACTTCTGTTTCCTTCTTTTTCTATGGACATCCAGTGGTTAAGTTTTAAGATTGGGCTTCTTTCCAACATGAATTGGGCTACCTTTGGAAACACTGTATTTGCATTGATGTAGTATTGTCAACAATGGTGGGAATATTGGCAAATATTAACATTATCTTGTTTTATGCACTAATATCATTACCACACATACATTTTCACTGCGGTACAGGGAACAAAATGATATCATATTAACCCTAACCTTCCTCATCACTACAAACACTACACTACTTGGTAATCATATGGTAGGCTATCATATGGTTGGACTCTTTTTTCTTTTCTTTCTTTTTTATTATTATTATTTTCTTCTTCAAAGTATATCATTTAAAGCCGGAGGGTTGCAGTGGTATAGTATAAGTCAAAGACAGAAATCAGCCAGTGTGGCAAAAAAGTAAGCTCAATTCAAAAGTTTTAGAACCAACCCTTAAGTTGACTAGTTGGCACTACTACATCTATGTGTTGTGTGATTATGTGAAAGCATTCTCTCTAAGCAGAACATCACTGCATTCTGCTACCAGTCTTGCTCAACTGCAGCCATTTTGGAACTCTGCTTAGCTTTCAATGCAAACAAATTTCAAATTGTAACGGTCAGGGTTGTAGCTAAGCTGGGCGGCGCCGGGCGGGCCCGCCCGCCACTGGGCTAGCCCGCCCGAAATTGGGCTGGCCGCCCAGCACTCAATTTTATTTATTTATTTTAAATTTTTATTAATTTTTTTTTTTTACAATTTGTGGATAAAATCATTAAACTGCCTCATAAAACAAGACATTATGTGGCAGGAACCCTCAAAGTGCCTTAAAATAGCCTAAAAACATCCCGGCCCCTGAGCCGCGAGAATTATGTAACCAAATAGCGAAATATTGAGCCCAAATAGCGAAATATTGAGCCCGGCACTCAAAATGCTCTGGCTACAACCCTGGTAACGGTCAATCTGTCTCTTACTTCTGAAAGTACAATGGTTGCTTCATGGTGTGTGTTTGCCTAATTAAATAATAATAATAATACCAAGCGCTTATATAGCGCCCTTAGCCCAAAAGGGGCCTCAAGGCGCTTAACAACATATTATGATAGCATATAACACAATAAACACAAACAATTTATATAAAAAATGTCGCTAAAATAGTGGGTCGAGCATCAGGACACATGGAGAAAGACGGACACAACCAAATGGTCTCATAAATTTCGATTCGCTATCTCACAACCTATGATCAGGTCGTCCATACATGCACATGCGTGAGAGAGAAATGACAGGAGGTCGAGCAAACAACAAAGTAAGAGGATAAACACTCAAATGCATGGATGGACATTTAGAGCTGCATATTTGCATAGGCCTCTTTGGATACTGTTATGGTACTGTCTATCACTGCTCATCATGTTTAAATATAATTATGCTGCACTACAGTGTTACACTGCTAGCGTAATATTAATGTTATTGTTCCTTTATTGTAAAGAATGATGTGTTTCAAGCTTGTTTTAAACTTGATATGGTAGGGTAACTTTAAGCTTACTTGCCTACATTTACCTTATGTTGCAGTAAGTTAACAGAAAGGACTGTTTCTTCAAGTCATCATCATCCGTCAGGCGACTACAAGATTTCTCCATGCACGACGATCAGTAGCAAGTGCGGCAATCTGTTTTTCTTGGATTGCACCTTCTTTGTCCCCGAGTAATTGTCTTACATATGTAAGGTATGAAGTGCGCGGTCGACCTGGTCTCCTTTTGCCATGTGTTGGTAGGTATAGAGCATATCTTTTTGCAGGCTCTTCCTCTGGCAGCCGGAGGATGTGACCAAGGAATCTCAACTGCCGTAGCCTTACCAAATGAATAAGTGGCTCAGTGCTGGTCATGGAGTAAACGCTGGTGTTTGGGATGTGGTCAATCCGCCTAATATTCAGCATAATTCTGTAGCAGGAGGTGGCAAAGGCATTGATTTGATTTTCTATCACCCACAACTCGCAGCCATAGCACAGAATAGTAATGCAGGTGGTGTTAAACAACTTCACTTTAGTTGAGATGGGTATTTTGGGACTCTTCCACATGCGTTCCAGCTTCCAAAAAGCACACCAGATGCCATCATAGAGCCAAGATATCTGAAATCTGACACATGTTTGATGGGATCACCGTAGACTTGAAGTGTTCAAGTAATCGATGCAATATGAAGCACCAGATTTAACTTTGGTCAACTAGGGTATTTATTTTCTTCTCCGGTCATTTTATTTGTTCACATCTCAATTTCAAATCATGCAAAAGTTTTCACAAATGCTGTTCCACAACAGACACTGCGAAAAAGAGATCAAAATTCTCCTCCCAATCACCCAGGTGTGACCGCATGTAGTTTCAGCCTTCTGATTTGCTAAAAAAGAGTCATACGCCACACATCTGTCGCGTGCCGATTCCGGCACCACACTGTCAACCATCAGGGATGGGCAATACATACACTTCCTCTCACATACAGAGTCAAACAGAAAGAACCCAACCCTAGCAGTTGTGTATCATTGTCATGGCAATGTATTTGTAAATTGATGTTGATTGTCCACCATCCTCTGTATGCTGGTCGTCCTTACACCATGGGCTCAACACAACTCATCCGTTGATGCTAGTTTATGACTGATTATTCTGTCATTTGCTGACATGAATTTACAAAATCAGTGTGCCAATATAACAACAGCTTGCGTTGACACTTGGCAGTTCCTTATATCCATAACAGAGCTACAATGTCAATTTTTGATGGTCACTAGCCAGTACCTTTATCCATGTTAGAATCTGGGTGGAGATTGAGCATGTAGGGTACCATCAAAAAATCTTCTGCAAAGAACGTCTGGCTCATTTATGTTTATTCTCCTTTTAAGTATATTTTATGATTTGGTTGAGTTTCTTTATTTTATATTTGTGTTTTCTGTAACACCTTTCTTGTGTAAGGAATATGATCAATTAGTCTTCTATTTGTAAACAATTGGTTTTATAAATACTGTAATGTTTTATATCGATTCACTTCCAAGGTAGGTAGGTGTTCTGATTGCTGGCCCAATTTTCAGCTTAATGTTTTCTATTCTAAAGGTGAAGGTTCATCCTTATAATAGTTGTATTCCAAAGTGTGAGTTGCACAACTCCATTGGTTATTATTTAGAAGTACAAGGTGACGTGAAATGTGCCCATTGATTAGTACACAAACTGGCCGGGTTGTTAACCACCTTTGGCAATCATTCACTGCATTTTTGCCTATAACGTCTAAATTGAACATATCTTACGCTAAACAGTTTACAGAAATAATGAGAAAAATATGGTGTTTCTTCTGATATCAAAAATATGTTGATGGGCAAAAAAACTAAAGTGATTTGAATATCCACCTTTAATATCACAATCAAACTCATCTAATGCACTGCTATATCATAATAATATTGTCAGATTCTCTTTGTGTCCTACAAAGTCATGCCTTGTCATTCATTGCACAGTTACAGACAAACAGAAGATGTTTTATTATCAAATTTTCTCTACTGTTCCACTCATTAATAATTAACACAATGCTAAAATCATGTTGTTTTTTCTAAGGCTTGTATTGGAAAGTAAATAAAGTCTAACAAAGTGTAACATTTTAAGTGTTTCATTTGTTAACATTTGTTTGGGGGTTAAAATTTGTGGGCCCTAATGCTCACACTACCAACCCATATAATGCTTTTAATAATTTTAATAATTTTTTAATAAGAATATGCATTTATGGTGTATTCATAATGAACATTGTGAGGCTTCTTTTTTATTTGAATATACCTATGCTTGCTACATGAGATTCGAATGATAATATCTTGCAATGTAATCTCTTGACAACAACCTGTCAGTGATATCATAATTGATCACTACAGTCAATGCCTTGACTTTATAGAATTGCCTATTTGGTACTGAGCAAAGGATAGTTTATAAGTAACACTGTTAATTAATCAGATGAAATAAACAACCCTGTGTTACTCAGGGATGTTTATTTCATCTAATATGGGGTGTTTTTTTTTTTATGTCAGGTGATTTTCCCGAACCACAATGTTTCTCCAAATCTTCCTTTCCAACATAGCTGTCTTGATTTCTTCTACTTGCAGCCCTGTGTCATGCTTTAGTAGGTCAATGTAGGTTAGGGCTGGTCTACCACGCTTTCTTACTCCATGTTTTGGTATCCATACCAGGGTATGAGTTTGGAGACAGGCTCATTGGACCAAGCGGTGTCCGGCAAATCTTGCTCTACATTCTCTGATCTTATCTGAGACTTTAGGCATATCCCCATACAGGTCCTCATTTGTAACATGCTGTCTCCAGTTGATGTTGAACACTGTTCTTAGAATTCTAGTGTAGCATCCACCCAGCTGTTTACTAAGCCTTGGGGTGACTGTCCATGCCTCACATCCATAGAGGAGGACTCATCTAATATACTAGTATTCAGCTGATTTCAACTCGAACATATTATACTGTTATTCATTTTCTGTCCATTTTGAGACATTGTAGTCAATTTCACTCTGTTGTGGTTGTACGTCTGAACTATGTATCATACATATGTATTGTCATTTAAATGAGACAACATGTATTGTCTTTGCTTCTATCATCTTACATCTTTCTACAGCCATGCATTTGGCAAACAAAAGCAGTATTTATTGTGAGTGTAAATTGCAATCTACAGTAATATCCACTTTGCTGCTCTTTGACTTTTGTCTTTACCCCACAAAGTTACAAAGTTAAGCTAAAAACTATAATACAAGTTGTGGAATGAGAAAATGCTGATTTCATCGCAGGGGTTCAATGTGAACATTGTGCAATCTGCTAGCTTTCATCACTTTCATTGTTACAAAGTGTGTTCTGAATTCTTCTGTTATTAATTGACTTATACAAATATTAACTCCCTTGGGAATATTAAAAGGGAGAAGAACAAGATTTCTTTTTCAAAACAGCCTTGTATATCCACAATCACGATTGCATAAAATCAAAGTTGCTTGTTTTATTTTGTCCAATGTTTAGCCACCAGTCCCGTATGGCAGGTCGTAAGCCAGTACAGAAGAGTCTTAGTCATGGAGGGATGTCCTTAAGACAGATGATGTCATCTCAAGGTGCTATGAGGAAAACAATGGTAAGTCACAAACTAAAAGTCAATGGTTTAAATCTAGTTGATATTATCTCCTTCCCGATCCACTTTCATTCTAAACAAATTAAAGTTTGGTGTGTATATTTTTTTCACTTTTTGTGCACATTTGGCTAAAAGATTTTACGGCCAATATTTAATTTAAGACACCTCCATATATTGAATAAATCACTGTTGCGTGTAAAATACTGCCAAATTGTATAAAGCCCAATTTTAGATAAAAGTTAGTCCAACTGTTGTTTTTATCAGTTGTTAATACAGGACCAAAAATTCACACCAAAAATGACTATGTACTCTGTACTACAGCAAGTTGGGGATGAAATCAGCATGTTTACCAATCCCATCATAGTATCATTGATGTCACTCCCAGTCATTTGAGAACTACTGATAACTCGCCTATTGGTTAGAGAGATGGAAACATCATTTGTTGCACCAATAAGAGACATTGTTAGAATAAGTGTATCCCTGATAAACACTGCAAATTATGAGCATTTACTTTTTGGACAAACTAAAAGTAAACTCAAAAGTAAACGCAATACTAAACACTTATGTGAGCCAAACAACATAAGCTATTTTCCTCCCAGCCTTCAATCAATACCATTATATCACAGATGCAAGCCTCCAATTAAGCGGGCGCCGGGCGCTTTTTACCCCCTGGTCTTCGAGTTTTGGCGCCTGGTATTTCCCAAAAATACATACCTAAGCGCCGGCAAATTTTCGTACCCGTCGCCCGGTCAAGTGCCTTTATTTTTAAAGGACTAGAAATGTTCATTGCTCAAGCACTGGCGGCGGCCTAAGGATGTGAGTGATAAACGGTTAACTGTAGTGTTCACCCGACCGCAAGTGAGATATCCGTGTAATAAAACCCCTGTACGATTACACGCACGTGTCATTAATCCATTTCCAAGAAATATTTGACAGAAAAAAGTTCAAAAAACACCTAACTATTGACGATTTAATGGATTTATACCATGAACAGTAGTTACTCACTTGAAATTCTACCCAAATATCGACCATAGATAGTCCAGGAAAAATCCTTTCATGGGATCCTTTGATCGCTTCGTAGTTAAAGATGTTAAAAATAATATAAACATAAATTTATGCATAGCTAGCAAGGTTTAGCACATGTACAGTATATGTACACACTACTGGGAGTGTACAGGTTTGATGAACATGTACAATTGGTGATTGCACGTGGCTAACGCTAATGTGTCAAAACAAGTCTGGGACACTGCTCCAGGTGCGCCCTTATCTTTAGGCCAACTCAAAATAATTGTTTGTTTCCAGCTTCTTTATTTTATTTATTTCAATCGGTTTGTTCTGTTATTATTGTAGAGGGACACAAATTATTATCAGCGTACTTGGTGTAGCCCAAGGGATAATTATGTAATCGTTTTTTAGAGGTTGGATAATCAAAGGTGGGGGTCATGTACACGTATTTAAAAAAGAAGATTTTAAAGCTCCCATGTCCAGGAAAATTGTTTAAAAAGTGTAAATTTAGTAAAAAATACAAATGCCCCCCCCCCCCCCCCACACTTTTCGAAGGCCAGTGCTAGGAGAAATTATAATAGTTTTATTTTTATAATATAGTTTTTATTTGTAAGCGGCCTAAATATAAACAATAGACCTGCAATATTTAATGAATATGCAAAATGAAAGGCCTACAATATTATTTATATAACTCCTTGATCATATCATTTATTATTTATCGTGAATATTTTATTTTATCCATCCATCTCATGTTCCCACGATCTACATTATAATATCTGGATAATTTATACAATAACACTGCCTATTGGAATTTCCCAGGGTAGCCACCCATCACCTACTACACCTCACATGCATGCCATGTCAGTGACTTTGCTAAACCCCGCCCATAACATACCACTTTATCCAATCATGAACCAACAAATGGAATAGCCCAGTGTATTTTTAAATACATTAAAATCATTAAGCATTGGGTTCATACATTATTTACTCTAGGGGAGTGGTGTGCCATTTATGTAGTATCTCATTCCCTATATCTTGTACTAGTACAGCAAAACTCAGACAGTGGGCGGTGACTGTAGTTTAGCATTATATGTATGTAAATGACTTTAAGGATTAGTGACTATCCCATGTGATAATTATGAGCCTTCTGTATTTAACTAGGACACAGAGGGAGGAATTTCTGCCTGTTCTTTGTTTGTGAACTATTAACAAGGGCTTGTTTTGTATCTAAATGTGCATTTAATTTATCCTATTGACCTTTACCTAATCTTTAACTAAACTGTAAGTAAACATGGCGATGGTTTACACTACACGGTTACACGACCGTAAATTGGGACGGTTAAACGGTCACAAAAGTAAATGTACAATCACATCCTATCAGAGCTCAATCAAAAATACCTAAAAGCTAACCAAATCTTGCTTGAATACAACGAACTAGCGTGTGTCCGTACGGACTGATCGTTTCAACAAACAAACGAATAAACCAACAAACCCGAGATTTCGCTATTAGAAATCAAAAACCGAGAAATCTCGCGAAAATAAATCTAGTGATTGTACTGCGATAAAAAGCATGATGTTTAATTTAGGGCAAGAAAATATTGTCAGTGTAGGCCTACTGGATGAGACTATGAATTTACAGAAACAATCAATATATTAGCATTTTGATGCTTTTTGAAAATGGCTCCTGGTTCTACTAAAATGGCTCCTGGTTCACTAGAAAATTAGAGGACCAGGAGCCACGTTTTCCAAATATGTGGCTCCTGGTCCAGACTCGCTTAATTGGAGGCTTGCACAGATGGTGGAAGCATCTGTAATATTCACTCACTTGGAGCGTGCTTTGAGGTCAATTCGGTGCAAAATGCAAGAAACGTTTAGTTTTGCGTTTACTTTTACGTTTACTTTTGTGTTTAGAATTGCGTTTACTTTTGAGTTTACTTTTAGTTTGTCCAATAGTAAACGCTCATAATTTGCAGTGAAAGATGTGTGTGAAATATTTTAAAAGCAGTATTTTATTGGTTATTCAAGTGAGTATATCTTGCAATTAACCAATCATAAACACTGTTAGATGTAATGCCATTTGCACCTGTGCAATTATTGAAGAACATCTGTCCTGACATGGAAATGTGTTTATGACAAGAATATACCAGCCCAACTTGAGGTGACATGGAATACCGAGAACTTTTATTTGTATAAAAGTAGGCCAATGAGTCTTGAGAATCAGAGGTTTGGTAGCACTGCATGCATAACCCTTATATTTGTCCCTGGTCTTATATCAGTATGGGACTAATATTGATTTATTCTGTTTTCTCTTCTCCTTGGCTTGTTTCTGCAAGACTCACAAGGTATGTTTAGAGTAGATGGTGTAACAAGTAGTTGATGTTTAGCATGAATCACATTCAACCATCATTACATACATTATAAATATGACATGGCATAGGTTAAAGACATTCAGATCATGAGCAACCTTGTCATTAACATTGCAATTTTAGCCATTTTATTTCAACTGTTTTATGGTGTGGTGTTTTTTGTTCTTCAAATGTTCATGAAAATAATTCCAAAGTTGAACTTTAAAAGTAGTTCTTAACAAATTTGATACCTTATCAGATGTTTTTCTCAGAGGTGTATGGCACCTGACCTGGAGTATGACCCCTGACCCAGTTGTACCAAGAAGTATTGAATTTTCAGTGACATCATGGTATTTTTGGAATATATAGTATGGATTTATTGAACAGACATTTTGAATAAGATCCATGGAAAAGAACAATTGTAATAGCACATTAGTATTGGTGATGAGGGGCCTACCAACTTAGCCACCTGTTTTTATATTTAGTACAAAAATTCACTAAAGTACAACTAACTGTGGGTATAAATTTGCATCATGCATGGTAGTGATGTCCTTGTGTTTTACATTAGATTGCTTTTATCATGTTCTGATGTTAACCATATGTCTCCACATATCCATTCATACCATACCATCAATTTCAATCACAACTTCATTCATTTGTTTTTTTCTCCATAGAGTCAAGATGACCCACTAGTAGAACAAGATGAAACAGTGAAGAGAGAACGAGCCGGTTCTGATCAGGAATGTAGTGAGACTATACTCCAAGTTAAGGATGCGGTAAGCACCTTGGAGAGGGGGATACTCAACTTTTATTTTGGTATAAGTGGGAGGTGTGAATGTCGAACCTGGAGACTTGAAGAACTGAGTGAATGCTAATTTGGGTTTTGTGGAGAATTGCATTCATAATATAACATGGAACTGATCGTCACATTTTTGTGTTTTACGGTCGTAATGAGGGGCTGGGAAAACTGAAAGATGCAGCAGATTGGGGTCTTTACACTTTCCATGCAGCTATTAGTTTTAACATTATACAGAACAGATTTGTCCAGAAACCTTTCCCAAATTTCAAAGTCTATCTCAAGGATTATTGAACCAATACTAAGCATGTTTGTACATATTGTATTGTGTTTCTCATGGTGATTCCACATATGGTAATGAAATTCAATAATTTTGACATTTTTGAAACATTTTGGGACATTTTAGAGTGTCGTCTGTAGACGCCTGCTACATGGAAAGTGTTAAGGAACCACCCTGAGACGTGAAGGGTTCTTTTAAATCACTGCACATACCTCGATGGCCAATATATTTGAAAACCTTCCCCCTGGGGCAAGAAACCGCTATGTACCGTTCTATGCTAAGTTTGGGTGAGGATGAGGTATAATAACATAACTTGGGTACATGTAGAAGCAGTATCATATCATTGTGGGTACACAAGCAATATTATATAAATTATGGATGATATGATATCAACAAACCATTGTGAATTGGTTGGTATATTCATATATATGTAGCCATTTGTATCCATACATGTGGTGGCCATTTGAAACTATTCATAGTTGCTGTCAGAATCCTTTGCTGCAGTGCAGTGCTCCATTGAAAATGGTGGGATACAACCTGAGACAAATATATATGATCAGGTATATTCGTCTCAGGATACAAATGCAGTCAGGTTGTGCAATTGTAAGAGAATGTGCCCTGGTAATGCTTACCCCATTTTTATAAATTACACATGTCTATACCACTCGCAAAGGATTCTAATTGCAAATATAGTGTTCATTTCAGTAGTTTGTTTTAATTGGTAAAGCATTTAGTCACATTTAAGTTATTTTATGATTTCTTTTGACAAACGTATATTTAATGGTTGGCTCAGTTGAAGCTATATATGAAGGAGACTCTTATCTCGATTGAGATGAGATCGATTGAGATGAGAGTAATGAGCAGCAACCGGTATTAGCTAAGATGAAGGGATCTATCCCATAAGGAGGCATACTGAATTCATATCACTGTCATTTTTAAACAGGGGCTGACAAGGAGTGGGAGTGAAAGATTAAAGAAGAGTTTGGAAGAGAAAAGGTAGGAGATTATTAGTTTGGTAGTTAAGCTATTAAAAGTAGTATGAGATTACATTGGTGGAGGAGAATTTAGTTTTAGAAATAGATATGAGATAAGTTGGGTGGAGTTTTGGCTTTAGTTTAGTCAGTTACAAATATATTCGTTTTTTTATTTATCCGCGCGCAAAAGTAATCCAAACGTTCGCTTGTGATATTAGCAATACGCACCCGTCATGCATGTGATACACAGCGTTACGCATATGATGCACGTTCTGCCTGTTGCGTTTATGGCCACCCACATTCTTCTGTATTAATAATATGAGATTAGTAGAGTGGAGCCTAAGCTAGAATAAAAGTGGTACGATGCGTTAAGCTAGTATTTTGGTTTGGAACTTTTAACAGTAATTTGTTATACTTTTCCTGCTTTCATGATAATCCTAAATATTATTATTTAAAAATACCTAAAATGCTGGTAAACAACCATACTGTTCCAAAATATAATTGAAAATTGATGTGCACCCAATTGCCAAAAGTATTTGACATTTATGCGGTTTTGTAAAAAAAAAGAAAATTGGTATCTATTGTAAGTGTTTAAGATTTTATTGTATCTGTTACATCAACGCTTCCTTAGTTCTGCCTACAGTATAATTCGAAGTATAAGAAACATTTGCAACTCATAGCCGACTTTGAAGGCTTTTCACATGTATCATTTATTGATAACCCTTGTAGTTTAGATGCTTAGATTCCAATTCACATGCATTTCCTATATGCAATGTAGTCTCCATTTTCCAAATTATACAAATATTTGGTTAAAGTATGACAGACATATATGAATACATACTTTATTCTAAATCACATTCCCAGTGACGTCAACTTATTTCTAACACGTCCAAGGTATGTATAGACTGAGTGAACAGATGACCACAGAATCTATATTCATCTCTTTTTGTATGTATCCCAGAATCCTATTGGGTTTGCGTAGTGTTAATACTTTCATCTAAACTTTGATCTTATTACACATCAATAAGAAAAATGATACACATTTAATTTGTTCTGTAATTGTGAACCTTATTCCCTACACATAGCACACATTAAATTCCAGTGGAACCTTCCATTTTTGTCACATGTCTGATAACCTTGTATACTAAAAAAATGTCATGCACACACACAAATCAGTGAAATAAAAACAAAACAAAGCACCAACAAAAGGTGTAGCGGACAAACTAATTAATTCCCACAGAGCCAAAACTATAGACGACATATATTTTGGTTATGAAGTGACTTACATTGCAATGGACCAAATAAATGGTACCTTAATGACTGGATTAGATTTGTAACCTTTTTTCAAATAAGTGGGTGGAATATCCTCATCACATAAAAAAATCCCTCAAAGAGGATTCTAGGATGTTGTCGAAGAGATGAATACTTGTCAGTGGTACATATCCGGCAGGCATGCTTTATTGAGTGGCCGCATGACTTTGTTAACAGTTGTGATATGAGTGGAATATTGCTTAACTTTGACACTGCTTTGGAGCTATGTGTATATTTCACACAATTGTTGATAATTACCATTTCGGCAAATTGTTGGTCTTCATATAGTTGCTTGCAAGAAGTATGAAATGTTTAGGGTATAATAGGGTTTTACAAATAGTTTGGATCTGATATATTGATGGAATATTACAACATTCCTGCCTTTCTCATACCATACCCACCTACTAATCCAAAGTATACAAGTATGGCAACAAAAATGCGGAACTCTCAGATAGGGCGGTCTGTTTGGTGTGTATGTTTGTCTACAAATGTTGGTGAATTTTCAACAGAATTATTTTTATCCCCCTGGTTTGTAAAACCAGAAGGGGATTTTGTCATCATGTAATGTGCGTATGTATGTTTATCCCCCTGGTTTGTAAAACCAGAAGGGGATTTTGTCATCATGTAATGTGCGTATGGGGGTGTGTATGTATGTATGTGTGTAGGGGGGGGGGGGGGGGGGGGGGGGGTGTGCGTGTGTGCCTTTTGGTTAGCCTTTTTTTCCAAATGCTGTATCTGTTGAAAGGATGGACGGATTGACTTCAAACCTTCAGTGATAGGTAGGCCATGGTCAAACACTGTAGCTGCTTGTTTGGGGGTCTAATTTGCAAAGGTCATCTGAGGTCAAAGGTCATCTAGAGGTCAAATCGTAAAAGTTGCCCAAATGCTGTATCTGTTGAAAGGATGGACGGATTGACTTCAAACCTTCAGTGATAGGTAGGCCATGGTCAAACACTGTAGCTGCTTGTTTGGGGGTCTAATTTGCAAAGGTCATCTGAGGTCAAAGGTCATCTAGAGGTCAAATCGTAAAAGTTGCCCGATTGACGTCAAACTTAGAGAAAAGAAACATGAACACCGGGTGAACATGTCTAAAATAAATTAGAGGTCATCCAAGGTCATCTGAGGTCAAAGGTCATCCAGAGGTCAAATCGTAAAAGTTGCCCGATTGACGTCAAACTTGGAGACAAGAAACATGAACACCAGGTGAACATGTCTAAAATAAATTAGAGGTCATCTGAGGTCAAAGGTCATCCAGAGGTCAAATCGTAAAAGTTGCCCGATTGACGTCAAACTTGGAGACAAGAAACATGAACACCGGGTGAACATGTCTAAAATAAATTAGAGGTCATCTGAGGTCAAAGGTCATCCAGAGGTCAAATCGTAAAAGTTGCCCGATCGACGTCAAACTTGGAGACAAGAAACATGAACACTGGGTGAACATGTCTAAAATAAATTAGAGGTCATCCAAGGTCATCTGAGGTCAAAGGTCATCCAGAGGTCAAATCGTAAAAGTTGCCTGATTGACGTCAAACTTGGAGACAAGAAACATGAACACCGGGTGAACATGTCTAAAATAAATTAGAGGTCATCTGAGGTCAAAGGTCATCCAGAGGTCAAATCGTAAAAGTTGCCCGATTGACGTCAAACTTGGAGACAAGAAACATGAACACCGGGTGAACATGTCTAAAATAAATTAGAGGTCATCTGAGGTCAAAGGTCATCCAGAGGTCAAATCGTAAAAGTTGCCCGATCGACGTCAAACTTGGAGACAAGAAACATGAACACTGGGTGAACATGTCTAAAATAAATTAGAGGTCATCCAAGGTCATCTGAGGTCAAAGGTCATCCAGAGGTCAAATCGTAAAAGTTGCCTGATTGATGTCAAACTTGGAGACAAGAAACATGAACACCGGGTGAACATGTCTAAAATAAATTAGAGATCATCTGAGGTCAAAGGTCATCCAGAGGTCAAATCGTAAAAGTTGCCCGATCGACGTCAAACTTGGAGACAAGAAACATGAACACCGGGGGAACATGTCTAAAATAAATTAGAGGTCATCCGAGGTCAACGGTCATTAGAGGTCAACCAAGGTCAAAGGTCAAAGGTCATCCAGAGGTCAAATCGTAAAAGTTGCCCGATCGACGTCAAACTTGGAGACAAGAAACATGAACACCGGGTGAACATGTCTAAAATAAATTAGAGGTCATCTGAGGTCAAAGGTCATCCAGAGGTCAAATCGTAAAAGTTGCCCGATTGACGTCAAACTTGGAGACAAGAAACATGAACACCGGGTGAACATGTCTAAAATAAATTAGAGATCATCTGAGGTCAAAGGTCATCCAGAGGTCAAATCGTAAAAGTTGCCCGATCGACGTCAAACTTGGAGACAAGAAACATGAACACCGGGGGAACATGTCTAAAATAAATTAGAGGTCATCCGAGGTCAACGGTCATTAGAGGTCAACCAAGGTCAAAGGTCAACAAGGGGTTAATTTGTGCAATGAACACCGTGGGAACATGTAAAAAAAAAATAGAGGTCATCCGAGGTCATCTGAGGTCAAAGGTCATCCAGAGGTCAAATCGTTAAAGTTGACCGATTGACCTCAAACTTGAAGAAAAGAAACATGAACACCGGGGGAACATGACCCATATATGACCGTTGACCTCATTTAGTTGATCTCCCAGCCAGGGGGATTCGCAAGTCGTGACTTGCTGTATTTTTATTTTTATTTTTTATTTTTTATTTTCAACGTAAAAAATTAAAATCAAACATTTTCAATTTCGTAACCTAATACATTTTTAAAGAGTATTTTGATGATACACATAACTCCAAAGTAATTAGTCTGACATTGTTACAGCCTTTTTTGTGACTGCATCACAGCTTAACATACATTATGAGTACAGTGCATTTATTTTTGCACTCCATGCAGCATTTTAAACTCTCTATGTGCATCTTCCATTGCCCTACAGTGTCCACTGATGTACACATTTACATTAATAGAGCCATTAGCGGAATGGTGTCATGATTATCCATTTATATTTGCTTTTTTATTATCTTGTTGTTTAGGCTAAATTAAAAAAATCATTTGTCTCAAAGCTCCCACGCGCGTTAGTTTATTGATGCGCATTAGAAGAACAAAAATCTTAAAAAATCTTTTTTTTTAAATTTATTTATTTATTTTAATTTTTTTCAACAACAAAAAAAAAAATCCAAAAATTTCACAGATTTTTCAGATTTTCATTGATCACATCATTCTTAATACAAAAGGTCACTTTTACAAGGATTTCAATATTTTATATTTAAAAAAAATAAAAAAAATAAATAAAAAAAACGCATTCCGCATAAGGTTTTGAAAAACTGAAGAGCTTTGAGACGAAAGATTTTTTTAAATTTAGCCTTATATGAAACTTTTTTATTTATAAGTGATTGAAATGTTGATATGATTGTAATACTTAATTGTTTTCTTCAGTAAAATCCTCTCATTTGATATGGATTGTTGATGTCCACTTTCAAACACGACTCTTTTTCAAAAAGGTCAAAAAGCACATTTTCTTTCACAATTAAAAGATCGCTCAATTGTTTTGTTTTTTAAATAAATTGTGATCAACCCTACTCATTTGTGTCCATTTATACCTATGTTACAGTTATTTCTTCATTTTATCTGGAAATGTCAATGTCAGAATTTTGTGAATTTTTACAAGTTTTGACAACCACAGCTGTCTTAGTGGTTCGTGAATTTCCCCATACAAGTTTTGACAACCAATCGATTAATCTAAATTGGTTTGTGATTTTGTCTAGATGTGACTCAGTTGCTAGACCCCCCCCCCCAAAAAAAAAGAACCCCAGATTTCTACTATGCCTTGTTCTGTGCACTGACTTCAGGGTGTATTCTATAGTTTGATCAGTTCCAAATTTGGTGAAGCCTTATTACAATAAGAGTGTATGAATTATTCAGTAATAATCACCTCAGTGCTGCACATTGACAGTCAATAACCTGTCTGTACATTTTTGCCCATCCTGTCCATTTTGTTTCCTATGTACATCAACCATTCTAGGCATAGATTTACTAGATACAGACCATTGTCACTACAAAGGTAATACAAAATATCATTAAAGATCCTATAAACCAAGTGGTGCTGTATAATAGTCCTATCTCCTTTTAAAGGAATATTCAGAGATTTGGGTGAAATTGCACCCTCTATTTTAATCAGATCCACATGTTACACTCTTGTTAAACTGCCGGTTCACAATTGCAATTACTTTATGGTAAGAAATTTTGACCAAGAGAAATTGAGTCAAGCTACGTAAACCAAAATTACTGTAGTTTTCCAGTGTGGTTAACTTAGCATTAATCATGACAATTTCTTTCTTTTGGACTTGCTTGATCTGTCCATGACAACTGCAAACCGGGGAATTTATAGCACTGCTTATAAAAATAATAATTGTAACTGATGAAAAGAAGAATCACTGGGAACTCCCAAAGACTAACAGTTCATCATATGGCTGTCTTTAATTAAGGCTATCTTGTTTATCCTCAATATTTTGTTTTCAAACAAACTTCTGAGTATGCAGACCTGAACTGCAAAAAAATCTCTGAATATTCCTTTATTATTAAACAGGATCGTATGTAAGGTGCTTTGGTCTGCTCAAATAGAACAAAAATCAGGACATATTTTCACTTCTAAACAGTTACTTATTTTGCATAATCTAAAAAATGTAATTTCTTCATCTCTGGCTCTCACAATTTGATATGCTAAATAAAAATCTTCTTTTATCCTTTTGCATGAGTGTAAACTTATGAATGGCTTTTTGATGTGTGATAATTATCATTTTTTTATCTTAAAAAAAAAATCGACATCTTTTTTGGACCTATGTCCCTATAATGTACAAATTGTCAAAATGAAATCCAAATCAATATATGGAAAGTCAAGGTGGATGACACAAAATGTGATTCAAATGAGTCGCCTCATTAGATTTCCATTGATCTCCAATACCAACGAGAGCTCTACTGAATTTTTGCAACTGTTTCATGAAATATATATAAAGACAACCAGTCTCTGATATGTCCCTTTATTTGGGTTATCAACTTAATCGATGGTGAACTTTCCATGTTCTATATTCTAAAAAGAACACCCCGTACATTTTTGTACACAATCTTATAAGAACTGTATAAATCCAATTGATAATTTGCATAAAGGTGATGAATTTCTCCCAGAAATGTTTCATTGGAACACATGAAACGATCTTTCAATCTATATGCGATGCATGCTACTTAGTTAAAACTTCTTCTCTATCACATTTGTCATTTGTCTATGCCACTTTTTCTTAAATCTTTTCACCCATATATTTAGGAGCATGTTAAGGAGGTTTGTATTGTTATTTTTTCTCGTGTGCATGGTTGAGAATAATTGGCACATGCACATATTGGCTAGGTACTGTGCACATAAGTGCACTGCACATAAGTGCACAATGTATTAATTTTCTACATCTATGTGTACACGATCCATAAGTATGCTACATGCATATGCATACAATGCATAGTTGTGTTACATGTACATGTACTTGATACATGATTGTATATACATACACATACAATGCATAGTAGTAATGTACATGTACTTGATACATGATTGTATTACATTCACATGCATGAATGTGTTATAGTTACATCCATGAACAACGTGTTCAGTAAACATGCTGAATGTACTGTATGCACATGGACACAATGCATGATTGTGCTATGAGTATGTCACAGTACATGTACATGGTTAATTCTTTGAATATTCCAAAAATCATAAGCATTATTAACACATGCATGAAAGGTCAAGGTTATTATGCTGACATGTACACTATACATGCTAAAATCTGTAACATAATTAGCTTATGCATGAAATGGTTTGGCAATGCTGAAAGGTTAACTCTGAGCCCAATATACATGGCATGGTCAAGTTGATGTTAAAAATGTACATCATACATTCTAAATTCATGATCATAATTTTAGCTTGTGCATGAAATGGTTAGCTAATAGTGTGCAGACGGACATACACGGAGCACTTTACGACACAATGTTAGACTACTACGCACCATAACATATTGAACAAGTTCTAAATAATGGTCATTTAATTTGATAGTGGTATACAAATATTTTGAAATTGATTTTATATTGAACAATTCTACAATTAGGCTACAACTAAATTGAATAAATGGAATTTTGGTCATTGCCTTCTTTCAATTCATCATTTCATTTCATCCACCGACATGGAATTATAATATTATATGTGCAACATTGGTGAAAAAGTGTCCATTTCTGAATTCGTAACATTAATATATTTATTGTGTGAGATCCTAAAGCTTTTCACCATTCGTAACATAGTTTTGATCTTGATTGACCTAATACCTTAAACTTCCTAAAAATAATATTTTTCTGAAAACTAATTTGCATATTTCAATCAAACTAATCAAGCAATATTCTCAAGTAGGATTCCTATGGAATCGAAAACCTGCTTTGTAAGCCTACTTTATTCTGTACCGGAGACCTATTTTATTCTGTATGGAGGACCTATTTGAGAACATTGGCACTGATTGAACCCTTAACGTATGCTGTGATGTGAAATAATATTAATAATAATAATAAACTTGTATAGCACATAACACAAAAAGCGTCTAGGCGATTTATACAAACCATGAAAATGCAAATACACAAAATTAGATATGCATATTAAAAGGAATAGTACAAAATATGAAATAATAAAGTTAAAATACTGCTAAAAATATAACTACAGTACAGCTCGCATTAGAATGGACACTGCAATGTCATTGCAATGACATAAATGGTTACTTGATTAGTACAGTCATTGCACTGACATTGCAATGATTGCGTTGACATTGTCCATTCTATTTCGAGCTGTACTGTATAATAGCACTATAATGGGATATATAAGTGCAACAAATAAAATATAGAACATTGGATTGCTTGCACTGTGTGACTGCACAATTAACAATTGCAATCATCCATATGCAATTGTTTATTAATAATCAGAGTTTCTTTCCATTCAATTTTAACAAGTATCGGAATCTTTTTGCCTGAAAATTCGAAATAAATGGAATTTCTTTAAATTTTGCTAAATCAGGAAGGACAACCCAACAACATTAGGCTATTAACATTGGTCTTGCAGTGCTTGTCTTCAGATATCATTAAAATGCAGTTGCAACTGTGCATCTTTTCATCTCACTTTCTTGCTCTAAGTAATAAAGATATATTTGCATATTGCTATCCATAAAATAGATCTAGTACTGTCCAAGAGGGGGGCATGTTCAACAAACCCATGGCAAAGCACTATAGCTACTATACCAACACAACGAGTGCAACGCCTGGCAGACGACGAAGCACCATAGCAACGGCCACATCGTTATTGGAGCAGACCAGGGATATGGATAACAGATTAAATAAACAAGTAGGTGGAAGCTGGAAATAGGGTCTCTCTTTTAATTTTAAGACATTTCCATCTTAAATTGGATATATGGATTTTGATGTGTGATTTTGATGTTGCTGTTCTATCAAAACCTTGTATCTCCATCTGGCACTTCAGTATGTATAAAGTAATACTTTGTATGTATCACATTTGGGCAGTCTGTTTTTAACATGTTCAAGGGCCAAAACCACATCTGTCAAAACCTTGTTAGTGCTTGTGCCCCCTGAACATGTATTAAACAACACTTCCTATGTATAACCAATGGGCAGTTTTATCATCATTCATAATGAAGACAGAAGTGACAATTATAGGTCAATAAATGCGTATGTGTTGTTTCAAGAGAAAATAGACAAATCATATGCAAGCACGTGATGTTGATGTGTGAATAATGGCACGACCCCACAGGGGGAGTGCTATTGAGAGCATGATCCAAGTGCATTCATTCTTCTAATATTTCGATAAACAAAACATACGCTGTATTGACCTAATTCATACACTACACTATACAAATCAAAATTCACAATTTAATTTTGATCTATGTATAATAACAAATAAAAACATAGAAGCATGTAGACTGGTATTGGGTTCGATCATGATTTTAGATATAATTTAGATACCTTTTTCGAACCATTGTGTTTGAGCTCCGTAGCTTTCGAGGTCATCATGACCCCTTCATTCAGCGTGGTATATCACACCGCTAATAAATGCGGTGTGATATACCAAATTGACTGTCATGAGTGCCCAAAATCTTACGTGGGTGAAACCAGCAGAGCCCTTGCCACCAGGTTCAAAGAACACTCGAACCACAAAACAACTCCTCTCACAGCTGTGGCAGAACACTCCAAAGACTTCAAGCACACAATCAAGCTTGATGACGTCCAAGTGATCGCCAGAGAAAACCAGTTTTGGAAGCGTAAAATCAGAGAGGCAATTGAAATCAGGACTCAGAAACCGACCCTCAACCGAGACACCAGCTACGACCTCCCCGCCATCTACGATGACCTGCTGTCATGTGATCGCCCAAAAGGTGGTCATGTGACAAACAGAGGGAAGTAAACACTACGCTGAATGAAGGGGTCGTGATGACCTCGAAAGCTACGGAGCTCAAACACAATGGTTTAAAAAAGGTATCTAAATTATTCCTAAATAAAAACATGTTAACAAGTTGGCTAACATCCGCAGAAACCTGAGATGCCTGAACAACAAGTAAAAACAAAAACAAAATCTGTTTTGTGTATGGTAAAACCAAAAGCTGTGTGGAAAGTGTTAAGTCATTTTTGGAATACACGCTAGGGGGACACAGATGATAACAATCAAATATTTGTTTGATATTCCACAGTTCAGCATATATAATGAAAGGAAAAGCGTGTGTGTGAAACCTGCCATCAACATGGATATAGTCCATGATTTGAATACACCGCCTACCGAGGTAGCGGCCTTACTGCAATCAATACTTGCTCTGGAAAAAAAGTAAGTGACGATAAGTTGGCAACATGATAGAGGCATGATAGCTCACTGTAATCTACTATTGGCTATTCCATTTCTATACTGCTCTCAAACATCAATGTTTTCCGTAGAAGTTGAATGAAGAAATCAATATTACTACAGGGTAGGGTGTATCAGAATGAACTATACTGTGTTTCTAAAATACATAAAAAATACAAAAGGATTATTGTTTTAAATTTAAACACCTGCAATATAAAGGTGAACATGTTTCCTACATTATATGGTAATATCATTGAGATATCTCTTTTTGTTCTCGTGTGGCAAGACTTAATTGAAATTCGATGAAAACGTGTTTCAATTTGTTAGCTCAAGAAGAATTCACAGACCGTGAAAAGCCATCGGCAAATCTGATTTAACGCATGGTTTCTTCTCACGTGTATTTTATGTCAACTACTCTTATTATGTAAATTGATCATTTTGACCAAAATTGAAATCTACCATCTTTACCAGAAAGTCTGTATTTTCTATCAGAAATGTCCGATTTTCAAAATCTGAAATTCTCAAGAAAGCTGGGCGTTTGCGCCAGATATATGTGAAAACGGTTTGAACAATATCGATTGAATTCATACCGTAATAAATCATATTGCCTCAGTATAGTTAATTCTGATACACCCTGTATGGTAGCTGAAATGCATCAGATTTGTATCTTTTGAAATGACACACCCATAAAACTTACAGGTCAATCATATTCTCTTAAATCCCTCAACAAATTCAATTCTAATCTGTCTTGTGTTGTTCATTCAAGGGGAAAAGATGTTTTCAGATGTATAAACAGACATGCATTGCCCATCATTATGACTCCAGAGAATATGGTTATAGTAGGCATATGAAAGTATGATCAAAATAGTATTTTTATATCTTGAAATTAAAATCTCTATTTATAGATCATCAAGTGACAGTGCCTTGCCAGACTGGCTTCAACACCTTGATTTAGACTCCATGTCCAATATATTATGCCAAATGCTACTACAAACCATCAGTTGCCTTGGTGATACCAGATGGGAACTCAGAAGGATGGGACAACAGGTAATTATATCATTTTATTGTCTGATGATTTTGTTTTAATATTTCTCCCTCTTTTTTATTAGTGACATAAATAAGATCTAATCATAAGTTAAGTTAGGGTAACCAGGCAGGTTGTTTGTAGTAATTAAACTATCAGGGGGAAACGTAATCCAAATAATGACAGAAGAAAGTTACTCTAACCCGGTATGTTGCGATGTGAATCCAGGCAATCGTGCATCACGCTACAGGAGTTGCCCTCCCCCAAAATAGCTTTTCTTTGCCTATACATAACCGTCCATAATTGTGCCAACTAGCACAACACTTCTGATGGATTTTACATGAGTAGTATTAAAGGAGCATTGAGAGATGTATCGATATACTAAATGAGCAAATAATGTAAAGATAATAAAGATAATCATCAACATAGCCCAAATCCAAAATGTCATACAATTCTGACATCGCCTTCATGCCAAATTGGCAAATAACGGCACTTCTGGGTTGAGATTTGCCGCGAAGGTCCGCTAGTAAAAGGATAGCATAACTTACGAATTCAGCACCTAGTTTCGATATGATCATATCGAAACTAAGAAAATCATGACATTTTATATGATCAACATGATTATGTTGGTAAACTGTTTCAGATGGTAGTTAGTATATGCCTAAGTATTACTTTGATGCAAAAAAACTGATTTCCAGGGTAATTGAGGGCGCACTCCCATACGGATCTCTCAATGCCCTTTAAACAAAAACTTTTTATCTGGGGATAAGGTGAAACAAATTATTTCAAAATTGACACCAAATATTAGAGATAACTTCTACAATGTTTATTATCTTTGTTACCACAAATTAGTACTAAGGACAAATCCACAATAGGAACCATCATTTTTAAAACTTAAAGATAAAAAATGACTATATAAACTTCATTTAACGCCACTTAAGATATTGATAAATACCATTTGATGTTTATTTAACATTAATAATAACAAAATTCCTACAATTTTATGTATGATAAAAGTGTGTATGATCATATGGGCTTCTTTCAAAATGTACTTTTGAAACATTTTGACCTCTTTTTTCCAACAGGCGTTACCACTAATTACAGAGTGTATAAGATGGTATGATATGTCCATCTTGACCACCCTATGGGATACCTATTTCACCCCATCAGCCACGCTAGGTAGTTATGGTTGTGCCTTGGCTTTACGTTTCTCCATCCATCATGCTACTAAACTGGATCACTTTTTGCAGGAGCCACCTCTTTCGTGGAAGGTAGGTTAAAAAATGTAAACAGAGTAGCAGTGAACTAATTGATTGGTCCATCAGATTCAGGGCTCTTTGTTGAGTTTCCAGTTTGATTTCTAATCACTCAGTTCATTAACCTTGTTAATATCTATTTGGCTTTTGTTCAGTGGCGTAGCTAGGTTTTTCATATTGGGGAGGGGGGGTAAGAAATGAAAGTGAACCGACAAGATTGTCTGAGTAAAGAATTTGGCGCATAGCGCATGAAAATGTTTGACTTTACACTTATTTTTGCTATGATTGAGGTACATTTTAGCTCTAGACAAGCTTGTACCAACAACTATTGCGTTTTGTGGACACATGCATTCATAGCGCGCGAAAAATTTCCATCTGTGTACTTTTGACCATCATAATTCCATAAGTCCTCTTGTCAAATGTACCGACAGTGCCAATCTTAACCGACACGATGGTCAATATTGGGTGGGGGGGGGGGGGGGCAATTACCTCCCTCGTGCCCCCTGGCTACACCACTGCTTTTGTTCACATTTGCTCTTTATATACAAAAAAAACCAGGACAAGTTGTATATTAGTTAGTTGTGATTTCGCACAATTGAGTAAATGATACCTCATAAATATTCTTGAAGTAATCATTCCATGAACTATTTACACCGTTTCATCATCTACAAATATTGTTTATTCCTCAAGGGAAGAAAAAGGTGTGACTATTTCCCTAGGGTAAAAGGTATGTAGCAAGATCTTCAGGGGGAAAATCACACTGATCCCCTGTAACCATGTATGTTCCAACAGAAATGATTTCCACATGCCTTTTATTTTAATCATTGTTGAAAAAGTAAAATAAATCAACTTATCAGTAATAATTATCCACTATGATGGTTGAAAAAGCTGACAGATCACTTAACGCACTACTTAAAGCCACCATTCCTTTGAAGGGTTTGTACACTTTGACTGGGTCACACACTTAGTATGTGATATAGAAGTAGCATAATGTTGACCTCATGTTCAATCAAGCATATTATTTACTTATGTCTGTGTGTAATCTCACAATCATATCATCACTGTTCTGTCAAAACCTTGTATCTCCATCCGCCCCTTCAGCATGAATAAAAGTAATACTTCCTAATGCATAAACATTGTGCAGTCTGCTCTAAACATGTTCAAGGACTAAAAACACATCTATCAACACCTTGTAAAAGCTCTTGCCCCTATGCATAACCGTTGGTCCTTTTTACTTTATACATGCTGAAGGGCCAGAAAAACATATATATGAGGTTTTGACAGAACATCGCCGGTATATGATCAACACTTACATTACGCTAAAATTTCCAACAGATATTAGCGTCCACTCCCAGGCATGCATCAACTACTCGTTAAAATAAAGTTTCCTATAATAACCAAAAGGTATGTTTTATGCCGTCAAAGACTTAGTAGGACCTAAAGTACGCTATTGCCCTATTGGTAGATATGCATGGCTGGAAAAAATGTTTATTTCCCCGGAAGTAAAGAAAGTTTCCCAGTAGAGAAAGCAAGATTTTCCTTCATTTCTTATGTATTTCCTTATTTGGAAAAGTCAAATTTCCCACCAAATACCGAAATATGCCGGGAAGGAGATTCCTTAATTCCACATTTTTTCCAGGCAAAAAAATATGTTATGCTCTGTAAGAAAAACACATTTTAAAGTAACTCTGAAACATTCTCGTCCATGTTCTTTGTGTATTGCCAGGATCCCGAAAGTTGTCAGCGCATCTCCATGTCTATAGTAGACGCCATACGTGAGGGCCTACCAAGGTGGTGTAATGTTGCTATGCAACTAGTAAAGCGACCAATCATAGACAAGATATCAGTGGTTGCCTTGGAGATACTCATGTTGGCTAACAGCTTCTTTTCTCCACTTATTGATGAGGTAGGAATAACATTTTGTCTAGGAAAATAGGAGGCTTAACGCTAATCATATGAAATGGATTAAAAATAAATATATAATTTTTAAAGGAAACATTTAAATAAATTTCAAAAGTTATAAACATCAACAAAATACACACTTCTTCATGCATTGGCTTTGTTTCTGTATCTGTGCAAACCAATGCCTGTACATTCAAACTATGCATTAATTTCAATAGGAGCTGTCTCAAGCTGCCTAAAATCTACGCCAATACTGTTGTAAACACAACCTCTGTGGTCCAGAGGGTAATCCTTCACTGCTATAGCGAGAGGGACTGGGTTTGAGACCCGTGTATTTTGAAGGTCATTGTTAATTACATTCATGCCAGTTCATTCAAGTCTTTATATCATTTGTTGGAAACTACCCTATCATAAAATTCACCCCCTCTTCCCCTGGTTCAATGTTGAAAATTTGGTGGAACTGAGATGGCATATAACGTTGCAAATATTACAGAGTGTTCCAACTAATTATGGTCAGGATTGTAGATATTCAGGGAAGTATAGCATGATTAAGTTCTGTGCACAACAGTCTGTGGAAAATGTTGTACATTTGTTGTGAATAAAGAGGTATATTAGTTTTTAAATAACCTTCTTATATGGGTCATTTCAAAGATGATGTTTTATAATTCCAATGCTTTGTTTTCTTTTAACAGAGGGCTACATATGAGTGCATAGTACTAGAGTGTTTTCAACATATATTTTACCATGCTCATCCGACACATTCCTTATCCAAGCCAGCTAGGCACCAAGGCAAAGTTCAACCATTCCATACACCAACAAGTGGTTGTCTAAGGTAGGTATCTAATATGGTTCATCGAGTAGACCCTAGCTTTTCAATCTTCATATTGAACTGTGCACAATCAATTGTACAATTAGGTCAGTCTTGAAAGAGCCAAATCGAGGGTTTAGTGCAACAAAGGGCTATCTGCATTTCGGTCATTTTGAGAAAAAGTGAATTGAAGATTTGTACCCATCATTGTCACCTATTGGTTTTGACAAGTTAAACGAAATGCTATTCAAACCTTTTTGATTAGGGGAATTTACTATTTTCTCATAATTAGGTTCCTGAACTTGTGCGGATCATTTTAATACCAAAATCTAATTTTGGCCAAAAATGCAGATGGCCCTTTGTTGCACTAAACCCTCGAAATGTTCTGTAAAAAAGAATAATTCAGTGTTTTACTGTTGAGACCATGAAAAGGCATTCGACCGATTCATCCAATATGTTTTCTTTCTTGATCCTTTTCAGCTGCTGTACAAGATCCCCCAGTGTGCAACCTTACCCTCAACAAGTAGAGAAACACTTACTGTCAGAGATCCACAGTCTCATACCAGTGTTTATTAGAATGTGCCAGGTGGAAGGTGCAATGGCTTCTCTGCCTATATTGGTGTATTATATAGGGGAATACAGTGGGGATGAGGCTATTGTCAGGTCCATGATGGATGGGTAAGACATTTTGTTGCGCAATTATGAATATTTACAATTGAATCTTAGCTTTCAACATGCATTATGATAAGGATAGGTGATGAGCTACAATGTCTTGTATGAGTGAACGAATGCAAGGACAACAGCGATTATCAAGTGCTCATGCACTGTCAGAGAATATATTATCTACCATAAAGTGTATCTTAATATTTCTAAACTCATTACATAACTTTTGTCCACTAAATTGAAGTCTTAATTTATATTTTAAAAACACTGCCCATGTAGGTAATATTATGGGTAAAACGTTCTATTTGTTGATACATAAAAAAATGAAAGACTGGAACATATACTTTCTTTTATTTTATAAACTTGAATATAATTTGCATAATAAATGTACTCTTTTTACAGGACTAACACCATAGCGCAGAGTCTAATAGATGACTGGATGTCAAGGACATCTGCAGGTGCTAAGCTACCAGGGTCTTTAATTGATAATGTACAACTTACATTCCAAGAAATTACATCGGTGCTAAAAGATAAGGTAGGAAAAGAAGATATTGTCAGCTTATGTTAACAAACGAAAACCCTGGTTTATGGACCCAACTTATCCATATTATGCAAATTCCAATACAGGGTGAGTCAAAAAAAAGTTTACTCAACTTCAGCGATTTGTTTAGAAAAAAAGTATTCGTTTGTTTTCAAAACAATTTACTACGGTAAAAAGATTAATTAATTAGCTTTAATATGAATTTTATCTGGTTTAGATTGGTTGAGGGAAACTTATTTTACGCTGTTTTGAATAAAAGTGACCAATTTAACGTCCGAACACGCTTCCAGATCTTGACCATTATATTTCATAAGATACGACCAATACAAAATTACAATACCGACAGCGAAAGGATCAATTCCTTTGTTATGAAATGATTAAAGTGTGGTAATTGTGTCATAAATAGGCCTTAAAGCTGTCTATTGTTTTAATATATTAGGAGACAATATTGAACAAGTCTATTGTCTACTTAATTCTTTTAATAAACAGGATGTGTAATACTTTACATCATAATCCTAGTAAACATTATTAAGCTCGTTAAGCTTGAAATTAAAATCCGTGTTTTTGGTGAAAAAACAGCTCCTGTACAGAAATAGTCATATTTACTTAACGGTATCATCAAATAGCGTGATTTTTTTTCCAGATGGTAGCAAAGAAATGGCGCAATCATTTAAAGTTTTGTTTGCCTTGATTTTGTGGTCAGAAATATTATTTTTGATTTTTGCAATTAGGGTAAACTTTTTTTTGACTCACCCTGTATAGCAATTTTGTGACCATTTTTGAAGTTTTGTTATGAAAAGTCTTTTCTTCAAAAGAATTCCTTATTGGTTGTGAATTGTCAATTTTGCCATAATGCGTATATCGGGCTCATTGAGGAATCAGTGACAACACAAACAATGCACTGTAAAAAGTATAACCTAACATACCGGCTTATTGCCATTATACTGATTTCCATTCGGTAAACCATCTCCCTACTCATCATATGACCTTCCGTAGTAGTACGGCTTTAACTTTAAATACAGATATTTTACAGCGGTGGAGCCAAAATTAAAGCCTTTCCAGACTGAATGGCATTTCCGCGCACTTTCCAAACCCCACAATTCTGGGCTTTTTGCACTCACTTCCGTCGCCATAACGTCGTTATATAAACTGTATCTTCATATTATTGTATAATCCTTTATATCTACTCTTTACACTTCATATCGTATCTATTTATATATTGTTATATTATGTTGTTGGATTGTTTTAGATGTTTTAACCTTCCAGGCTTCAACCAAATCACTTATGTTGATTGTGATTAAACATCACTGATTTTTTTAAATAATATTTTGTTTTCTTCAGACTTTGGAACTATCCACAGTGCGACCTGTATTAGATATGTTCCTCAGTTTAAGTCAAATTATGGAGAGCACAGAACATCTTCAGCTTGTATTTGAAGCTGTTACACACAGGCTGGAAATGGTAAGAGATCATTGTGCACTATTATAGGTCATATTTCTCAGTATTTAGGGTTAACATTTCTCTTTGCTTGCCATTAATCCTATCACCTTTTGTGGCTGATTTTTATTCACATTACTTAAACAAAGTAATCGGGGAAAGGTAGGGGGAAGAAACTTGCACTTGACTGGCCAGGGATTGAACCTGGAGTCCTACGTGGCAGGTAAAACTACACCATCCAAGCCAGTTCTTTCCGTATTTGGCCCATCAATTTCCCAGATAGTTTATTTTTTCCAAACTCACCCCAGGGAATTCATGTTAAATGTAATTGCAATCAGACTTGGTTGATAATACATAACTATTGTTCTTACTCATCTTTCTACAGAATGGAAGTTCAAATCCCATGTTGCCTATTATGGTTCAGGGTGCGAGTCCAAGTGAGAATTCTCCACTGGGTAGCAACAATTTGTCTTTCAGGTCCAATGACATTCCAGCTAGCCCGGTAGATGACAACAGGATATCGGATGAAGATGAGGAAGACAGGGAACCATCAGGTGGGTGTGTGGTTGGTGTGTGGGGCATGTCCATTGTTTGATTGACCATCTCAGCAATTCTAAGTTGCTTGAGGGAGTATAAATCATAAGTTCAGTTGTCAAAGATAAATTGATAATAAGCAAGAAAGCCTCAATTGAAAAACGACTGTGTAGATGTACTGTGACTTTTTGTTTTGGTAATTCCCTGTAGCCATATCAGTATTTTGATGCATTATTATAAATGCTTTTAGGTAAAATTGCCATTGAAAGATGGAGTTGAAATGAAATAAAAGTACAAAACATTTTAATGAAAGGAGCAAATTCACTATAATAAAACCCCCAGCAAACTTGACATGTGCATCTATATATCAATTCCTGCAGATCAAACTTATTAACTCCAGTTGTTGGGCTTTATTCAGATATACAAGATCTCAATTTTGATAAGAGAAAAGTGAGGGTATAATCCTGTGAATTGGATCCCAGAGAAATAAACAAACACAAAATCAAATATAGAAATTAGTTTAATAGTAAATTGAGCAGAGTGGGCTCCAACAAACTCAATTTAGTCTTATTTAGTTGACTAATATTTCTGATTTTCTTACACAGCACGTAATCGCATGTTATCAGAGTCTGTTGCTCTTAATGTGAGTACTGGCAGTAGTAACACAACACCTCGTCTGTCTGTGTCTGGTAGTGAGATGGATAACAGAGCTTTGTCGCCAACAGCCGCTGGGAATGATGATGATAGTGGGTCAGATTGGGATAGCTGGGACGATGAAGAAGAGGTAAACTTGAGTTGATATTGATAAATTCATTCCATGTGTGAATCTAACCAATGAAATTAAAATCAATCTGTACTGGCCAGTTGTTTGAAAATATAAGTCTCCTATGTGTATTCTATATTGAACACCTTATATGTGCATTAGGTGTACCAACTCAAAAATATTCTTGGAACAGTCTAAAAACCAGTATGAATGTTTGCTCTTGATGATTATGGCTAACTCCATGAAATTGTATTATTTAACAGGACCAGACAATGATGTGTAGTTTATTGTCAGAATTCATGAAGAGGCTCAAGGCACAGTACTCACAACAACAAGGTAAGGGAGCACTTAATGTTTATAGTCACTGTCATAATGCTATGGACCAAATTCAAGGTATTTTATGTGAGCTTGATTTGTTGTTTCATCCAAATGGATAATACATGCGAACAACTATGTATGCATGTGCATCAGGGGTAGCACTGGCTCAAAAATGTGAGGAGTCCCATTTAATTTTTCAGGACCCTTTAAAGACTGCAAAAACTAAATTTAAGGGGTCTCCCAGAAATATAAGGGGTTCTCGTTGAATTTGAACTGTGAGTCAGTGACCCTCATTGCAAACAGTCGCTAACACAGATACGCACATGTTAATCAGTAGAAGATACTTATAGAATGTTTTGGAAATCGCTTGAAACTTTTGCGGAAGCAATTCGGAAGCGATTTAATGTGTTTAAAAACTTATTAAAATACAGGATTTGCATTGTATTTATCTTTTACGGACATTAACAAATTTACAATGTAGGAGATTGACAATTTTCAGAATGTCTTAAGGTTTCCACGTCCATACATCGTCAGATTTAAGGGGTCCCTTCATTTTCGATTGGGACCCGTTAGTGAAGTTCAATATGTAAACTTACGCGTCCCACAAGAAAATGAGGGGTACTAGGACCCGGGGGCGCGCAAGAACGCGACCCTTGATGTGCATGGTGATCTCATGATTGACCAATCAGGAAATGCAGTCAATTTTGAATGCTTCCAATTCACACTTCAGGGTTTACGCACATATGCGCGCATTGGTGGCATTGTCCATAGCATTATAGTGTTTAATGATGATCAGTTTGTTCCATACAGTGGTAAGAGTGACACATTGGTGTCATTTAGTGCTTGTTTGTGGGTCAAAATACTAAAATCCAATAGATTTACACATCTTTGGTAAGGTTTCCTTCTCTCGTGAAAGAGTATTTTAGTCATTTCTGGTTAAATTACTTGAATTTCCACTTCCTTTTATGGCTGTTTTAAGAATATGACACTTTATGTTAATCACAGTCACAGAAACTTCACATGGCTTTTGGCCATGTTTGATTATAATAGGCGATTCACAACATCAGGGGTTTACCAATTGTTCAATCTTTTGCAGGCGGACCAAGTCCATTCCAGGTAGAGCTGAGTAATACAGGGGACAGAGAGAGAAAACTCATTACAGGTCTACTCAATCAATGAGATAAAAGGAAGGACTCATCAAACTCTTAGCCGAGGTTGAGAGTCAAAAGCTGCAGTTGTGAGGAAACTCATCAAAGCAGTGTGCGTTGGAGGATCCGCATGGGCATTCAATGAGGTTGCCAGTATTTCGTCATAACAGCCATTTTGTGGTTCCTATATATAGTATACTCTGTTAGCTATAGGTGTTCAGGACAAGAACCCCTGAACACCTATAGCTAACATGGGTCAGTCAATGACCAAGAATAACTGGAGGTCAGACATAACTTTCAAGTGAATGATGAGTTTGTGTGTACAAACCCTGTTTACAAACACTATGTTTCAGGTACTGATGGTATGTCTCTGTAGGTGGCTTGCAGCCAGAATATGGTCCTATCATTCGATGACTGTAATCAGAATGAACATTTCATTTACTACATGTATGTAGATGATTGCACCCAAACATCATCAGGCTCCTCGGGTGACAGCACTTCACTGAATCCTATCGCAGTGTGATAGCTTCAATATGATGAATATTGTGGGTCAGTGTCTTATTTTTGCCATTTCCTGACATTATTTTTAAACAATGGACCTTCAAGTATAATTTTGTGTGAATCCAAGTGAGGCCCTAACTAATTAATTTCTATCAATACAATTCACCTTGATCATTGCCGTCCTTACTAAATACTACTAAATTATTCTTTATGTATTCATCCCTGTATCATATATTGGTCATATTATTTGTATGGTATTCTTAAATACCATATTTATAGGCCAATATGTTTTATAATAATAATTTATTATGCTTGTATTGTGAATTAGATCAGATTAATTCAAGAGCAACAATTACAACAAGTTTTGGCTTTACATACAAACAGATTACAACGTTTAGATTTACAAGCCGAATGGACAATCTATCAATTATTAATCTTTTTTATAATGGTTTGTCAATTAGTGAGATAGTCTTTATATATTATTCATACTCTTATTAGTAGTTACCAACCAATTGTTTGTTTTGTTTTTATTGGTCATTAAAGAGATTGTTAACTTTGATTTGTATTGTTGTGTATGAATTAGGTCAATTCATGGACTCATTTGTAAAATCAATCACGTCAGAATAGTCTTAATCTTGTATCATCATGAGCAGCTGGAAAATTCATATTTCGTTTAGTACATTCTCACCTGCACCATCCCTTCTTTTCTGTAACCCGAGTCGGTTTTATTCTTCACTTGTTTTCCTCTTGAGTCTGCAACTAGGATTCAGGTGGATATTTTTGATAATCGATTTAAAATAGGAGGTCATTTTATTTATATTATTGGCTGGAATAGAGGCACATACTTGAAATTCGTATATATAGATAGTAGAATTTTCAGGAGACGATAGGTAGATATACATTTTCACAGCTATATTCCAGCAGTGAAGAAGAAAAATGCCCCAAAAGTGCACTTTATTTCTATGTTGACAATTTTGGAAAACAGTGGAAAGTGTTAGAATTTGATTGGGTATAATGCTGTCTTGTAGTACTTTGGTGCCGAGAAGATAATTGGTATAGCCCATATATAAAATACACAGCTATATGTGACTCGTCACATCAAAATGGACATGTTGGAGGCCCGAGTCAATTCTGAGTTATTGGTATGATTTGAAAGAGAACATTTTAAGCTTTGAAATGATACCATGTTGAATGTAATCAGACTTTGTAATCACAAGATATGAATTGAAGAAGCATATTTTTGTCTATTATTTTCTTTATGTTTCAACAAATATATTGCCCTCTATCTCAAAACTGTGTTTGCCGACAACATGTCCTTTTTGACGCGACTGGTCACATATATATTCCAGCTGCATTCTTACGAAGAAGAATATTCAGGAAAAATATCCCAGAAGTGCACTTTATTTTGACATTTTTTTGGGGAAAATGAAAGAGTCAGAATTTGATTGTGGATAATGCCGTATTGTAGTACTTTTGGTGCCATCACTTTGTATAAATCTCCCTCCATTTGGTGCTTATTCTACCATTGGACTGTTCAAAAACAATATATATTTGTATAATAAATAGTTACATTTACTTAACTTGTACATTTTTATACTGTGCTATTTATTTTAAAAAATGGGCATGTAGTATGGATGCATGTTGTATCATTTATTTATGTTGTTAAAATGTCAGTATTAGTATCTTTTCAATTTGTCTTCATTGAATTGTTTTTCTCTCACTTTGATTTGTGAATTAGTGACCGATCAGGTACCAGACCGCACATCTTTGACCAATGAGAATTAGGATCCGATTCAAACTTATTGTTTGAAGTTTCTGCATGTGGTTGAATTATTTTCGTAATACAGAAAATAAATAATTGGGTGAAAAATTGAAGAAATTTTTGATCAGTATCCAAACTTGTGACTTTTTAATGTAACATGTTATATAATCATTTTTTATCATTGTTAGTGTAATGTGGTGCTGTGCATTTATTTTATTTCCATCCAGAAAGATATATTCATAGCTATTTATGTTGTTATTATGATAACACCAACCACTATTTAGTGAAACATGTTTGCGATACTCTCGTGTCAGTTCAGGTTAGGAAATGACGTCAGTGTGTAGTCTATAGTTTAATCAGTTCCAAATTGGCGAAGCCTCCTTACAGCAGCGAATGAATACAGAAGGATGCGGGCGCGCATGAAGGCATCAAGCGCAATGTGCATCATATGTGTCACGCGTGCGTGCAGCCAAAACAGTATGCGTCTGGTCATAATCGATGGCGTATGCTTGAAATATTTTTGCGCGCAGAGAGATAAAAACGAATATTTCTCGCCAATTTAGAACTGATTGAACTATAGAACAATTATGTGCAGCACTTTCTGCGCCACTGCAAACATTCTTCTTTGATTGCACGGATACAAATACTGTCGCATTGGAGTTACGGGCGCGATTGAATAATGCGTACTAGAATATGCGCTGATGTCATCTCTTAACTAGATCTAAATATAGATCCTCTGTTTACCCCAATCTCGGATTACCCAAATCCAGTGTCCATTGGAGGCAGCTTGTGGTGACAACTAACTCTAGGCCCATGCATGTTCATGCTGCAAAGTGTACTAGTACAGTTTGATAATGCAATGTCTTGGATAATGGTTAAAATAACAATTGTGTGTTTTTTGAAAACAGATGATAGAAATTTGTTTTAATTATTTTTTATTAAAGCAATATTATGTGATCTTTTTCAATTTTGACACTTATTTGTTCTCTTTTATATGAAGTTTGACTTATCAGGAATCTATCTGGACCATATTTTCCATTAAAACCATAACAGAACTTTACTAAATCATAAAGGAAATCTGATTCTAATTTTTTGTGAATTTGTCAAAATATTCTTTTTTAATTGTCATCAAGCATTCCTACTATATTATATTCATCAGCTGTAAACAGCGTGTTAACACAGTGTCAAACCATGGAATTCTATTTATGAACAAGAAAACCACTCAGAACTGACGGGTTATTCGCCAACTTATTTTCAAAATTTGATTTTGAAGTAATTAGGAAACATATTGCTCTGTAACTTATAGTCCCTGTCATAATGCTATGGACGAAATTCAAGCTTTTTATATTTTGTTGTTGTTTGCGGAGCTGCGTCCAGATGCATGAAATGCGCGAACTATGCATGCGTGACGATTTCACGATTGGTGCGCAGTCATTTTTTGGAAGTGCCCGGTACGCACACATTAGAATTATGTCCATAGCATTATGACACTGACTATAGTAAGAATATATTGTAGTTTCATGTTTAGATTGTATAATATGCCTTTAATATTATAATTATAGTGATAAAAGGTGGTGTAGAAAAAATTGTCACAGTGCCTTAATGTTGATCATATTTTATTACAAATCTGTGAAAGTTTCATGTATTCAGATTTGTTCATCAACAAAAACATTGTAAAGAGAGGAGGGTGGGTGTGTGCTATGTTGTGTCGCATATTACGTTGTATTCTAGCAAAATCAGACAGCTGAACATAAACTGATCAAATTCAAGAATCAAACACAAAACAGGGAAATAAAATATTGGAATAACTATATAATTTTTTTTCATTATTCAGTATTTTTGAATGTGATGTCCAAATTCAATTCAAAACAAAAACGTATCAACATCCACATATTTACCTCATCGGAAATAGTTACTAAATACCCAAAATTTAACCTTGGCCTATGTCTGATTTTGTATCACCATGTTAGACTCATTAACTTTCATGTATATTAGTTTAAAACAATGTGACTATATATACATGTATTAGTGGGATGCAGATTATGGCCCATTCATCAGGGTGTCAATTGACATTGACAGACAGCGTTAGAAATAAGAAATATATGTATTGGTTATCCAGTGGATAAACCAGCAAGAGATTTTGGTTATCCGCCACTATTAGTAGTTATCCACATTTATTTCAGTTGTTCCCTAATTATAGAATATCATATCTTAAGCATCTCTTCAAATATGGGGATGAAAATACATTTTCAGGGGTGCGACTGAAAATATACCTGCAGCCTCTTCAGTTCGGCTGGTCCCTTTACTGAATGTATGAGCTTATCAATGCAGATGGACAAGGGGGATATTTTGTTGAGCCCATACACAAGAATGAGAATTTGTTTATTTGTTTCTGTGCATGAAAACAGAGAATTTGACCTTTTGGCATCAAAATCTTGGTTATCCTTCTGATAATCATCCTGGAAAAAACTGAGTATCCGTCAGTACATGTTGTCATTTCACACAAAAATCAGGCAATAAGTTGTGCCATATATTCAATGTAAAATTACCTAGAGAAAATGGATTTAATTCAATTCTAAATGCTGATTTGATCTAACATTGTGGTTAGGTGCATGTACTCATAACATATAATAATAGAACTATATATCATTTAAAACAAATAATATTCTAACTTTCGAACATGAGTAAAAGCAAAAGATAGACCAAAGTTGAAATTTAAAATGGAGTGATAGCCATCCTTTTGATGTCGGATATCACAATTAATTGATTATTAAAGTGGGATGTCACTAATTAATGTATAGTCTTGAGAACATTAACATCAAAATGTTTTCAAGACGACATATTAATCAGGATATTTGTCACAGCTTTTTCTACCTCAAAAGTGTGTGCCCTTAATTTGCCAAATATGAACTAAGTGAATGATAATGTTCCAACTCAAGTGATTCTTTTTTGAAATGGCAATGCATTCCAAGTTCAACTTTATACAAATTCATATGACTTATGATTAAATACAGATTACAGTTTTCTAGCCTTGGCCTTCACCACCCGTGCTCATAATTGTCAAAATGTGTCTCTCTACAGTAAGCCTTTTTGGTAAGTTATTACCCATGAGTTTAACTGCCTATCCACTGCTCCTCATAGAAGAGATGCAGGCCTGGAAAATGTGGAATTTGGGAATTTGGACATTTGGAGTGAAATTTTGCTTTTCTGGATAAAGAAATAAATAAGAAATGGTGGGAAATCATATTTGATGGGATTTTTGTTTATATTCCCAGGAACTAAACATTTTTTCAGGCCTGGCAGAGATTTGGCATTAAGAGAAACAATCCATGTACCTTTGTCTGAATATGACCACATAAAGACCAAAATAACACAGAATTTGTGAATACCTTTTATTCCATGGTAAAAGTATCAAAACTTCATTTAATATAACATTCCTTTTGTGCCATTGTTCCATAATTACAGTGCTATGTGCGAATTATTACAGTGGTCGTCAGCCTGTCTATGTCTGGTTTTATTAATTTTTGATCAGAGTCATGGACAAATATTTGATATAATTTATTCAAGTCAAGTTATTGTATGTCATACCAATTATGAGTAAACTTTGTTCATCCGCTCTGACATCACTGCACAGAGTCAGGTAAACAATGTATTCAATTTATTGTATAACTTGTGCATGATGTTAAATGCAAATTGTACTATTGGTTCAGGGTAAACATATCGAGGGCTCAGAAACACAAGGCCTTATCTCCATTTTGACCATTTTGAGAAAGACTATTGAAGATTTTTAAACACATTGGGGAGATGGAGATAAGGCCTTGTGATACTGGCTATAACTTTGAAAGGGTTGTGTTATGGAGATAAGGCTGTGTTACTGGAAAGAGAATTTCTTTCTGAAAATTTTGATACTAAAATCTCATTTTCGAAAAAAATGGAGATGAGGCCTTGTGTTTCTCAGCCCTCAATATATTGTTTTACACTTGAGTCTAGCTCCTAGGAATAGGGTATCAACAAACTTGCCTTGCTGTACATCTTTAGATGTATATACTATGTGTGTGTGATGCAGTACTAGTATTATTGTTCATGTCCAGTTCTGGACATACACAAATAGAAATAATTTTGTAAATTAACCAAGTACTTGTGCGCTGGAATTACTTTGTAGGTTCAGTGAAGCACTATTATTGTTGGTGAACATCGGTCATATGCAGTTGTCAAGGGAAATATTGACCCTTCTCATCAATAAAACTTTAACCGTATGTGCTGAAATTACTATGTAGGTTCAGTGAAATGCTGTTATTGTTGGTAAATGTAGAAGTTGCACTAGCCTCCAAATCTAAAATCTGACGCTATTTGCCATACTCATTAAAAATGCAACGCAAGTCCTTACGCATGAAGCTGCACGGTCATTCAGCAACGCAACAGATGCGCGCCAACTAAAAGAGACGTATCGGGTGCCTGTATGTGCGTTAAAACGTTGCATGAAAATGTTAAAACGAGATGCACTACGCTTTCGCCTTGACGACGAAATGGAACAAAGAAATGCCAAATAACTAGATCACATGGTGACCACGGTCAAAGTCTGTTAGTGCTCAACCTGTGGTAGAACATATGTAATGATTCGGGGGAAATTTGACACTACCCCTGAATACATCCTTAACATGAGGTGCTGAAATTACTATTTAGATGGAAGTACTGTAGAACGATATAGTTGTAAGGAGAAGCTCTACATAACCATTTTAATATATCATTTACCTATAGTGTGCTGAAATTATCATAGTTAGTTCCATCATCAAAAAGAATGCCTTTCCAAACAAAATACACGAAATGGTATTCAGTGCAAGAAAATCAAGTCTCTCAGTTAACCCCCTGAGAACTACCAGCCGATTGGTTAAAAAGATGGATACATCATTTATTGAACCAATGAGAGACATTGTTAGAATAATTGTATCCCTGATAAAGATGGGAGTGAAACATTTTACAAGCTGCATTTGAATTGGCTATTCATATGAGTACATCTTGTAATAAACCAATCAGAACCACTGTAAGATTGATAGGTAGACCCCAGGGGGTTAAGTCATAATTTATTGATCTGAGATATAGCTCTAAATCTTGTCAATTAAAACAATATCTCAAATCTTTTGTTACATTTTAAACCTGTTATTGCGTATTTTCAGTAACTTACAAATTTCCCAAATTGAAATCCAACAAGTAAAAGTTTAATGAAAAGATTAACTTCCAATCTCCTGTTCAAACGTTTGACTTGCCTCTTAAGACGAGAATGTTAAAATTTCCTTTGCTAGCTGCATATAAAACAAATTATGGAATCGTATGTTGTACTTGTAAAATTTTAAAGTACTATGCATTTTGATGGATGCTGGTGTAATTCTTGTAGAGTATAAAACGTAGTTACGTGACAAGAAATAAAGTATCACCTTGAATTTCAATCAGCTTGTAGTTGTCTCTAGTATGTTTTATTGAATTTGTACAAGTCTTATCTCAAGATTCTACAATCACCTCATCTACTATAGATCTAGGGCATTCAAAATGTAATATTATTTAAAGAAATGTATAAAGTTCACCAGTTTATTGTGTTATTAATACAATAATTATCACAAAATTCAATATATTTCCCATTATTATTGAGTATTATATCAAGACGGTTAAGCAAAAAGTAGTTGAGATGCGACTTGACACATTGTCCATGTCTGGCCCCAAGAGGCATGTACAGGGTGTCCCAAAAGTGTCGATCCTTTTTTAAAGCTTTTTAATCTCCTTTAAAATAATTCGCAGTAGCAAGCTGAAAACATTTGGATAGAGAACACACATATAATTATTTTTTATTCCAAACTGGACCCCTTTTCCAAGGCCCCTTTTAAAAGGGGCCTCGGAAAAGGGGTCCAGTTTAAAACACACACTAGATGGTTTGGTCTCATAACTGACAATACCATACATTTTGGTCAATTTGCAGGATGCAAGCTGTACGTCGCTGTAAGCACATGCAGCGTGTTTCTCACATTCCATTCATTTGGATTTTTCCAAGAAGGCTTTCACGTAATCACAGTTTGTTCATAATATTACAGTAATACAGTTTGGACAACCTTCTTCTGTACTTAGGTTGGTATCAAACAATTCTGCAAGTCTTCTCTGTCCAAATATGTTTTAGTTTTATTATGCGATTTCTTTTTGACATGAGATAATTAGATAAAAATTATCGAAACTTTTGGGAAACCCCATATTTACCTCATACAAATGAAAATACAGAGTGTACCTAAACATATTCTGCATGTGTTCTACACCATTGCTCTCATTTAGTATGAAGTATTTAGCATAAATCTTTATAAAAACTAAAAGATAATTCAGCTGGCTTTCCAATGCCATTTATTTGATTGTATTTATTTTCTCGAGCTAAAGATATAATCTGATAAACTACGAGCACTCAAAATCGGGATTGTGCCACTTTTAAATTAAGATGGTTTATATGGAATGTGTTATTTTGATTCCTTGGATTTATTATTTAAATGAGCTTAAAGAAAACTAAACTACCTTTCAGTCAGTTTTGTTTTGTTGATTTTGCTTCAGCTTGTTTAAACATGAGCAAACAGAATCAAAGTTGCGTCAGATTATTGGAACAATTCATCTATGCGTAAAATTAAAGCATTCTCCATAAAACAGGACAAATTGTACTGTTAGTGCTTTACTTAGTTTGGGATAGGACAAAGCAAATGTGACAAAACGAACGGCATTTGAAAGCCAATTTAGTTATTTTGGAGCACATATATGTAGGGTGGCATGGGAAAACCCTTCACATGGTCATTTTCTAACAATTCTTTTTCTTCTATGGCGGAGAGCTTCATAATCTACTGAGTATTGGACTGGTTACATTTTTCAGAAATTCCATCTAGAACTACAGTAATAGTATTTTAAAGTCGGCAAGTTTAAACGCGACACTAAAAATTGAAACTGACAATTCAAAGGTGTACACAAAATCTTTTAAATGCTCTAATATAATAATAATAATAATAAAAGTACATCGTTATGTCACACAGAATAGCTTGTCATATGAAAAGGACTTTTGATATTAACCTAGTTTTTTGCGATATTATTAACAATTGTAAGTTCTTCACTTTCAAAATCTTTACAATGCATTGTCGGAATTCACAAGTGGTTACCATGGTAACAATGTAATTTTTACGTAGCATTTTACACATAGCATTTTACACATAAAATTTGATAAACAAGGCTCAGAAAAGAACTAAAATAAACTTAACATCTGGAATTTTGCATAAAAAACTCCTGGAGACTAAAGTTCAAGGTATAATCTCTATCTTGGGACCAAAGTTGGAAAATTGACTTGGAACTCATTTGTATTTTGGTATGACCCAGATATCTCAATATTAACACTAGCGACTTCCGACGGGTTTTCCCATACCACCACACATATGGACATCCATTAATAAATTCTGAAAATGAGCAAAATGACTCTTTCTACAAGCATTTTTTCTCCTAATAGTGGCACAACCCGTTTTCAAGTACTTGTGATTTATCAAACATCGTTGGATTGGTAAGAGCAATAATACAATCAAATAAACAGCATTTGAAAGTCGAATGTAGATATAAATATTAATCGTAAATACTGGATATTTAATGAGAGTAGTGATGCCGAACATGTGCACCCTTTTTATGGGACACTCTGTAGTAACAAGGGGAGTGTTTAGATCATGATTAGATAATATATCATTCTAATGACATCCAGTATAAAAGCTATAGACTACACCTATATATACATAATCGTATTCCAATTTGAAAATCAGTGGTAAAATTGACAACAAAACCTCATCATTCCTTAAAGTGGCACTTTGGCAAAACTATCCAGCATTCATTTAATCTCAATATGAATAACCTTACTGCCAGGTGCTATCAATTCCTGGCATCTGGTAAGGAAATCTTCATATAGACCCATTTTAAATACACATTTTCCTGTAAGCAGAAAAACGGTGCGATCGAACTTGTTGATTACCAACATTCATACCACCATGGATATATATACAGCGGGAACGAAAATACAGTTGGGCCTCCCTTTTTCTGAATCTGATCTAGATTTAAAATGGTCTATATTGTTCATTTGTAAATGGTATGCAGCCAAGTATGGGTGCCATTGTTTAGATTTCTTGGTTTAACTGGCTGGTTGTAGTCCAAAAGCTTGACCCAACATTCAGTTCCAGACATCTTCATGGACATTATCCAATTTCTATTATATTCCTTGATAAAAAAGGTGTGCAGCAGAAGACGTTGTCACCTTTTAGATTTCTTGGCTTGACTGGCTGACTGCGGTCCAAATGCTTGACCAAACTCATCCTTCCTGAATGCACTAGGTCTGCAATGACAAGATTAGAAAGATGAATCATATGTAAATTTTAGGTCCTTCAATTAATATAAACTCAAACTGTGGTCTTGCTCCCTTTATTAACCTGGATATTGGAGCCCCCCCCCCCCCCCCCCCCTTGTTAATTTATTGGTTAGATGACAAAAAACAACAATACTGGTGAATGGACCTCTCATGTAGGGTCAGTCAGTCGGGCATTTAAAAAAACCACATTTACAGCAAGTTATTTATATCATGATAATATGCACAAGTTATAGGACATTTTGATACCAAAGTCGATGTTATCACATTTCTAACCAGAGTTACAGATTTTTGAAAATAAATTTGTCTCAAAACGTCAAGTACAAATTGTCAAGTTATGGACATTTGAGGTTTTGGTTTTACTAACAAATCAACCTCAAAATATAGTTTAACTCTTTGTTTTTCATAAATTTGAATCGTTGGTATAAAAGATCAGAAATTTGACTTATTATGACCTTGTCCCACATTTGTGCTATTAAATCAAATAAGGTACTGCTGCATTGTACCTCGTTAACTCATATGGGTCACATATAGTTCATAGACCATTATGTTTCCATCTGTCAACACAATGTGCTTACCTAACACCCGCAGGTCCTGACTGTTTCCTCTTGTTTCTATGGTGTGGAAATGTAGGCATTAACTTGGGATCACATGCTATGACAAAGAATATGAAAAGAAAATTTAGTATATATACTGAGCTACAACAGAAACTAAAATCTTCTTTGTAAGGACACAAATTAAAATTGTCCTCACAAAATATACCAATGTTTGTAACTGAGGTAAGGCCCCCCCCCCAAAAAAGAAGTTCTGTTTCACATACATTTGGGAAAATAGCTATAGCAATTTGTTTTAAAGAAAAATAGCAAGCTAAATGCAGAAATTCTTTTTTTATTGTGTTTTTGGTCCACTTATTCTCACCCCCTCCCCCCTTCAGGAGCCATTTCCCCCCGGACAATCAAAAAGAAAAAGAAAAAACAAAATTGGGCTCATTGCGTAGGGTTATGTTGCAAAAGTGACTCTACATTCTTAAGCGCCAATGTGAGCCATTTTTTTCTCTTTTTCTTGGTCTAATCTCTTAATTATTGCATGTGCTTGTAAACGGTACTGCAGTATATCTGTGTACAAATATTGATTGTTTATTATGCAGATAATTTTAATATTAATTTGTGTCCTTGCAAAAAAGTATCATATCTATGGCCAACCTAAAAATGTTGATACTTTTATTTACAATTCACAATTGTGTTAAAAGAGTCATATATCATGTACAACATTTTTTACAAAAAATTGAAATACTGCAGGCATCATGATCATTGTGATTTCATACTGTGTCATAAGGCATTTTGTTTTTGTTTTTGACATTGTGATTTCAAATATGGTGATGAAATTCAATAATTATGACATTTTTGAATCATTTTGTGCAATTTTGGAACTGTCCTCTGCAGACGACTGCCGTGTGGAGTGTTAACAATACATTATCAATCATTTGTATTAATAATTTTTATTTGAAAATAGTTTGATAACTTACGCAGAGGTTGTTCTTTGAAATATGAGTTCTCTAAGCAGTCTTCAGCCGTTGCCCTGAATGGGATAAATAAAAACATGATACACAAAGAGTTAAAATATGTTGTCCCTGTTCAACAAAGTTTTGAAGATGCCATGAAATGATAGATTTTTACATTTATAACATGATGTGTAAAGCACAAGAGGAGGTGCAAATCAATGAATAGTAAAACATTATGTTGGATATGAAAAAAACCGGGCAGTCTGTAACTGAGTTAAGGAGGCAAAATGTAAACCAGTGGCAAAATTGGGGGTGGGGGGAAAGGAAAAATATTGGGGCAAGACAAAAATGTTGGCTTTAATTGTAAAAATTGCCTGATATTAGCCTCATTTGTTCTGAATATTTCCTATGCATAACCTTTGGGCAGTCTGCTCTAAACGTGTTCAAGGACTATTAAAACTTTGTAAGTGCTCTTGCCCCTGCACATGTATAAAGCAACACCTCCTATGCATAATCATTGGGCAGTTTCGCTTTATTTATTTATACATGCTGAAGGGCCAGAATTACATACAATGTTTTGAAGGAACAGCGATTATATGAATATTAGGGGTGCAGATTTATGTCCAGCATTTCAATATTACCTTTTTTGTGGATCATACATGAACAAGAAGTTGAGAAGCCTAAGACCAGCGGGGGTGATCCAGGGGAATTTATGCTTCAGGTTGTTGTAGGGTTGCTTCTTCAGAGTGTAATTCTCCAATGTTGGTAGTTTAGAAAAACCCTGTTGTACAAGGATGGAAAGGAACAGTTAGTAGTGAAAATCATGTTTTGATATGATCCCAAAATAAAACAAATAAAATAATACAGCAAGTTACATTTGGTTATTCTTCAAATAGTCAGCAAATACCCTTGCATAATCTGACTGGAGAGTATCAATAAATTAAAGTATACCTTATGAAAGTTTTAAGTTATGCACCTTTAAGCTGGTGACATCTATTACAGGGATATCACCCTGTATAATAAATGTATTATTTGATCACCCTGATCTAGCACTTTATAACACTTTGAGTTACTATACAATGGTCAAACTAAAGCACGGTCTCCAAGAGTCCTGATTATTTACTAGATTTATACAATACAAAGTCACCAGGGTTGTAGCTAGAGCCAGGAGTATTACAACGTAAGCTTACTGAATTTATTGACCAAATATTGATGTATCATGTGAACAAAGTGGGAAAATTCCATAAAATACTCAGTTTTACTTCATAGTTCCTTCCACACTAATAATAACAAGATATAATAACAAGATATTTCTTAGGCGCTTAATACAAAAAGCCTCTGAGCGCCGTACAACAAATAAATATGATAAAAAGAGAGCAGCAATAAAAATTTACAAAGTTAAAATGCACAGTATGAAATATAAAAATTGCAATAAGATACAGAAGAAATATACACTCAAAAATACAATAACAGTTAATAAAGTTCTAAAAATCAGTTGTAGTATTGGTTAAACAAATAGGTTTTCACAGATGTCTTAAAACGATTGATCAACTTGATGCTTCGGATTGTTTCTGGTAGATTGTTCCATAGCGCTGGAGCTTGACCGCGAAGGCCCGAGTCCCATATGTCTTTGTCCTTGGTGATTTGGTGACAGCGAGCAGTGTCAAAGTAGACGAACGTAGAGTGCGCGTTGGTTTGTACGGTGATATCAGCTCACACAGATATTTAGGTGCCATACCGTGGAGGCATTTGAATGTTAAAAGAAGAGTCTTGTATGTGAGCCTTTGACGTACAGGGAGCCAGTGGAGCTTGAAGAGAACCGGGGTGATGTGTTCGGATCGTTTAGTGCGACAGATGAGGCGAGCAGTGGCATTTTGCAGTCGTTGAAGTTGCATTATGAGTTTATCCAGAATACCTAGCAGAAGACTGTTACAGCAGTCAATTCTTGAAGTAATAAATGCGTGAGCGAGCTTCTCTGTAGCAGCCTCATCAAGATATTTTCTGAGCTTTCCTAAGCGGCGAATACACGCCCATCCGGCACGACAAATAGTTGAGATGTGCTTTTCCATTACTAGGGTATCGTCGAATAGAATGCCTAAGTTTCTAGCTTCATGAGATAAATCAACCGAAGAGTCTCTGATTGTGAGGGAGGTCAGGGGATTGCAAGCAGAGAATTTGGAGTGAAAGTAAAGAATTTCCGTTTTAGCATCATTGAACTTCATCTTGTTCTGAACTGCCCATGCTTTGATGTCTTTGATACAACCTTCAAGGCGGTCTATCTTGGAGTCGCGATCACAGGGGTCAAAACACAGACACAGTTGTGTGTCGTCCGCGTAGATGGTGTGGTCTAATCCATGCAAGTTGATTATGTCACTAAGCGGAGCAGAGTAGTAGGTGAATCCAGGTGCACCTGCAACTAGTTAATATCATATTTTTAAAGATTATTTACTACAATATGTGGTGAATTAGTGCTTGGAGGAAGAGCTTTCATTGACCGTGAGTGCCGGGCAAAAATTACTAGTCCCGGCAACGGACTGCCCGGTGCCCGGTGCCACCCGCCGTATAGCTACAACCCTGAAAGTCACGCAACATGGTGTCAGATGTGGGATTTGACAGTGTGGTAGCTTCCGCCCATTTTAAAGCAAGTCCTGTCGCCGAGGATTTCTGAATGCATGAAAGCTTTACCAGGACCACCTAATGACATTGTAATGGCTGAAATGGTTTGATAAAAAAACTGAATTTTGCTGTTTTATTTATCAATATTGTTGATGTTGTTGTGTAACTTTAAATTGACTTTAAATCAGTAAATAATCAGGACTTTAGGTTGTTTGACCATTGTAGTAACTCAAAGTATTATTACTGTGCATGCGTGTTATAAAGTGCTAGATCAGGGTGATCCAATAATACATTAATTATATAGGGTGTTATGATAACTGTTATCCCTATAACATCTCCCTTCCTTTAATAGAAGAAGGTTTAAAGTCATTATCCATTTATGATTATTATGTTTTTTTCAACTAAATATCATTATATATCAACTGCCCAATTATTTGAAAATAAAAATATTATTTGATCACCCTGATCTAGCGCTTTATAACATGCATGCTCGATTCTGTCTTTAAGGAAGACTTTTGGTTTAAAGTCACAGACTTGACATAATGAAACTTATTGAGCCACATAAATCACTAAGTAGTCCAATCATTCCATAAAACTGGCAGTTCCATAAGACCCCCTTTTCATCCATTGGCAGTTCCCTCAAGACCCCAAATTTAACCAAAAATCATAAAATATGTGAAAATCTTATGAATTTGAGTTATGTAGCCTCAAATTTGGCCTAAATTCAGTTTATAAGACAACATTTTGCCTAAAATTCAGTTTATAATAAACAATTGTGTATAAGAATTCAGTTCTCTAAGACCCTAATTTCGGCGACCGTTCAGCTCGGTAAGCCCCTGTTTTGGTGCCCGTTCAGTTCGTTAAGCCCTTATTTTCAGACTGCCCAGCCGCACACCCCTACCCTCTTCAAATTCGAAATTCCTGCGGGGAAATAACTGCACAACTTACTAAACATGTGCCACTCAATCAGGTTTTTAGCAGAAGGCCAAAAGAAAATTGTTGTGTTGCCATTTCTTTCTTTCTTTTCTGCTGACAAATATTACTGACAGAGACCGTTGTTCATAACAAGACAAAATTAGTAAATGTCAATTTGTCTAATGTTTCTAGTGTGATTATAGTTTAAAAGCAATCTATTCAAGCAAACTTATTCATTTGAAGCAGAAAATAGTAATATTTTTAAAAATTTAAATCTTAAGAAAAAGGGGAAAAAAGAATTGGGACCCTGATTTGTGAGATTTTAGGGTCGGTTGCACAACAATTGGTTTTTGCCTAATAGCTGGAAAGTTTCAATGTTGCTCAACATTGAAATTTATCAGCCATTACAATTTCATTAGGTGATCCCAGTAAAGCTTGATAACTTGAATCATGGATTTGACAAACTTGAAACTTACCGGCCATATATTGTCATTGGGTGATCCCAACAAATCCACTATGAGTTGAATCTGGTGCAATTCAGCTCTACCAGGCATCAGAGGTTTGTGGGCTAATAACTCGCCCATAATACAGCCAGCCGCCCTGGAAAACAATAATAGTATTTATTAACATATGATCTTTAAAGGCGTCAATATAATATATTATTCCTATGAATATATGACATGCTCTTTCTTACTAATAAAGATGTATTTCATACCGGATATACTGAACTTAACACTTTCCACGCGGCAGGCGGCTGCAGACGACATTCCAAAATTTCACAAAATGTTTCAAAAATGTCAAAATTACTGTATTTCATTACCATATTTGGAATCACCATGAGAAATGCATCGAAATAAGTACAAACATGCCTAGTGTTTGGTCAGTAATCTTTGAGATAGACTTTGAAAATTATGAAAGGTTTCTGAAAAATCTGTTTTGTGTATGGTAATAATAATAGTCGCGTGGAAAGTGTTAAAACCTGATGATATCAAGAAAACTCTGTACCAAAGTGTAACTACCTTGGGTGTCATACTTACCACATATCGATGGCTGTGGTGTGTACCTTGGATCCAAACAGTAATTCCGGAGCTCTGTACCAAAGTGTAACTACCTTGGGTGTCATACTCACCACATATCGATGGCTGTGGTGTGTACCTTGGATCCAAACAGTAATTCCGGAGCTCTGTACCAAAGTGTAACTACCTTGGGTATCATACTCACCACATATCGATGGCTGTGGTGTGTACCTTGGATCCAAACAGTAATTCTGGAGCTCTGTACCAAAGTGTAACTACCTTGGGTGTCATACTCACCACATATCGATGGCTGTGGTGTGTACCTTGGAGCCAAACAGTAATTCAGGAGCTCTGTACCAAAGTGTATCTACCTTGGGTATCATACTCACCACATATCGATGGCTGTGGTGTGTACCTTGGATCCAAACAGTAATTCAGGAGCTCTGTACCAAAGTGTAACTACCTTGGGTATCATACTCACCACATATCGATGGCTGTGGTGTGTACCTTGGATCCAAACAGTAATTCTGGAGCTCTGTACCAAAGTGTATCTACCTTGGGTATCATACTCACCACATATCGATGGCTGTGGTGTGTACCTTGGATCCAAACAGTAATTCAGGAGCTCTGTACCAAAGTGTAACTACCTTGGGTATTATACTCACCACATATCGATGGCTGTGGTGTGTACCTTGGATCCAAACAGTAATTCCGGAGCTCTGTACCAAAGTGTAACTACCTTTGGTGTCATAGGCTTCACAGGCAGACCAAAATTCCTGGCCAAACCAAAATCAGCTAGGAGAGAGAAAACAAAATACACACAGTTATGAAGAATTTTCATCAGTTATATGATGGTGACAGATTTTACTGACGGCGAATGGAGCAAGTGTAGCGAACGTAGTGCAGTGGATCATGGCTTGGGGTCCAGAGGCCTTCTTACTGATTTTTTAGGTTTTTTAATGTACTTTGAGGGTTCCTGCCACCTAATTTCTTGTTTTAAGAGGCAGTTTAATGATTTTATCAACAACAACAACAAAACCGACTGACCCTTTTTTTACCCTTTTTTTTTTAGAGTGCCAGTCGGCAATTGTGAGTGCCGGCTACACCTGACCGGCGTAGCTACATCCCTGGAGTCAACAGATGTTTTTTGTTGTTTTTTGCATTTTGCTTAAACCCTAAATTAAGTCCAATCAAAGTAAATAAACGATGAGCTGATTGTATATATCATATCCAGCCTGTTTAAATAACAAAGTGCTTTTACATCCGTTCTAGTACATGATAGCACTCACCACGAACATTGTTTTTAATGCTCATTTATTAAATAAGCAACATTTCATTTGAATAAAATTATGTCTAACAATTTCCTACCTATTTTGAGGCAACCTTTATCTGTCAACAGCAGGTTGGAGACCTTGAGATCCCGATGAATGACAAAGTTGTCATGCAGATACCTCAGACCATGCATCATCTGGAGTGTGAGGCATTTGACTTGGGCTTCTGAAAAGGGAGCTGGCATGTTGTCTAACAAACTGGCTAAATCTTGCTCACAATATCTCATCACCAAAAAGATGCTGAAATATAAATATATCAGCTAAGTCATGATAGGTGTCATCTAAAATGTGATTAAACCCATAAGGCTTGGTGATAACAAAACTGGGAGGACAACATAACCCTAACCCATTCGGGGTTCGTAGCAATAGAGCTAAACAGGGGGAAACACAGGACACATAATGACACAAAATATGGTGTGTGCCTCCCCCAGGAATCGAACCTGGGCCGACACAGCCAGAGAGTCCAGGTGATCTTGCATCACGCTACAGAGGTCGCGCTCCCAAATATAACTTTTCGGAGCCTATATATTAAGGTCCGAAGTTTACCGCTTTGTAACTGTCGAATTCCACGTTTTTTCCGCTTTGTAAATTTTGCATTTTTCTGTGATGTAATTTTCCCCAAAGCTTAAAATTTACGTTTTTTTACAATCTATAAAACCAAAATAACCACACTTTACAAAAAAAGCACATAATTCTTAGGTTTTATTACGTATCGTTTTTTAATATTTATATTGTTTTATTCAAGACTATTTATAAATTGTGTGTTTTGGACGTTTTTTTGTGCATTTTTTCTTCCTTCTTTTCATCAAAATGTCGTTTTCAGCGTTTAACCTCAATTCCGCGATTTTTGCGGAAAACTTCGGACCTTACTATATATGTACCTATGCGAGATTGCGCAATGGGAGTCCACCGGTGCGGTGCTTCTCTTTGATTATGTCGGATTTAGCAGGGTTTGGGTTAAAGAAGATCCTGAATGATAATTTAAAATTATTGAAGGAATTAGATCAAACAACCTGCCAGCCATCATGACCTTTATTGACATCAAGAAGGCATTTGAATCAATGCATAGAGGACAAATGCTGCACATTTTGAATGCCTATGGTGTACCTGATCAGCTTACAAATACGATAGCAGAAATATACAAAGACACAAGTTGTATCACCTGATGAGGAAACTGAGGTAATTAAAATACTGTGAAAACTAATTACCATACATTTCTGATGAGTGGCATCTAAAGCTACAATGTGATTAATCACATTAGGATTTATGATACAAACAATGTAAGGATGGACTGCAATCACAGCATGGATACACCTGAAGTTTGTGCAGTCATTCAATTGTTCAGCTCATTCAATTGTTCAGCAAGGCAGGCATGGCGAAGGGCTAGGGCTAACATTGTATAGAGAGTGTGTGTAGAGACATAGGGTCTTTAATAGAGACCATATGATTATAATAAGATACTTTGTTGTATTTTCTCACGATTAACTGATACATCTGATTATGCATTTTGGGATATAATAAGTTTGTCCTTTACCTTAACCCATCTTCGTACTATCCAATCAGAAGCCCTGATCTATACTCCTGAAACCAGCCGGCAACCCGAACGTCAACGTAATAACGATGCAAAAAGGCACAGATAGTAATAACTGCCACATGTAATACACTTCTAGTGCTGTATGGTGTACCCTTTTGAAAATGCAACCTTAGACATAACAGCCATTGTTAGATAGCACTTTTTAATACCATGTCATTAAAGAGGAGAAATTGTAGTCGGCAAACAATGCACCACAATTTTAAAATATGACAATAAAATCAAAATAACATGTCTATCAACTTGTACAGGTTCCCTTACAAACATGCAGTTTTGAGCCTGGGGTTGACAAGCTTAATGCTGATCATTAGTGGATTCATCCATATCACTGGGGAAAGACTGTGTTTCTACTCTCAAGATTTGGTTTTCTTTTCACTAATGATTACTGTTTTGAACTAATACGAAACAACCTATTTTTGGATTTGATGACAAAAAGTTACACGAATCCAGCAAAATATTTTGTAATGTCGACAAACTTTTCAATAGTTTTATGACCTCAATCTATTCATTCACTGAAGGTGATAATATGGTTAATACCAGGGCTGTCCTGCAGGAGTTTCCCGCCTAGACACTCTTTCTCCCACACTCCTGCCTTGCATATCAATCTCCTGCCTCAACAATTTATCAATGAAAATGTTTTCAACACCTTTACTTCCGCCGGTACATTTGCGATTTTGTCCGTGCAATTTTTTCGGCCGGTTTTGTGGAAAACCTCATTCCCCCCACTTATCAAGATTTCAGGTGCTGGCGGAGAAAACAAATTCAGCTGCTTGCGGGGAAAAAATTGTGCAAGTTTTACACACAAAAATTTGGAGTATCTGTATCTCTCCCTCCCAGCAATCCCAAAAGTTGACAGCCCTGGCTTATACGCTTGTGATTGTAAGGGTTTGAATGCACACAGCATGGATACACCTGAAGTTTGTGCAGTCATTCAATTGTTCAGCTCATTCAATTGTTCAGCAAGGCAGGCATGGCGAAGGGCTAGGGCTAACATTGTATAGAGAGTGTGTGTAGAGACATAGGGTCTTTAATAGAGACCATATGATTATAATAAGATACTTTGTTGTATTTTCTCACGATTAACTGATACATCTGATTATGCATTTTGGGATATAATAAGTTTGTCACAGTTTACATGGTGCATTGTTTGCCAACTATGATTTCATCACATTACATCACTTACCCATCCAACTGGTTACCCACAACCACCTCTGTAAGTTCAACAATGTGTGTGTGCCTCAGGTTAATCAATAGATTGATTTCACGTAGACCGCTGATTGGCAAACCTAAAGGAAACATAATATAACATCTGGATTAGGTTTCAATGTTTCAAATAACTTATGTGTAAAAAGGATTGTGCATGTTCTTGTAGGGCTCTGATTGAGCATTGCAATACAAATAACCGATGATTGATAGTGAATAGTATCATGGAAGTCACTTTTTAATAATTAAAAGTGCACTTCACTTTCAGTTCTAAAGTTTAATAGATTATCAAGTTTAGAATGAGCTTCCAAACAATTTGCACTTTAATCAAAACAAATATGTCTAGATTTGAAAATGTGCACCTCAGAAACATGCATGGGTATAATGCAGTAAAGTGTGCTGACCTTTTTGTTCACTGCATTCATCCAGGTATTCTATTAATTTTGGGATAGGAAAGTCCTATACTGACGTACGTAGCGAAACGGTCCCTTTTGCATATTTACATAAATTAGGGTAATCATCCGGAATGCGTCCGTGACCCGTTTGACATAGAATTGTGGCGGCTGTTCACACGGTAGATTTACACACAGCTTGCTGTCAAAAAATGATACTGACACTGGAGTTAGTTATCCAACTCCAGCAGTTTTTGGATGAAATAATTTAGTTCCAACGTGTGATGAATTTTATGGGTCATATAATCAAAATCCATTGATACATTGAAAGCCACAGAAATTCAAAATTAACGGCCGTTCGTGTCCACCATCGTCTGCTACAATCACGCCTTATCGGTATAGCGCCACCAAGGCTATGCTGACCAAATTTTAATTTAAAACTGGCTTCCGATTGGCACACCCCTGATTCATCCCTGATAAATAGAGCATGCACATATGCGGTAAGTATTGTTTGCTTTGATGACAGTGCAACAAAGTTCCCTAATGTAAACTATTTCCACAAAATGAACCATGTGTTGCCCATACTGTAGTTGATATATAATATAAGCTATTTAAAAGTTCAAAAGTAATTAAAATTTGAATAAATAAATATGATATTTCATCACTATCAAATGTGGAACATGGCAATGGCATTGAGTTGCAGGGCAATCCCATTTAAAGGGGCACTAAGAGATGTGTTGGAGGCGCCCTCAATTATGATAAAAACTGGGATTAGTATATTTATACAATTGTATTACATATATGAACTTACACCTATAAGGATTAAGAAAAATCAGCCCTCTTTGGACAACAAAATGTTGATTCAAAAAATGCTGATCGGGCCCGATCAGCATTTTACGTCAGACAGTATCCCCTGCAGTACGCGGGATAAATAATGTGAACCATATTTGCATAGAGAGCGTTTTTCAATAAATAGCGATGGTATTGTTTTAATCAAGTTTTGCTGTGTTTTTGTTAGTAGAAACAACAATAATGGCAATTTTTAATGTTCATCTTGCATTCTGAAGTAAATTTTTAAAAATATAAAAATGTCAACACCACTTAATGTCCCTTTAGGCCAAACAACAACAAAAAGTTTGTCTCAAAGCTTGCGAAGGCTTCAAAATCGGGCGACGCGCGCTGTTTTTTGTCTTCCATTTTTTTTTTTTATATTTCTTTTATTTGTGTGGCAATTTTTACTCTTACTATTTGCAACCGTTGACATTTTCTGATATTTATTTTTTCTATTTGAAATTAATATTGTGATGTAGTTGTGTATAAGAACAATTGTGCAGCGTTTTTTGAAGAACTGAGTCATGTAAAAGTTTGAGAAAAGGAAAATCTGCCGATATTTTTAATAAAAACTCGAAATAAAAATTTGTAGGAAAAATAAATAATTGATTTGACAATTTTCTGCATTTCAGACGCGGTATTTTGGCATTTCAAAACCAATGCGCGCGCAAGCTTTGAGACGAACCTTTTATTTTGTTTGGCCTTAAGGGCAACACATTTCTATTTTTCAATATTTTTTTTAAAACTTAACAAATTCACATTTCAAGGTTACTTACCATCTTTCTCATTTTCCATCCTGACTTTCTTCAATGCCACTATCTTATCACTTTTCTTATCCCTCGCCCGATCTGAGAGAAGACAAAATCAGGATCCAACAGATATTTCAATATTTTGTTTAACTGCCATGGATATATTGTAAACAGTGTTGTAGCTAAGCTAGACCAGAATTAACTAACTGACGGCGAACAGAGTAATTGTAGCAAACGAAGTACAGTGGATCACGGCATGGGGTCCAGAGGCCTGCTTAATGGTTATTAGGTTTTTTTTAAAGCACGTTGAGGGTTCCTTCCACATAATTTCTTATTTTATGAGGCAGTTTAATAAGATTGTTTAAAAAAGAAGAAAAAAAAGATCAAAAAACACACAAATTAGGGCTGGTTAGCCGGCTACACCTGACAGGCGCAGCTACAACCCTGATTGTAAAAGAGCTCAATGCACATTTTAAAGTATTAGATTAAAGATCAAAACATTTGATCGGTAATTAGTTTTGATTTCATTTTCAGATCCCAAAAACTCAGTGATTAATCTAAAAATGTTGGGTAACAACTGTCCACCCTGTCATACTTACATACTATTCCATATGTGCCTTCACCTATTCTGTTCAACTTTTCAAACTCCGATACGCTGCGACACAGCCCAAGCTACAGAGAGGCAAACAACATTAAAAGAGAGTATTTCAATTAGGACTTTAAGATTTGAAGGGGGGCAGTTCATAGGTGAGGAGTCCAAATGATTTGGACCCAATTTGATAAAATCATTAAAACAAATTGTCATTATCAAAACAAGAGTCAAATTGGTTGGTCTATTATAAATAGTTGGTGAAAAAGTATAACCGAGCTGACTCTCTCAAGATAAACTGTGTAAAACACTTTTTAAATAGAGGATAATCCACAGATTTTCACAAAATTCTTTGCAAGAATCTAAATTAATTCTCGCAACCTTTGAGGAACTTCTGAGCCTGGATCGCTTTTGTTTGTATAGAGAATTAAAAAATGCCTGTTTCTCGCACATTTTAAACTTAACTAAACTATACAGGGTGTCTCAGAATGATCTATACCGAGGTAATACAAAAAAAATCGGAATGAACTTAATTTTGTCCAAATCGTTTTCATATATCTTGCGCAAACGCCCAGCTTTCTTAGGAATTTTAAATTTTGAAAATCGGACATTTCTGATGGAAAATACAGACTTTTTTGTAACGATATTAGATTTCAAGTTTTTGTCAAAATGATCCATTGTGAAAAACTATAAAATTTAAAGTCACCAACCCTTTTAAACATTAAATATTTGAAATGTTATTTGCATTATTATTGCACCCTCTTCTTATTTTAATTAGCTTTTTGATAACAATCGATTGTTGTGTGCATAGAAAACAAAGCTTTGATTGAATAGGGCAGGATTTGTTTTACTTGAGTGCTTTTAACCTTCCCTTCTTTGGCGGAAGTTTTGAATATAACTTATGAGGTGTGGGGTTCATTGTTTGAAATGCTGGTAGTGCTAGAGAGAATAGCTGAAAAGATGAGTTATGTGAGCCTAAATATGAAAATATGTTTTTCATCAATTTTCGATTATGTCTTGCCACAGTGGAACAAAAAGAGATATCTCAACGAAATTAACGGAATACGTAGGAAACATATCCACCATCATATCACAAGTGTTTACATTTGAAACACTATTTGTTTTATATTCTTATATATTTTTGAAACCCGGTATAGATCAATCTGAGACGCCCTGTAGTATGGAATGGTACTGTCAAAAATGTCAAGTGAAGAACCAATAGGAGTCTCACGTATCCAACCGATTTCTTTCTGCTTATTACACTACATCTTGCCACTTACCCTATCATGCTCCGGTATCGGGAAAGGTTCTCCTGTCCTAAAGGAAATCAGATGAGTGACCTTATCTTTTGAGGGTGGTGTTGTAGATGGTTGACCTCCACTATCAGCACTGGTAGGCCGGTCGGCCATGATTAAATTAACCCTGTATTTAAAAGTCAAATTATAAAATACAATACAAGTGTACGGTACTGCAATCAGTTTCAAATTGGCGAGAAATATCATATATTTTTATTTCTCTGTGCGCAAAAGTGATCCAAGCGTACTTGTGCGATTATGGCCAGATGCAAGTTGCATGCACCCGTCACACATACATGTACATGTAAGATGCATAGTGCGCTTGATGCCATGATGCGCACCTGCGTCCTTCTGTAATCCTTCGCTGCTGTAAAGGAGGCTTCGCTAAGGCAAAACAAAAGTTGACTTGCCCTTTCAGGGCCAGAGTCTGGGTCGGAACAGTCGGATTTTTTGTTGTTTTTGGATTTTTAAAAATTTAAACAGGGAGATACTACTTTCTTGGAGTTCCTTTAGTATACCCTACCACTGCATATCTTCAATGGGGACTTTTAAAGAACGACCCATGCTCTTACACAGTGAGGAATATAAATGGTAGGGTATTCTAAAGCTTACCCACTTTCTTTATTGTTATGTGATTCTTTCAATTTTTTTTTTTTAATTTCAAAAAAAAAAATAATAGCGACCCTAGATTTCCCAAAATTCGGGTCAGTCGGAAAGGGCAGATCAACTTCTTTTTTTTGTTGGCCTAATTTATAACTGATCAAACTATAGTACATTTATCAAATAAGAAGAACAGTAAATTAGTAAACGGAGTCTTGTACCGTAGGATGCTTCATTTATTATAAGAATTAGCATGAAGGGGATGATCAAAATTCAAGTAAATTTGTCTTGAAAATCAAATAGGATGAAACATTTAACCATGTGCTACATTTTTTTGGACTATTTAAAAGGGCATTGAGAGATAAGTATGGGAGTGCGCCCTCAGTTATCCTGGAAATCAGGTTTTTTGCATCAAAGTAATTAACTACCATCTGAAACAGTTTACTAACATTCGCCGTTTATCATATAAAATTTCATGATTTTCTTAGTTTCGATATGATCATATCGAAACTCAGGTGCTGAATTCGGAATTTATGCATCATTTTACTCACAGACTTTCGCGGCAAATCTCAACCCGGAAGTGCCGTTATTTGCTTATTTTGGCATGAAGGCGACGTCGGAATTGTATGACATTTTGGATTTGGGCTATGTTGTAATTATCTTTACGTTATTTGCTCATTTAGTGTATCGATACATCTCTCAATGCCCCTTTAAGATACCGTTAAACTTCATCTATAAGCCCCCATTGACTAATAGTTAATAAGCTGAAAATAGATAAAAAGGTATGAGCGCCCTCTTTTGATCTACAGAAATTAGCACGAATGTGTTAAGTGTATTCGATATTCAATACTATAATGTTGTATTACTATCTAAATAATTTCATGGACAGACGAATTGCTCAATTGGTAAAGCGTCAACTTCAGTATCACGGGGTTGGTGGTTCGATTCTCAAATACACCCTTTGCAATTTCTTTTGAAATCCTAGTGATATAGAAATAATGTAAACTTGAATGTACAATTATTAATCAATTATACAAGTTTTATTTTTATTTTTTAAAAAACAAGCGCATAATTAATTTGATTGTAAAAAGTAATGATCTTAATAGTCTAACCTTTTTATAAGCTAAAACACATTTATACTACAAATTAACTACAGCAAAATGTATTCATTGGCTTATTTTAAATGTTTCACACAGTAATCTTAAACGTTTCCTTCATCATGATTTAAGGGAGAATTATGATGATGCATATTAGGTTGGTAGATCAAGTTAAGCAACAAAATGAGTAACTATGCAAACCACTATAATCCTGGTCTCACAGGATTATAATTGAATGGCTATTATTAAATCAATTTATTTCCAATAAGATAGAGGGCCGTCCATTTATACCGACCCATCCAATCAATCCGACCAATCATACATGTAGTTATAAAACAGTATCTGACATAGCAGTCCCGTTTAGATCAATTGGTAAAGCCGACGTTTGGGCTAGGACAATTGTGATCACAGGTTCCAGATGACAATACCTGGTTCGAATCTCACTTCAAGACTTCTTCTTTTGGAAAGTTTATAAATATTTACGGTGTATATCAAATTCTTAACTTTGTTTTTACCATGAATAAATAGTGAATCTATCTTTGTCTTTAATGTGGGTTTTCCCTCTTTTTTCTCTCTTTCTACTATTTTTTATTTTAATTTTAATGTTATCACAATCGTTTTTAAATAGTACAAACATTTAAATCAATCTCAACGACTTAGTAGATCAAGATTTGATTGAAATAATAATTGTTCGATATTGACATTGCAAAACTCAACCTGTTTAATGATGAGGATACCAAATACCAAATACAATCTCATTCATCACATGTAGTCACAATTTTGACTGTTTGTGTATGAAAAATGGATAAGATGAAGAATTTGATTTGTTATTCAAAAATTAAATTGGATATATAAATAATTGTTAATATTTAAATATTATTCAAGATGTTTAATTATAGAAGCACACACAATTGAATTTATTCAATTCAATCCAAGACATAGGCCAAAAGAAATGGTTTGATTGTCCTCTTACAACCGACCCTAATTTTGAAACTGACAAAAAAAGTTGTATCTTTTTTGTTTTTACTAAGTGCAAATGAATACTGATTTTTACTGACCCTAATTTTTGAAATTCCAGCAAACGGTTTAGGTTTTTTTTCCAGAATTCTGCTTTCCGGAAATAAAACACTAACATATTTTGAAACTGTCATGAAGTGATTTAATATTCAAATATCCCCATTCACATCTTATTTTAAAGTGATTTAAAGAAATTGTTTTAATTTAATATGTAAAATACGGTAATACCCTGACAGACAGACCCTAACTTTTGGAGGAGATATTTGTTGTTTTATTGGAAAATAGATTAAACGTCAGTAATGTTGGCCAAAAAAAACCCACCCAAGCACACACAAATCCCCTCCCCAACCATAAACCCCTACCATCCCACTAGTTACGCCACTGCACAAACCCCTCCCCTTCCCATCCCCACCATAAAACCCCTCCCCTTCCCATCCCCAACATAAACCCTTCCCATTCAGAAAACCCAAAATAAGAGCATGTGTGGTCCAGTGGATAGGATGCAGGCCTCGCAATACAAAGGTTGTGAGTTCGAGCGCAGCTACGGCCAACATGTTTGTATCCTTGGGCAAGGTACTTAGTTTTAATTGCCTCGTGGTTCGGAAATCACATATAAATGGTGGTCCCGTGCATCAGAAGAGCAAAACCAGAGCACGTTAAAAGGTCACAGACTCCTTCCTAAAGAGTAGGGGATCATTCCGGTCTGTGTACACACATTCCTAAGTTACAGGATCATAGACATGTAGTATGCGCTTGTCTAGCTAAGTTGGTGATGTTGCCTCTAAGAGGATTATACCGACGACAGATACAGATACCCCTCAACCACCACAAAACCCCTCTCCCACCACAAACACCCTACCCTACCCTGATCCCAACCTCATGCATCCACGCCACCACAACCCCCTCCCCATCACAATCCCAACCCTTCACATCCCCACCACAAACCCCCTCCCCTTCCCATCTCCAACACAAACCATTCCCATTCACAACCCTCCCCCCATAACAAAACCCCTTACCCACCACAAACACCCTACCCACCCCCTTCCCCACCACAAACCCTCTCCCCCTCCCCAATAACAAACACCTCCTACCCCCACCTCACACCAAACCCACTATCACAAAAATAATGATGCATCGTTGCACGGCCCATCACTACAAAAACTTATTTTACAAGACAAACTTTTGCTTGATGCTGAATGGCTGTCTCTGACATGACACACACCTTGTATTTCATTGCATTGGCCACAAGTTCTCATTTAGGCCAGTGGATCCCCCAGATATAGTGCTGGGAGATATCAAGCCTCTCAGTCTCAAACCCAAAATAACGAAATGTTCTTCATCTCTTCAACAAGTATCATAATTTGCATAATTATAATTCAAACAGGAATCAAACATAAACCTTACCTCAACTCAACAAATGTTTACTCTATTGGAACATGGACTTAACAATCATTTTTGGTTTCAAACACGAAAAATAGTGAATTTATTACGCATTTTGTCTTGGCATGCTTGGTGGCCAAATATGGCTCCCAAATTGGTGGGAAAATGTGTCCACCTGCAAGGAATAATAATTCAAAACATGCAACAAATGAATGAAGTGTGTTTTATGTCATGAATATTGGGTAAGCTGTGAAATGCATAATATACTAACAGTGGTAGTATAAGCTAGTGTGTGCAAACTGCAAACCTGGGGAAAAACTCAGCTATGCACTGTACTGGAAAAACTTGCAGCCGACTACACTCTACAGTACTACAAGTTACAACTACATGTACTGGGCGCTGCCATTTTTATAGTCTCGATATTCACTTTGTGAACGCTAAAGAAAATAAGTGACTCCGTAGGTTAATATAGTGGAAAAACAAGCGAACCCCTGTTATAGATTACAGATATATATTTCAATAACGAGACGTCACAAATAGGTCAATTAAGGGTCAGTAAAGGTCAATCCGATACAAGGGGGCACACCACTAAATACGTCTCCCATTGAAATACACGCGTTTCGGCCCTTTTTCAAGACCGTATTTTTACCCCACGTAACAATGATGGAAGTTTTTATTTCGCATGAATGTATTAGATATGTGTTGAATTTTATTTTAAACTTGATTTTTCTTGACCCATCTAGATGAAATTTTTCGCTACGGGCACCTAAACAGCGCCCTCACCATTTTAAACCGATATTTTCGCTTCCTCACCGGTTCCGGCAACGATATCCTTCCGCAGCCTAGGCTCCCGTGCGTATTCGATTCCGACGATTTTTGACCACATTAGCAATGCTAAGGTTCTATTCTAACTTTTTCATAACAAATAAGCAAGATTTACTTCTATTTGCTTCCCCTGGGACGATGATCAAATTGATATAGGTACTATTTCTCCGAACCCTACACCAAACGCGGAAGGATTTAGTGTAGTGCCCCCTTAGAAGCAAAACTTTTTTTGAGTTTTCATTCTATTTTCTACATATTTCGAAAGAACAAGTATTTCTAAGATAAACTGCCAAAGCATACCTCTGTGCGATCTCTGGTTCTCAAATAAGAGCATTTTTCTGAAAAATGATGATGTCCCAAATGTTCATAAATTGTGTATAAAAGCAAGAAATCACCCAGTCCGGCACCATCTGGTCCGGCACCATCTGGGCTGACATCGATTTTGGCGAACTATAGTGTATGCATTATCAATTGTTTCGTGAATAATGTAATACGAACTAACTTAACATTTAATAAACATTTGATTATAATATTACATACAGACAAAGTCCGACACAAATTCACTATTCTCTAGTTTTCAGTAATGGTAGCTCTAGAAGAGCTGTTTGGGTTTAAAAGGGTCTGTTTGAGAGATATTTCATGTGATCTTTCAATTCATGTGGTGATACATGGAGGTGAACACCCGCTGTAATTCTTCAAACCGTGGCATGTGATTCTCCTCTTGTTATCTGTCGAAGATTCTAACACCAAGTGGTCGCCTTCTGCGCACGTCCGCTTGACACACTCTATGGGACCCCCCCCCCCCCCCCCCCCCCCGGCATGGCGTTTCTCCCATGCATGTCAGGTCAGGTCTGCGATTCTGTAAGATGTACACGGCTCTTGGAAGCGTGGTGATTACCTCCCTGTGTCCAGGATACCGCAGGTGACACCGGTGGTAACCATATCCTTGTTCCTACAATACACCCAATACGAACCAACTTCAATTTCTAAAACATTTCTGGTTAGGTATGCTGTAGTTTTGACAGTATCTACTGCTCATCCGTCAAGCTATGACCGCTATACCATAGAGTACAATGCCCCTTTTGATGATTCGTCAAAAGTTTAGTGGCCAAGGCTAGCATGATTGTGTTTAGATTTGATTTAAAATATTGTATTGTACTTTTATCCTAATGGTAGTAATCTTAAGAAACTTTATTGACAAATAAAACTGCGAAAATAGAGTGAAAATGAGAGTTTTTCAAGTAAAAGGTACCATAATAGGCCAAAAACAACACGTCTTCGAAGGGGGCACACCACTAAATACGTCTCCCATTGAAATACACGCGTTTCGGCCCTTTTTCAAGACCGTATTTTTACCCCACGTAACAATGATGGAAGTTTTTATTTCGCATGAATGTATTAGATATGTGTTGAATTTTATTTTAAACTTGATTTTTCTTGACCCATCTAGATGAAATTTTTCGCTACGGGCACCTAAACAGCGCCCTCACCATTTTAAACCGATATTTTCGCTTCCTCACCGGTTCCGGCAACGATATCCTTCCGCAGCCTAGGCTCCCGTGCGTATTCGATTCCGACGATTTTTGACCACATTAGCAATGCTAAGGTTCTATTCTAACTTTTTCATAACAAATAAGCAAGATTTACTTCTATTTGCTTCCCCTGGGACGATGATCAAATTGATATAGGTACTATTTCTCCGAACCCTACACCAAACGCGGAAGGATTTAGTGTAGTGCCCCCACAAAACGGGAATTCGATAACCAGTCTGTGCTGTTGCTGGTTTTAGACGAATTACCGTTTTAGACCGATCATGACATCACTAATAAATAGAATTTCTGCGGCTAAATTCCTTTTTAGGAATCAAAGTGAGTATATGATATTGTCTAGACTAGTCTAAATTAGATAAGTTGTTTCTAGGTTCGATAATCAAGGTGAATGCATCAAGAAATTAAAATCACGTCAAAATCAAAAGTTGATGATTTCAATTATTTTTATTTTTTAGGCCTACATTCTACAATCCTACATGTACATAGTATAGTATAGTAGGCTAAGCCCATAAGCCTGAGAAAGCTTAAGCAGTAAGCTTTTTTAAATGTTATTTTAGTTCTATCGTGTTAATATTTTTAGATTTTTATGTTTGTATTTTTAATATTTGTAAAGCCTTTATATTTATTTTATTTATTTATTTGAACGTACACTTTTACACACAGTGACACTCGTCTACTCGACGCGTACGGTGCGTTCATATAATATATACATACAATAATTGACAAAACGAAAGAACATTAATCATGTTAATAATTGTCACGTATACAATACAAAAGGCCAAATAAAAAAAATACTAGTTTCTCGTCCCCGCCCGCTTCCTTTTTGCTGGCCGCCTCCTTTTTTCTTTTTTCTTTTTTTTTTTTTCTTTTTTTAAAAACCCTTGTATGTGTGTAGGTCTGAAATAGAGACAATGTTAAGTCAAATAAATTTATAAACATCTGTATTTTGTCTTTCAAAGTTGTAGCCAATACAAGTCTGAAAACGGTGTTAGAAAAGGTGGCTGTCATTTAAGAAACAACAGCAACTGGAAAAAAGGTCAAAGCGGAAGTATTTTTTTGTGGAAAATCAGTCCGCCATTTTGGATCCGCCATTTTGAAGAAAAAAAGAAAACAAAAAAAAGGGGCCTCCTTCCTTTTTTCAAAAAGCCCGGACGAGAAACTGTTTTTTTAATTTTAATTTGGCCCAATAGTCTCAATAAAAAGACTCACTTTGAGTTCATGATTAAAACAGCCCACGCACGTTTAATTTAAGGTATGATTTGCAGAATTGGTCAAGGATAACATGCAGAACGGGCTTCTTTAGTGTGTATGTAAAGCGTGGTGATATTTATAATTGAACAACCGAGCATTATATACAATTTTGAGTCCAGATTACTGATAATAAATTCCAGCCAAACATCACTAAAACCATTGTTGCATAGGCCTAGGTTATTTTCGAGTTTGCGATATTCCTCGACCCTTATCTCATTCAGTGATCTACATGTAAATATAAGAAGTGCCTTATACAGTAAAAATATTCATTTTTTTTTTTCATTCCAAATTTGGTAATTTTCATCATATATAACCCTAACTCTACTACACCCGACAGCAACTGTGCGGAAAAAGTGTTTCTATAACCCGGCGTGCAGGTTTTTTGGCCACAACACGGACCCATGCTATATAACGAGGCGAATATACTCGCCGAGTGTCGACTGGGAGCCGTGGTGTAGTGGCTAGGATCTGGGCCCTGATGCTGGAGGTCCGTGGTTCAAATCCCGGGGGGATCGGGGTGACCTTTCTGGTGAATTTTGGGTGTCGGAAAAAAATTCTGTTGCCGTGTGGTGAAATAGAGTTAGGGTTATGTCTTCCACTGAGTCATCATTACAAAGCATGTATTTACCATCCTTATTATTTGAAGACCATTTGCGTGTTCTATGTTCCAATGGAAGCGTATTTGATCGCGCTTTGAATGTTAGACTACAACCAAAGAAATCAGTTTGTCTAAAAAATAGTCTTCCGATTGAACGTTTTTTTAAAACTGCAATATTCTTTAAGAGAAGATTTTTCCCTGACGGTGTTAATCCATACATTATGACAAACAATCTTATTAATGCATTTAAATGTGTTAACCCAGCGTGGACATTCGGGGGGGCGTCATTAATAGTGTATTCCATGTCGCACCTTTTAAGCGTATCTCTAATCGACGACAACCATTTGTACCTGATTTGGTCCATGCGCAGTTTAGATTCATTAGAGCGTTTAACATAAGTTTTGGCCAACGGTGCATCTCTAGATTAGATAGTCGTGCAAGATACTTTATTCTATGAACATCTTGAAGGGAGGCGATGGGGTTCCACCCCAAGTCGCCATAGAGGGCTACGCCCGGAGTGTTACGGGGTGCCTTCAAGATATATCTTGCCATTTGTATTTGCAAGTTCTCTACTTTGTTGCTATCAGCCTTGCTACCACATGTCCATACTGAGCATGCATAGTTAATAGGGAAGCGCTAAGGAATTCCAAAGAATGTTACCATAGTAAATCCTATTGAAATTATCGTGACTATCAACGATCGATTTAATATACGCGATCAACCTATTGCCCTTCTTAACAACTTCATTGATATGAGTGTGATCAGACAAATTTCTTGATATGTGGACGGACCCCTAAGTATTTATAGTGATCGCACTCGGAAAATCGATAGGTTGCCTAGTTTCCAGAGTTTAGTTTTATCTATACGTTTGCCTACCACCAGTACCTTAGATTTATCAATATTGAAGTCTAATTTCCAGGTTCGTGAGAAAGTTGATGCAATGTCTAGCATCCTTTGTAATTCAACAACGTTATCTGCTATGAGAACTACATCATCAGCCCAAAAAAGACATCCTGTTTGCACATTACATGTACGAACCCCCACCCCTTCTTTACTTAGCTAATTCATTTATGTAAATGCAGAATAAAATTGGTGAAAGCACACATCCCTGTTTTACACCTTCTTCCACCTCGAAAAAATCTGTAATAAGATCTCCAAACTTAACTTTAGATTGAACATTCATATAGACTACTAATAATTTTCCACATACTGCCCCGAATACCTAACTTCCATGCAAGGGATAACAAACCGTCCCGCCAGACCGTATCAAAGGCTTTACTGAAATCCAGGAAGGCTAAATATGTGGATTTGTTCTCAGCCAATCGTGTGGCTGCTATGCTTTTCAGGGAGAAAATATGATCCTCGCATCTGTAATTCTTCCTAAAGCCTCCCTGTATTTCCGACAGAAATTGGTTGTCTTCTACAAAGCATGAAATTGATTTAGAGATTATACGATTAAACACTTTAGAAACACATGAAGTAATGATCATTTTATAATCATTTTTAAAATAATAATCAAAACAAATAATTGTCGATCATTTCATATCCTTCCCTCACATACTATCCAATTTACTAGCTCTGTTTCATAGCTCTCATACGTCATGATATGACTCAGTATGTTTTAGAGGTAATACGATTACAATTACTTTCAAAATTCATGAAAGCGCACTTCTTTAACATGGAAATGGCCCAAAGCATGCATTTTATTTGAACATTATAAACATGATTTGAACTTTAAGGCAAAAGTTAGACCAATTTATTTCAGAAAAGGTGACAAATATTAATGAAAAGTATCTGATGTCCCAGGTGAACGGGTTCATTTCATATAAGCTCCAGAGAGCTATGTATTAGAGCTACAACATGGTCCAGTGTCCAAATTAAGTGGTAATCCGGGCGTCCTGACGACCAAAATGGCCGCCGGACGACCAGAAAATTCAATGCTGGTAATCCGTTGGACGACCACACTTTAAAAAAAAAAAAACATGACCTTAGATGACCCATATTTTACCCGAAATAAGTTGCATGGTACCCCATGACCCACATCATAGCTATGGTAACTTACAACTTAAGATCCTAAATATATGTATTTCATTATTCTGATTGAAAGTACAACCAAGGAGTTATTATATTGACTATGATAACTCCTTGGAACAACTTTTGAGGACCGTTTTCAGTGTCAAAAAAACCTATTTATTTTTAAAAGTGAACAACATCTAACTAAATTCAGTAAACTATGCACATTGTTCTTTATCGCAGATGACAATAGAAGTGTTGCCTGTAACCTTATGCACCATTATAAAGATTGATAAATGTTTGCATAAACTATTTTGATTCGTTTTAAATATATTTTTAATTTCAAGTTAAAAAGATTATAACTTTATTTCTTATGCATGTGATATATGGTAAACAAATTGTTTGATGTATGTATGATGGAAATAATAACACATAGGTTTTGAATGCATTTCAAAATCTTTAATACACAGATTTACCATTTTGCAATACCTCATCACATGCCTATGAACCACAAATATAATTTTTCTGACTTGAATTTGCAAATATATTTTTATTATTATTTTATTGTTATGTTATGTCATTTAATAGGCAACACTTCTCTTCCCATATTAAATGATAATTTACTGAATTTAGGTATTTTCAATTTATGTGCAATTGAAATAAAAACCAGACTAAAACCTCTACCGATAGCCCTACCTTGGGGCTAGGCTGTTGACCAAGTTTTGGTGGTTATAACTTTATTTTGTCTGTCAGTGTCAATGTCATAAGCACAAAAATAAATACAAATAAACATAATGGTTCGAAAAAGGTCTCTAAATTATTCCTAAATACAAAGTTAGTAAGTAGGCTATTAATACCTTATTTGTGCATAACTATTAGGTTAAAAGAAATTTCCAGAAATCTGCATAATTAATGGTCAAATTACGGATTACCAAAAATGTTGACGGATTACCAGATTTCATGACATTGGTAATCCGTAGGATTACCAGATTTTTTTCCTTAATTTGGACACTGACATGGTCATATCTTCTGCCTATAGCTATGCCTTGTGAAACCATAGTATCTGGCACTACTATTAATTAATGCTATTTTGTGTTTAAACCAGGGGTGCCCGTGAGTGGGTTTTTTGCGGCCCGGGAGATGTATCAAGAAGATTTTTTTCTTTTTCTTTTTCTTTTACATCATCACAAAAAACGAGCTAGCTGCTTAGCAATTATCGGCACAAAAATGATGTTCCTCAACGTGCGTATGTCTATTTTCCCCATCAATTGTCATGTGTCAGTGGCGTAACCAGAGGGGGCGATGGGGCGATCACCCCCCAATATTGACGTTGTGTCGGTTGAGATTGGCACTGTCGGTTCATTTGACAAGAGGAATCATGGAATTATGATTGTCAAAAGTACACAGATGAAAAAAATTCGCGCACTGCGCGCACATGTGTCCCTAAAGTGCAAGTATTCTTTAGTAACGGCTTGTTTAGAGCCAAAATAGACCAAATATAACTCAGTCATGCCAAAAATAAGTGTACAGTTGACAGTTTTAGATCGATATGCGCGCATTGCTTGACTCAGAACAATCTTGTCGGTTGACTCTCATTTCCCCCCCCCCCCCCAATATGAAGAGCGCCACTGTCATCTGTACTGTATTGAGATTACGTTTTTGTGAAGATAGCTTATTAAGCACACACACCTATTGCATGCTTGAAAGTCTTCGGAATCAAAGGTTTGAAATCAACAGCAGGCCATTGCTACCAAATTTGGTTAGGTGCAGCCCAGTTAATTTTTCACTTCTTATATCTGGCCCATTCATTCAAAAAGGTTGCCCGCCCCTGGTTTAAACCAAACCAAAACTCATTATTCAGGCTGGAAGAAATGTTGACTATTGATTTCCCGGCAAGCTAACTAGAATTTTCCTCAAAAATGGAAAATGTAACACTAATTCCTTAAAAATTTCTCTGTGTGGGAGAGCAACATTTCCCTCCAAATGCCCAATCTCCAGGAAAGGAGCTTCCCAATTTGCCTCTTTTTTGCAGGCCTGTCATACAACTGGTATCATGTCATTTTCATAGATTTCTCAATTTAAAAAATAAATAATTTGGTCTAACTTTGATGTTAATTGATACATTTTGTAAATTGTTATCTTCAGGTTCTCTTCTATGTCAGCATGCTGCCAGAGCTGCATCAACAGCACCAGCAACCACAACAACAGCACGTAAGTACTTACCAGTATCTAAAGCAGGATTTCTCAACTGGTGGCGCGCGCATCATTTGTGGCGCATCAAGCATCCTAAGTGGGGCGAGGGTGGTTAAAAAAATCATATCATTATATAACCAGATTTCATAGGCCTTCTAAAATCAACCACTGACCGTCCGCGGGAAAAAAACACTTGCCCTTTCACCACAACGAGCCCTGTTTTCCTCTGAAAAATAACTTGGATTGTAAATTCTAAAAAACTATATTTAAATCAGTTAAAAAAAAAAAAACCCAGGAGCTTCAGGGGGCGCTGTCCCCTAGACCACCGCCGGGGATTTGCCCCTGGACCCCAAGTGGAGTTTCAACAAATTAGTTACTAAAATGTGGAGCATTAGTAAATCTAGTTGAGAAAGCCTGATCTAAAGTGTGTCAATCGTGCCAAAAATAGGTGTAAACTCAAAAAATGCGCTATGCGAATTACTTCACTCAAGACTCATCTTGTCGGTTCATTAACATTTCTCCCGCCCCCCCCCCCCTGCCCCACCCCCAATATGATGAACCTAGCTACGCCACTGGTTTTGTGCACTCTCCAATCTCTATGCAACAGATAATTTAAGAATGTTTAAAGATAGAAGGCAAAAGGGATCTGTAATTGTTTGGAAGGGGACTTTATTGTAATTGTTCTCTAGTGGTCTGGTTTGTCTTTTTAAAGTTAATTTAAATTGACCTATTTGAAATGTCTCTCAAATTTTCAGATCATTCTTTAATATTTGCTATACAGTATTTGTATAACAATAACTGTTAGCTCTCCACATTTTCAGTGCATTTTGTCCTGAGATACTCTATAATTATACCTCTTTAATTCAGTCAGTTACAAACTGGCAAGCCCTACAGAAGAGAAGAGTGTGTGCACGCATAAGGCTCACATTTTGTAGTACTGTATCCTTATTGAATTAAATTTGCATATTTTGGTGTGCCATATTTAAAATTAAATATAATCCAAAGAAAGTGGGTGCCTCAGTGCCTTGTGATTAAAGTTGGATTGGGACTCAATTCATTGAAATAAAAGTATTCATTAGGACTTTATTTCGATTTAGTGCAGATCATTCATAGGTAGTTTTGTAGAGTAGGTTGATAAATACCCTGATTTTCTGTATTGCTCACTGCAATGTATTGACATTCATCAATCCAAGGACTCTCTGAGGTTGTTGTACAAGAAGGAAATATTGACAAATGTCTATTTACCATTGATTTTTTCACAACAGCCACAGTAAGACCCGGTAATGAACTACAGAAACATAGACTACAAGATTTTGGGCAATACGTGGCAGAATGCCTCCCCAAGTATGTCCAACAGGTCCAGGTGACGTTCACTAATGAGCTAGAGGTCCTGATTCATCCCGAGGGAATCGTTCCCGTCTGTACTTTCCTCAAGGATCATCACACAACACAGATGAAATCATTTGTGGATTTTACCGCCTTGGATGTACCGACGAGGCCGTTTAGATTTGAGGTATGTGATGTGTTGCCCACTGCATAGAGACATAACTACTTATTGTAAGGTGCAATTGGTCATTTTATTTGAGATCATCATCCATTACCTTATGAACATGATTGTCAGATGTGTCCCGATCAACACCATTTCATGAATAACCTGCATTTGGACCGTGTACAGTATACATAATTGCAAGTCATTTGGTACGTTAAATTCTTCGTGCATACTTGCCTATGGTCAGGATGACTTATAATATGCAGGTGTCGATTTAAATCTTGAACCTACCTTCCTAAATCCTTCACTTTGTTTACCGTCCCTCAGAATAGGTCATGATAGTAGAACTACAATTTCATCATATCAAGAATAAAACTAGGCAAAGATAAGACTATCCTTGAGGAGGGTAGGTTCAAAATTTGCATTGATGCCTGCATTAATAGTAAACACACATTCACACACATTCCTAAGTCTGGTAGTACACCTTTAATCTAATTTAATCAAGACTAGCTGTTTTGACAAATGCAGTTTCTCATATCTTATCTGTCAATCAAAGTTGTTATGATGAGTTGCATATTACATAATAAGGACCAATCAGGCTACGACTTATATCATCGTCGGTGCTTATTATTATTTGTTATTGGCCAATCACAAGGCAGATAAGAGATTTTGCGTACTACGATAATTTATGAATGAAATTTAAAATCAGTTCATCTCAAATCCGGGCGAAGAAAAGTCTCACATAAACTGACTTGTTGAAAATCAAGATTCAATGTTATTTGTTGCAATATTTTCTATGAATTAAAATATATATAAACAGAAGGAACTAGGCTGTTGCGGTTGTTACTTTAAACACCGAAACCGACACCGAAAAAACCCACCGATAATACCGAGTACACCGAAATCCCCCCCCCCCCCCCCCCAAAAAAAAAGTTTTTGTTTTTTCTAAACCATGGCACGATTTTTTATTTTTTATTTTTATTTTTATTTTTTTAACGAGCACGGTGAGATTGCCTTATCCTGCCCGCCGCCATCTGCCGGTCCGGTATCGCAGGCTTCAATACTCGCCGGTTCGACATGACCTGCCCCGCCCTAGGGTTTTCAAGGAACTGACTCCTGTAGCTTTACTTTGAGTTTGACTCAAGTTTAGTGTAATTTAATGAGTTGTAAAACATCGTTTGACTAGGCAACTCTTCATACAGTTACTTGCATGTTGCCAATCATTAGTTAAAACCCTGATAATTTATTCTCTTTTCTTTTACAGCTTGTGTATAACTTCTTATCACTACAATTCAATGAGCGGATTCGAGTGAAGACCTATACAGATGAACTGAGTCCTGTAGATTCATTAATTTCAGTTTTCAAAGCAGCAGATTGGCAAGAGAGAGAGGTATGATATTGACAAGCTTAACCCTAACCAGTAAAGCTAGTTTTTTGTGCGTATCGGGGGGAGGGGGGAAAAAGTTCTATTTTTTTTACCCGAAAAATCACCCAGCACCCCCCGGGATTTGATCGCCGGACCATCCGCACCCAAGTCTGTCCCTCTACCGACTGAGCTAACTCCCTAGGTCATATGCGGCCACAAACTCCGTGGCCACATATGCCTGCGGTAGGTGACGTCATCGCGGCAATGCAGCAGCACGTGCCTGGAGATAGTTTCTGGCAGTGAGATTTAGTGAGATTCAGTGCGGTTAGGGTTATTGCACATCAAAAATTGACATTTATTAACCCTAACCAGTAAAGCTAGTTTTTTGTGCGTATCGGGGGGAGGGGGGAAAAAGTTCTATTTTTTTTACCCGAAAAATCACCCAGCACCCCCCGGGATTTGATCGCCGGACCATCCGCACCCAAGTCTGTCCCTCTACCGACTGAGCTAACTCCCTAGGTCATATGCGGCCACAAACTCCGTGGCCACATATGCCTGCGGTAGGTGACGTCATCGCGGCAATGCAGCAGCACGTGCCTGGAGATAGTTTCTGGCAGTGAGATTTAGTGAGATTCAGTGCGGTTAGGGTTATGGCAAAAAAAAATGTTTGGAAAAACACGGAAAAAAAACATTTTAAAATATTTTTTAACTCCAAAAATTTCATAATTTTGGACATATTTTGTCCCAAAGATGGAGAAATAAATTCTATGAAATGGTTTGAAGTCCAATTTATCAAATGTAAGTCAAAAATATTGCGTTTATACATTCCATGTATAAATTGCATTTTTTGTTGAAGCCCGGTATAGGGAAGAAAAAGAAGAAGAAAAAAAACCTACCTACCGATCGACCCACAATTTTTTTTCTCTCTGGAGTGCAACCAAACATTTTTTTTGTGCCTAATTTTGAGACATAATATCGAAATTCACTATAAAAGCTGATGATTATCTATTTGTTGCCAGAGTTAGGCCAGTGCACATTAACATTTAAAAAAGCAGAAATGACTGCATGGGCTTCAAACTGGAGGGTTTCAGAGTACTGAGAGAAACCGTACCAATTCGCAATACAATATTACTTATGATCCATTTACTTTGCACTTAAAATTAAAAGGGCCCAAATGCTAACTAAGGACCCTCAAGTTCACTTCACAAAACTGCCCATCAGATCGATGGCAAAGATTTTGAGTATGATTCAGGCCGTCTCTTATTTCAACTTATTTTGGACACTGCATGCATTCAAACATTCCGGTGCCTTCTCAGAGCCAGATAAGTGACAGATATGCTCTAACTATTGATTGTGATCTTACGCCTCTTTATTTGCTGTAAGGCAACAAAAGACTTATTTCAGGGAAAAATATATGATTGCTTTCCAACTGGTTAGATATACATGAAATCATGGTCATAACCACCTCATTTGCATAATTTAGGGAAACTGAGATTTTTGGGGGTTTGTGGAAACTGAAAAAGAGATCTTTTAATGCTGATAGCTCTAAATCTTGGTGATACTGCCATGGCAGTATATGTAAAGAAATTTAAACAATCTACTTCACATTCCTAAGGGACCGTTCATTATTTATGGATAAAAAGTTACATAACCCCCCCTATTAAGAATAAAAAGTTACATAACCCCCCTTATTTCAACATATGAAAGTTACATGACCCCCCCTATATTTTACCCAACCCCCCTCCACCATAAATAATGAACGGTCCATAATCTCTTCTTTCTCAGGTCTGGGACATGTTTGGTGTATTCTTCTCCAACCATCCTGATCTAAGACGTATCCTGACAGATTACGGGTTTGAAGGACATCCCATGCGTAAAGACTTCCCACTCAGTGGCTATGTAGAGGTGAGATAGGATCAGTGTTATAGGAGATGTACATTATTATAGGTCAATAAGTGTGATCGGTCTAATCAAAATGGACATGTTGGAGTTTTAAGTTTTGATATGACTTGAAAGAGCACAATTTAAGCTTTGAAATGATACCATGTTGAAGGTAATTGGACTTTGTAATCACAAGACACGATTTCTATTGTTTTCTTTTTATTTCTCCAATATATTGTCTCTATCTCAAAACTGCAAACAACATGTCCTTTTCGATGCGACTGGTAATATTTGTAAAATGAGGCACGTCAGATGCGGATGCCAAGTTTCCAATTCACTTAGCAGTATTTTGTTCCCTGCTCTCTGATTGATTCGTAATTCTACTAAGTGTATGTATATGATTTTAGAATCCATATTAGGAAATTACACATAGTCGGCATGTGACTAGGGTACTGTAGGTCCATTGTCCTGGACAGATTGGGACTGCTGCTGGTTAATACCATATCCTTTAAATTAACTTGGATATAAATATATTCTTTTTTTAAATAGACTCTGATTTAAGGCATCTCTCTATGGGATTGACACAAATAACTTTCTGTCAGAAGGATGAGATATGTTCACAGTTTAAATAGCAGAATCTTTAAGTATTATGGATGTACCCAATCAAAACTTCAGCAAGCAACCCATCAATATGATTTCAAGTGGGTGTTTTAATTATGTCAGCGAATTCAAACACTCCATGGATAAATTACTTACGATGTAAAGGATGAGAACTTCCATCCGTTACCAAAACTGAACATGATAAGAGAGGCCATGACCCTGAATAAATCCCAGAATTATGGAAATCAATTTAAGTTCTGATGTTTTGCCATACGATACTGATGTTCAGTCAATTTTGTTACTAATTATTTAAACTTTCATTTTAATTTCTCTTTCCTATAGGTGAGGTATGATGATGAGCTCAAACGTGTAGTCTGCGAACCTCTCGAATTAGCCCAAGAGTTCCGCAAATTTGACCTGGCCAGTCCATGGGAGGTCTTCCCCAATCATAGAGAGGAGCAACCTGAACAGCTTGAAGCAGGGTCAGAGGTTAAGAAAGAAGAGGAAAAGAAGTAAACCAAACAGCATGGAATATGATTGAGAACTTTGTGTATCATAACAAACAATAGATTTTATTGACTCCAGTATTAACTCCTTTGGGTGAAGATCAAAATACTGTACAAACTATGTTGTGAAAGTGAACTTTACTTCAGGGAGATTGTGCTGTGATGGTTACTCTCACCAAGTGATTACCCTAACCTGTTATTCATTGTAGGATGTGTGTGGGAGTGTAAAGGGTTATATATATTTCATATGTAACCAGCTCCAACAAAACCAACATTTCATGGACATATTCCACGTTAGTAACTCATGGTTTCTGATTCAAGCCTGGACCCATACATCTGTTCCGAAATATGATACTGCCATAGGCTTTGTGTTATGATTAATGCGATCAGATGTTTGTAACAAAGTCAGCGTGAGCCAGTTGACCTGGCAACTACAGTCCTCAAAATAAGTAACTGACCAGCTAATAAATATACTCATAATTCCAAAACTGTAGCTCCTACGTACAAATATTAAATTATAAAGTTGTCGGGAAATCGCTTTGCTTCAATTTGAGATATTACACGTGAAGATTGAATGAATAATTAAATCAGTTATGAGTCCAAAACCAAAGCCAAGTCAGTTTCTCATTTTAACACTTAGGTTTTGAACACGAAGGACCGTGTGACAGGTATGTGTATGGGCTGCTTTGATCATTGAAGCATCCCCAATCCTCATCTAACTATCAACCCGTGAGTTATCGCTACCAGTTAATCAATAATCTGCCTGTTGCTAGTTCGAGGCTGCGTGTCGACGAACAAAATGTTAAAATGAAAAACTGACTTGGCTATGGTTTTGAACTCATAACTGAATTAATATTCATTCAATCTTCACGTGTAATATCTCAAATTGAGGAAAAGAGATTTCCTTATGATTTTATAATTTAATATTTTTACGTCAGAGCTATATTTTTGGAATTGAGAGCATATTAATTACCTGGTCAGTTACTTATTTTGAGGACTGTAGTATATTTTAACGTGCTCTACGACAATGAATAACCTTATTTATAGCAAACTAAGTGTGTGTTGTTGATTCTGCTTTAATACATAATGCTAGGTCAAATTTCAGATAGAATTTTATTTGCATTTGCAAATTTCAATTTACGATTAATTTATGAAGAATGTGCTATGATATTATTCAAGCAAAACATGGTGTGTCCATTTTCACCAATTTTAAAGAAGAGTTCATCTTTTCATAAGTTAATATTACAATTTTGAAAGCAGCTTTTGTATGAAAGACTTATGTATAACAAAGAAGCTGCGTCAGCATTAAATAATTAGCTCTATGTATCACTGGCTCAATCTCTAATTTGGTTTATGACCAGTTACTTCACTTATGGTATGGGATATAGTGTGACTTTTGTTTGCCTTGGACTTTCAATGCTGGAAGTTATCTTCCATCTAATACTGAGCAAAGCTTGTACTAGTGACTAACACCAAGGTTAAACAACAATAGAATCGAATTGACAGAGACAAAGCCCTTACTTTTAAGTGTGGAATTATTACTTGTCATTCAGTTCTTTAAAGGCATATTATGTGATCTTTTCCAGAGAGCGCCCTCAATTCATGATTTTTTTTAGAAAGTAGATTTTCTTGCAGATTTACATTTCTGATCATAAATCGTACATACATTCCAAGTGACAGAGCGATACGATTCCTAATTACCTCAAAATCAAGGTTTTAGAGTGAATTTAGAGGGAAAATATAAACTGTCGTGTTATCACGTCAGTTTATTTTCACTCTAAAACCATGATTTTGAAGTAATTAAGAATCGTATCGCCCTGTAACTTGGAATGTATGTACGATTTATGATCAGAAATGTAAATCTGCAAGAAAATCTACTTTCAATTTGTTTTTCGATGTTGAGGGCGTTCCCTTGAAAGATCACATAATATACCTTTAAATGATGCATTTTGTTGCATGCCACCCCATCCAAACTTCACCTATGCTGTTTAATACCCATTGGATGTGTACAGAATTATTTGTGAGATTTTAAAATTAAAATAATTAGGAAGTGTAAACCATGTATAATATGACACTGTGTATTGATTGGTTAACAGACAGTGTACAGTCATCAAATAAAGTAACTATACAGGTAATAAATGTACTTTTAACTTTGAAAATATATATCCTACCTAGATATATCAAATCATAAAGTTGTTGAGAAATTTATCATCTTTAATATGAGATATTGCACGCTAGGATCGGTTGAATATTTAAGAAGCGACAATCCAAAATGTAAGGTAAAGTCACAATTTCAAATTCACATTTTACATTTCAACACGGGGGAGAGAATAACATGTAGCGTGTGTGTGGCGTATTGATAAATTGGCCCGCGTGTAGAAAATAAAAATGTGAAAATGAAAATCGGACTTCTCCTTATATTTTTGAGTGCCACTTCTTCAATAATCACCCGATCCTAGCGTGCAATATCTCATATTAAAGAAGACAAATTTTTCAACAACTTTATAATTTAATATTTTTAGGTAGGATATATATTTTAAGAGTTAGAAGCCCATTTATTACCTGTATAGTTACTTTTTTTGATGACTGTATGTCTATTTGCACAAAACCATTTAGACCAGATCTGGTTGAAATGAAATGTTGTTTAGTCTTAAAAATTGACCTTTATTCTCGAGTCTATCTCTTCTGTAATGCTTATGTGTAATTCACCATCCATTTGACAATGAAAACATTCATGTGTACATTCACCAACACCAATACATCCCATAGGGTTGCAATATGCATTGGTTATGACAAGCACAAATTATGTCCTATAGTTTAATCAGTTCCAATTGGTGAGAAATATTAGTTCTTATAACTCTGCTCTAAAAAGTAATCCAAGTGCTAGCGTTGTGCATGTCCATGCTCTTCATTCACTGCTGTAAGCACAGTGCTTACAGCAGTGAATGAATTCAGAAGAGCAGGTTTGCCAATTTGGAACTGACTAAATTATAGACATTCTGATGAATCGCCCAACTAAAGTCCAAAAGTTAAAAATCTTGTTTTAGCAAACAGACAAACATAACCCCCCTTGTACCTCCCCACCAAAAAAACCACCAAAAAAACCAAATCAAGCCAAAACATACCCACCTCTTTGGAGGAATTTTCACAATTTTGATCAGATGAGTAGAGTTTTGATGTTACTCTGTCCTAAATGAATGCCAATGAATATTGATCATATATCATCTCTCTGATTATACTAAGTCCACAAAATGTGTACCTAGACAACTCCGGGTAGACAGTCATGTGGGTAAGCCATATTAGTCCTCTATCAAATACTCTTCATCCCATTAAGTTTCCCCCTTAACTCCCGAGATATGATAAGTTCAGTAACAAGAGTGCAAATCCCACTTTTGGGGGAAAATTGGATTTTCAAGTAAAAAAAATACATTTGAAAATAGTTTTGTCAAATTGAACCACCTATCAACATGTAGTTGGTAGATATTTTCGGATTTTATTGAAATTTTCAATTACACACTGAATGGTGATTCTAATAAGAGAGTTGTCTGCACATGGAAAGTGGCAAAAGCTAAATTTGACATGCCTGAGTAGCCTATTGGCCATTTGATAACGAAAGTTCTAAATTGGATAGAAACAATTCTTATGACATATTAAAGATTGCTGAACATGATTAGTACTATTTCATGTACAATTGTTATATTTTTCTTGACCTAAAAAATTGCAGGTGCTACATGGAACTCTTTTTTTGACATGCCATGTACTAGCAAACAAAGCTATAGGCCGGGCCCTAAAATAAGGTGTGCTGCCAGCATATGTGCAGCTGAGATTGGAAAATGCAGTTGAAATCCCAAAAATGAGGAGTTCAAATGTTGGCATACAAAGCTCATAGCATAGTAATCAATACTTTAGATTCGGCCATAGTGTATAGTCCTCAAAATAAGTAACTGACCAGGTCATAAATATACTCTAAAAACTCCAAAACTTTAGCTCTTACATAAAAATATTAAGTAATAAAGTTGTAAAGAAATTTCTCCTCTTTAACTTGATGCATGATTTATTAAGATCGGTTAATAATTAAGAACGCGACATTGTGAAGGATAGAACAAAGTGCAGTTTACATTTTAACACTTGGGTTTTAAACACGCGGGACAGTGTGACAGGTATGTGTGGGTTGCATTGATCAATTGAAGTATTCCCAACTCCCGTCTTACTATCGACCCGTGAGTTGCCGCTACCAGTCAATAATCTGCCTGTTGGCAGTGTTGCTAGTCCGAGGCTGCGTGTAGACGAACGAAATGTCAAAATGATAAACGGACTTTGTTTTGGTTTAGGGCACATAACTGAGTTAATATTCATTCAATCTTCACGTGTAATATCTCAAATTAAAGACAAGACATTTCCTTACAACTTTATATCCTAATATTCTTACGTAGGAGTTATAGTTTTGGAGTTGAGAGTATATTTATTACCTTGTCAGTTACTTATTTTGAGGACTTTATATTGGTTCGATTCGACGGTTGCCACGTAAATTATATAAAGAATTATTATTATTCGTCGCAATAGGCTTACGAGTTGAAAACACCCAATTAATGTAAGTAAGCTATACCCAAGCTAATTTTGATTTTGTTTCACCATCTTACGCAACCAAAACAAGTTTAAAACATCAGTCAAATCATGATGCGTCACAGTGCGGACGCGAAAAAACAGCACCCCAAATCTTGGGTAGATAGCGCCATCTCCTCATACACTTGAAGGGGAATAAATTGAAATACATTTACGAAACTGAACATCATTTTTGAGCGCGAGTGTTTTTGAACATCATCAGTGCCTGAAATTCAAAAATAACCTATTGATATTGATAATACGTTGAATATGACCCAAGTAATTGCCGTATCGATCAACGCGTATGATGCCATTAAAGTGATCAAATATGTCGTTAGATTGTTGAAGATATGTGCATTATGCGGGAATTTAAGACCAATTTTATTGAGTGGAACCGGATTTGGGCAAATGATGTAATTAATATTTTAAACGATAGCTGGCTGTCGATTAAGACGATAAGACGGTAAATATAAAGAGTGTGACATAAATTATAAATGATCATCTATTGTAATTTCTTCCGCTAATATTGTGCATCCGCTCAAAACTTGTATTGATGGCTTTTCGTGGTAATGTATACACTGATGAAGCGCGTTGCCTGGAAACGCATAAACAAACTGACACGCTTCATTATTCCAAAATATCCCTAATAATTTTCCATTTTCTAATGCAGGGGTTCTCAACCTGGGGGTCGTGACCCCCATGGGGGTCATTTGGGATTTTCCAGGGGGTCATGAAGGGGTCATAAATATAGCTTTTTGGGAAACCATTTTAATATTTCGCTCTAAAAAGGCTTAGAAACACCTAAAAAAACCTTTCAAAAATGCTAAATTTTCTGCTCGCTGCGCTCGCATCATCCTATGCAGTTTCAAAATAAATTGGGTTGTATTTTTAAACTGGTTTTTTTTTTGGGGGGGGGGGGGGACAGGGGGTCACGGTACTAACCAAGATGTCAAAAGGGGTCGTGGGCCAAAAAGGTTGAGAACCACTGTTCTAATGGCTAGAAAAGGTTGCTGGATAGGATTGAATTAAAGGCCTTTAAATAATTGTATCACCACCGTTCTTCTTCGAAACTAATTTGAAACAGCGCAAGTCTAGAATTTCGGATGTTCCAAAATATGAGTTTTATTGGAACGTAAAGTGTCAACACTTTGAAGATCATGGCCTGGATTTCTTGACGTTCAATATCTGGATGGTCAGTGAATGACTTATTTATGTTATGTACCACATGATAAACTTAATTGCATGTACCTAGGCTGAGTTCTATCGAAATAAGAACTTTCATGTCGTGTCGGTTGATATTAGCACTGTCGGTCATTTGACAAGGGGAATCGTGGAATTATGACGGTCAAGGTACGAAGATAGCAATTATTCGCCAAGAAGCTCATTTAAAGCCGAAACGTACTTCAATCAAGGCAAAAAGAGTGCAAATGCCAAACAGCCAAAAAAGTTTCGCACGCTATGCGCGCATTTGTTCCCCTGAATATGAAAAACCTAGACACCACTGTAAGTAAGTACACGCATAGTACACTAGACAATTGGATCATGTATCATGTAAATTTGTAATAAAACATGTGTTTTAGATATTAACTTGTTTTATTATTATTTTTTAAGTTCATTGTTGTTCCCCAAAATGATGTAAGGGGGGGGGGGGGGGGGGGGGGGTGTCGTTGCCTAAAAATGTGTACCGCTGAGATTTGTCCTTATTTTAGGCCCTGGTAATGGTATAGACGTTATTCGTAATTGGCGATTTCATGTCAAAGAGGAAGATATACTCGATGTCACGCCGATAAACATACAATCTCGTACTTTTACTGCAATATAATGAACTGTGAACTTCTACATTTTCCTAGATATCGGTTACCAGCAAACATTTCATTTCAAACTAGTGGAATAGATAGTTTATACGTTCGAACGAATGTTAGAAGGTCAAATATTGAACAGCTCAGAAGTATGAAGAATGTTTATGATTAGTGCAAAGTTCACCACATTGAAAAACTACATCACTCTCGTCTCGACTACATAACTAACCTCGTTTTCGGAGCACTAATTGCTCTAGCATGCTCAGTTGGATAGCACTGCCCTCTTTTGACCTAAGTGCGCCAATTACGAATAACGTCTTTAATGTAACACTAATTTCCATCTCTCACCACATGATTATACACCTAATACAAAAAGCTCCTACCCAGATCACTGTTATGTTAGCTAATTTAATGACCAGTAATTGGTATCAAATAAGATATACACTATAATAAGCGAGCAAATTTCCTCCCCGCAATTTGACACCTTATTGATAAAACTGAGTGGATACTTTTTAAATCATAATGCTTTAAGCATAGAGATGTTTATAAAAATGGTTTTCGTACATGAGTTGAGTTAAATTCGCTTTATTCCGTTTCAATACGGAATAAAACAAAATTCACTGAATCAACTCATTATGTACGACAAACAAATTGCCTCCCTGTTACAGTGGTACCGAAGTTGGTCGATGTATACTCTCAATGATGCGGGCAATGATGTCGGGTAAAATGCCCGTGTTTTTAAAGACCATGATAATGACCATATAATGTCATTGATTGGGTTTGACATGTTTTGAAGCAGACCGTATAGGATGTGTTGGGCGATTGTACTTATAGTGTCATATCATTTAGTTTGAGTGATGTATTTCCCGATAAATGTTTTCGATATTTCTGAAATGTGTGTGGTCCTGTAATATTAACGAAGTATGTCTGGAATTCACTTAGCCTCTACTATGTCTTTTAAGACGTAATATGAAAGACCAATGTCATGAATGTAAAAAGTGGTCTCATACCTTTTCATATATACTACATTATAAACATTTTGATTATACCTCAAGCAATCTTGAAATCATAATTTTTGTTATAATCACTCTCAGCAATGCATCTTTAACCTCAATTTGGCAGGGCTCTATAGTTTCACGTTTACGCATGGAATTGCAACCACGTCTATATATTCTGGATACGTAATATAGAATCTATAACCATGGAAAATCAACGGTGTAACGGGACTAGAGCTCCATCAAAGTAACAAGTTGTAAGGTTTTCTAGGAGGCGGCCTCGTACTTTCAGGGATGCAAAAAGTACGGGAGCGGGGAGCACCGCTCCTAGGAAGAGACATTTCGAATTCAGGAAATAATGCCTTGAGAAGAAAAAAATGAAATGAGGAAAGGAAGGAAAAAAAGACTGAACAAAGAGGGAAAGAGGAAAAGAAGAAAAGAAAACAATGCAAGAAAAGAGAGGCAAAGATGAAGTAAAGGATATAAAAAGCTAGATTCAAGTTGAAGTGAGGCAGTAGTGAAGCCACATACTGGCACATGTGTCGGAAATGTATACCAGATAATAAATCTCAAGACCTTCGAGGAATTTACATGAATGTATACCAGCTACCAGTTGAACATGAAAAAGGTAATACAAATTGATATTTGAGGAAATTTACAATTTATCATCAGGTCAGGCATTCAATAAAAAATCAGCGAAGAAGCCAAATTGTGAAGGTGGAAATCACAGAGCATATTTAACAGAGGAAATGTATACAAGGGCAAATGAGGATTCCGAGAAAAATAAAGAAAAGAGCCATAAAGGAAATTCACTACGGTATCACCAAACTTTACGCATGAAAATATTCTAGCCATCTGATTGGTAAATACTACATCAGATAACACAAATTAGTTTGGTCCATTTCATGCTTGACGTCACTTCCCGGTCATTTTTCTCTTTAAAAAAGTACTATTGACCGGGCGGTCAATAGTTTTGGAAAGACAAAAATGCCCTGCCTCGTACGATTTTGCCATAATGGCATGGAGGATCGACTCGCCTGTAAGATCTTTTTCATGTTTTATTTCATCAAAATCGCACACAAAAATATTTTCAGGCGTTATATGGACTGCTCTTTATTCGTGAAATGGGGTGAACTATTGTCCCTCGGTGATCTGGAGACCTACGCCTAATAGTAGGCTTACGGTCTCCAGATCACCTCCAGATCACTTTCGGGCAATTTCCCTCATGAACAGTCCATATTTGTATAATATACTTATTATAAATAAATGGATCGATGCAAACATGGCAAAGAAGAACCACAAAGCACCAAACAAGTTAGAAACTATTGTAGGCCCTCTAGTTTGAGGATATGGAATAATCAACACCAACAGGAAAAGTTAGTATCACTTTGGCCGAGTGGTTGCACTAACTGAAACTGACCTACATCTCAGATTTGAGGAAATGATATTCTTGCTATAGGCCTTAGGACAAAAATAGGAAATGAAAAGAGAAGGCCAAATTGAAATGACGTTAAGCAAAATTGAGGAAGTCATGAGGAAGTCAAGAGAATGAGAGAGAAGATGCATATGTGAAAAAACCACATAAATCACAATACTATTTATAAGAACCCCCAGTCACGGCGACCTCCCCCTGTCAGTAAGCCCCACCCATTTCGTCCTCCAAACAATCGAAAATGTAGAGTTTTAATATTAAATTTTGCTTAAAAAATTGATCTGAAATGTCTAATTAAGCTTATTTCATGCAATTTTTAAAATAAATGTCAACATTTCACGCGCTTTGTGCGCATTTCCCCCAGAATGTCTTTCTTTCCCCCGCCCCCCCCCCCCCCCCCCAAAAAAAATGCCAGCAAGTGTTGTGAAGAACGCTTTGTAAACCAGAGAGTTGGCTCAATTTTTTTTATGTTACGACTTGATCACGGGCTTGATTGAGGAAATCTCGAACCTTAGAACCACTGCTCCTGAGGAAGAAACAACTTTTTCCACCCCTGCATTACTTATCCGTTCACCATGGTCCCTGTGTACTCTACACAAACAGATGAAAATGAACTTTAATGTAATATAAACTATATTGCTTGAGATAATGAAACGTTTTTATTCTCTTGTCATCATGATTAATTGCATTCGAATCGAAAGATTTGCACTTGCATTTGCATGCGAACGATTTGCATTATCTGGAAAGAAGGAAAATACGGTCTATTCTTATTGAATCTCGTTTTCAGTAGCCTGGAGATGAAAGGAACCGACCATTTGGAACCCGGTAGTATAGTTTAACGGAATAAATCGTATTGGAAACTGGAAACCAATGCTTAGCACCAGGCTGCCGAAAACGGGATTCATTCTTATTCCAAGTGAGTCTCATTGGGTCCAAATTATCTCCACATATCTATTACATGAATACTTGTGGGTTAAATATTCCATATAAACATCGGTAATTCATTTCAATGTTTGGACATCACGGGTGCCACTCTGTATATGCTGACCATGCGCGAGGGCGAAAGAGGATGATAATAGTGGATAACTATCAAAATTATGCTTCTAGCTTCATCATTCGACGTATCGCTCATATATGGCAGCATTTGATCTTTTTCTTCTTCGGTTCATTTATCTCACTGACTGTAATCAATCCCGAACCCCCGACACCAGCTCCCAATTCTATTTTCCTGAAGGACCCCTGTTCACTCCTACTTCCCGTGCTCATTTTATCCTCCAAATACTTGTCCCACATCTCCTGGGCGACATGATGGAACATTTTCTCTACGTTTTTATCCGCTTTCGCCGACACCTCAAATACTCTGACAATATCGTCAAAATTCGGCACCATCACCCGGTTCACGTGTTCTACGGTGGTGTGTCTGTCGTCGTATTTAGCGGGTTGTAAGTCATTTTTGTTTCCCACCAAAAATAATCGGGCGGTTTTACTGTGGTATTTTAGGTCAGCTTTCCAGTTGGGTAGTCTGCGAAGTGATAATGCGTTGTGAATGTCATAGACCAGTAATACAGCTGCCGTCTCTCTGAAGTAAGTCTCTGTCAATGAGTGCATTCTCTCCATATTCGCTGTGTCCCATAAGTCCAACTGGGGGGAAAATAGAAGAGAGAACATTATTGAAATTGGATTCCAGATATTATAAACTCCTCACAAAAAGTATCGAAACACTTAAAAATGATCCAATATATAACGGCTCGAAAGGGTATGCATTAATCGAAGCAAATAACCAAGTGCATAATTTTTTTCTGCGTATTTTGACACCTCGATCGATGAGATACGATGTTGCGGAGCGGAGTTATTGTCATTTCAATGGTCGTGGGTCCAGTTTCAAAAGTGACAATCATCCTACACTGCAAAAACACCGGTGTTAAAAATAACACCATTGGTGTTGTGAGAGGTACACACCAAAAAAATTAACACCGGTGTACCGGTGTTATATTTTTGGTGTTATATCAACACCATGTAGTGTCATTTTAACAACTGCAAGTGTGAAAAATAACACTGTAAGTGTTAATGTAACACCAAGATAGTGTTAAAATAACACTACTTGGTGTGGACCTCTCAGAACACCGAACGGTGTTATTTTTAACACCGGTGTTTTTGCAGTGTATAATAGAAAGAGGTTTGCATTACTGTTTAGAATGATCAGATTCGTGCTTTTCAATAGGGATGAGTGTCACTTTTGAAACTGGACCCACGATCATTGAAATGACAACTCCGCTCCGCAACATCGTATCTCAACGATCGAGGTGTCAAATACGCAGAACAAAGTTATGCACTTGGTTATTTGCTTCGATTAATGCATACCCTTTCGAGCCGTTATATATTGAATCATTTCTAAGTGTTTCGATACTTTTTGTTAGGAGTTTAGTATGCCGATATGCGCTAATTGAATACTAGAGAGCAAAGGATATCCTTTATACAAAAACTTAATTGTTTCATGTCAGGGTCCAGGAGGAATTCAGCTTTGTAAGACCTTCTATAATTCTAGATATGGACAAATGCTGATGATGATGATTTTTATTATTATTAAAATAGAGGTTTTAGCACGTTCCTGAATATGAGTTTGGTAAAACGCGTTACGACATTTTGATCGCTTATTGTGGAGTGTTGGTTATGAATTTATCTAATTGTTTACTATTATTAAATAGGGCATAACTAGTAGGATTAAAATATAGTGGCATCAATTGAAACCAAATCAATTGGGAAATATTTTCAAAAAAGTGTTGCTCCGGTAACACGTGTTATCATTTTGAAAGAAAGAAACGTAGATATTTTTTAATAGTAAACAGTAGCCAGATGTTGCAACATTTTTTCCCTGAAACTTTGCATGGGCTTTGAACAACATGAAAGTAAAAATCTTCAGTTTTTTTGTTCCGTCACATTTCCATGGAATCGCCCATAGGCCTATGTGTAAATTTTTCCTGACCATCTACCTACACGGTAATTCAGCGTTTCAATGTTGTATCCAATGCTATAGGTTATCCCTGTAGTGTGCAGCGGACTACAAAGGGGAATTGCACCCGGCCTATTCTACATTCAATTGAATCGATGCATGACGTCCAAATTGCATGAACCGTGTTACCAAATCGGCTTACATATCATGAAACAGGTGTGTCTTGTTTCTGAAAATCTTTAACACGTTATTATTCCCGAAATAAACCCGGCGAAACAGCCATGCACCTAAAACGGATACTTCTATCATTCTTCATTATATTGGGCATATACACAGTTCAACACAAATAAGTTCCCCTTTAGATTATGCCTGATATTTTTTAAATGAGTTACTCCATCAAACGATTATTGGCAAACATAATGTACGTGTTCACAGCAACACTAGAACGGGGCTATAACTACGCAGGTGTTGTAACGCATGAATGAGTACACTTTGCCATGGATGAATACCTCAATTTAAAAGTGATGTATTGAATGAGGATGGATTTATAAGCAGCTTGAACCAGAGTCTTTGTTTGAACACCGCACAGGTGTTGTACTGCTTGAATACATAATTTAGTAACTTTTGAATTGAGGTATTCCTCCATTCAATGTGTGCTCATTCAAGCATTACAACACCTGCGTAGTTATAGCCCCGTTTTCGTGTTGCTGTGAACACGTACATTATGTGTTCCAAAAAGTCGTTTTGATGGAGTGACTCATTTAAAAAAAAATCAGGCATAATCTTAAGAGGAACTTATTTTTGTTGAACTGTGTATTAGTCGTATGTGTCACGTAAACTCGTTGACATTCAGGTGACTAGTAATAGTATAGGCAACATAAAACCGCACTGTTAATGATAGGTCAATAATAGGACAGATTTATCTATGAGTTCAATTTAGTTGTTTCTGGTACAATGTACCCCGAAATAAAAATATGACCGGGCTGTCAGTGTCAAAAGGACTATCGCAATATATTCAGTTGAGACCAATGTTAAACTGTTAAAGATAGCAGTCCCTATTTCAAATACGGTATCCTAAAGAGCTCGTATAGTCGTTTCAACGGAAGTATGTCAAATTTCTGGTTGCGGAAGACCCCATTTCTATTCTATCCAATCAGTATTAGTCAGGCGGCATTGATATCAGCCGCGAATTGCTACGGTAATGCCAAAGAAGATTTAAGGTCTTCCCACAATGCATTGCGCAAACGCCAGCCAACTAAAATGTTTTTTCACACGATGCATTTGCCGAGCTCTTTAAGTTTTAAATAAGAAAAAGGAACATTGATAAGTTATTTATTTATAGATGTAAACTAGAACATAAGAGCTCCAACGATGAACGCGCTATGAAGCCATGCATGATTATGTGCATACATCTATCGGACCGAGACAAATTGTAGACCAGAATTAGGGTATTTTGCAAAAACGCAATGCATTGTGGTGGTGTCTTTAAAATCGTCTTTGCGTTCAATGCTGAGTATTCGAGTATGGAAGTAACAGACTTGTGCATGGAGCTATCACACACCCCTTCTTAACACTTTCCACGCGGCTATTAATGCACTTCTCAATGTGATTCCAAATATGGTAATGAAATTCAATTATTTTGACATTTTCGAATAATTTTGTGAAATTTTGGAAAGTCGTCTGCAGACGCCTGCTGCGTTGAAAGTGTTAAATGAACAATCTGTGTGACTTACCTGAACAGGACTACTCTGTTCACCGACCGGAAAACTTCTACTATACTGGCATTGATCTATAGTCAGGGAAGACTTCCCACTTGTTGGAATATCTTTAGCTCTAAAACGTTGAAATAGCGACGTCTTACCGACGCCTGATTCACCCAGCAGTATCACTTTGAATCGTGGTGTACGCCTGTTGAATTGCATACTTATAATACGTTCAGTTATATGATATATAATGCAGTCCACCTGAAATCACAGCTAATCACCTACTACAAAAATGATATGTCTTAATGAAGACGAAGAGTCACTGTAACCACTAAAAGTTACGTTACGACCTCCGCTGAAGATTCACTTGTGTTTACGATACGAAGAAATATCCTTGCGGTCAAACATGGTGAATTATAGAAACATATAGCAGAATGCCAGTGACAAGCGTTCACGGCGCTCAGAATTTGGCTATTTTAGAGTTCAACAGACAAAACTACATATATTTATCAAATCCATTCAAGTATTGTCCTATATCGACACGAATATTAATAATCATGTATAGGTTGGTGCAAGGGCGACGTACATAATCATGTGAATGCATATAACATGACATGTCAAAAATCCCAGTAGTACGTAGAAGTATAACTATAACTAAACTTAACTGGAAGGAAGTACTTCGTAAAAACGTATTGCCAAAGGCATAGTATAGTACGCCAAAGCCAATATCCTATAATTGTATATCCTTATTTGTTTGTGGTAGGTCTATTAAAGGTATCAATTACTTAGGAAATGCAATTTCAAAATTAATATCGGATAAAAGCTCCCTAATATTCCATTTTTGGTGATTGAAATCTTATTTTATTTAATATTCGCAATCTGATTTGTTCGATGGGCGATCAAACTGTAAAGTGCAGCGAAAATAACACTAATTTACATACATAGAGTTTACATAATATGCGTCATATTGGGAATTTAATTAAATAAAGGCTAAAATACCTGGCCAAAATATCTGGCCAAAATATGTGAGTGAAACCAAAGTGAAACAGTTATTAACAAAATGTGAAATATTTATCCCATATACAATTTATCCAGTTGTATCTATATTAAAGTAGGCCTACTTATCAAGCGGAAGCAACCGTAATATAATTAATTCAAACCCTATCGATCAACCAAAAAGAAAAGCGCGGCCAATTAGTATATGAAATGATGCATGGATATAATTATTATTATAATTAATAATGATATTGCAACGTAGAGTAGCCAGAGAGGTGGGCAGCAGATCCCCGCCCGACGGGTTTACTGCAAAACATATCATCGATCAATGATATAAGAAAGAGGCAAAAGGAAAAGAATACAAAATACAGCCATATTTTTGATTATCTAAGTTTATTTTGAGGAGGCAGTTTGGGTATAAATATGAAACAAAATCGCGCCGGGTTTTTTTTCTCTTCAGATTACCAATTTCCCCCCTCACCACCCGCATCGTTACGCCACTACGCCAGTGTGTCACATTTTGTGCCATTTTCCTTTACAAACTATGTTGACTAATAATTGTGTGCATATCACTTTCACATAAGCAACAACTGTAATCATGGTAATAATCACTTATACCACATTAGCAATCAACAGCATCCCAGATGTGTATTTTAAACCATAATATTTCACTACACGAGTTAAACAAATGTAGTTGCTGAATCTTTTCTCACTAATATGTTCATATTGCCAACATTGAATTGAAAGAAATGTGTCTTCTTTAAACCACCCCACATAATTGTCTTGGAAACATCTCATGCTGAATAACTAATTAAAGGCATATTATGTGATCTTTTCCAGAGAGCGCCCTCTATTCATGATTTTTTTAGAAAGTAGATTTTCTTGCAGATTTACATTTCCGATCATAAATCATACATACATTCCAAGTTACAGAGCGATACGATTCCTAATTACCTCAAAATCATGGTTTTAGAGTGAATTTAGAGTGAAAAATATAAACTGTCGGGATTCCGACAGTTTATTTTCACTCTAAAAAAACCATGATTTTGAAGTAATTAAGAATCGTATCGCCCTGTAACTTGGAATGTATGCATGATTTATGATCAGAAATGTAAATCTGCAAGAAAATCTGCTTTCAATTTTTTTCGATGTTGAGGGCGTTCCCTGGAAAGATCACATAATATACCTTTATAAGCGCATTATACATTGTAATACAATGCAATCCTATAGTGAGGATTTCATTTTAAACGTTCAAAAATAACTTGTTGGATTCATTCATTGAATCTCGTCCAATTATTGTCACTTTGTCATTTCATATTGTCATTTCATATTTGTCATTTCATATTTCATATTGTCATTTCATATTGTTATTGTCATTTCATATTTAAGAAATGAGCGAATATCAAATAATGCTTATGTGAAAGTGATATGCACACAATTATTAGTCAACATAGTTTGCTAAAGGAAAATGGCACAAAATGTGACACACTGGCGTAGTGGCGTAACGATGCGGGTGAGGGGGGAAATTGGTAATCTGAAGGAAAAAAACAGGCGCGATTTTGTTTCATATTTTGTTTCATATTTGTTTAATATTCGCTCATTTATTTGACTAATACCCATCTTCCCTTCGCTCGGTACCATTGCCACCCCCAAAATGTGGAAATACCGCGGAGTGTTTTTGAGCATACAGTTATACTCGTATGTTGAGGGCTGTCCTCAACATTCACTGGAAGCAACATACAACTAACACAGAGCTGTATGGAGACCTCCCTAAAATCACACAAAAGATCAGGGAGAGAAGGACAAGATTCTTAGGCCACTGCTCTAGGAGTCAATAATGTGTTTCAAAGCTGGTTCACTGGATACCAAAGCATGGAAGAAGAAAACCTGGAAGACCTGCCCTAACTTACATCGATGTGCTAAAACAGGACACTGGTTTGGATGTCGGAGACTTAAAGACAGCAATGCAGGACAGGAAAGTGTGTAGAGAGCCATTGTAGGTCGAGAACACAACTCGAATTAAGCAAGCAAGTAAGCAAGTTTTTGAGCACCCAACAGGCATCGATTTTCTGGGGTTTTTTTGAGTTTGTAATTTGGACATGCTTTCGGTTATTAAGTGGTTATATTAAAACGTAACTATTACGTTCCTGGCTTTTCCTGGCCGCGTTTCTAAGAAAAGTGAAAACAATTATTTACTAAGAAAATGGTTAAATGGTTATGTGGATCAGGTTATTTGTTAATTTCCTTATGTTTACCTCCAAAAGCTAAAAGTATTGGTTTTATTCCCTGAACGAATATTTTGACCGCAAATTGCACGTACGGCAATTTATTTCAGAAATCATTATATATAAAATCAATTAAGGTTATGCAATATACCTTAGATCAAACAATATCCTCTGACTACCCCAATCCAGTGTCCGTCCGATCCTCTGACTACCCCCAATCTTTGAATACCCCAATCCAGTGTCCGTCCGATCCTCTGACTACCCCAATGTCCGTCCGATCCTTTGACTACCCCAATCTCTGACTACCCCAATCCAATGTCCGTCCGATCCTCTGACTATACCCCTAATCTCTGACTACCCCACAATGTCCGTCTGATCCTCTGACTACCCTAATCCAGTATCCGTCCAATCCTCTGACTACCCCAATCTCTGACTACCCAAATCCAATGTCCGTCCGATCCTCTGACTACCCCAATACAGTGTCCGTCCGATCCTCTGACTACTCCAATCTCTGACTACCTCAATTCAGTGTCCGTCCGATCCTATGACTACCCCAATTTCTGACTACCCCAATCCAATGTCCGTCCGATCCTCTGACTACCCCAATCTCTTACTACCAAAATCCAGGGTCCGTCCGATTCTCCGACTACCCCAATCTCTGACTACCCCGATCCAATGTCCGTCCGATCCTCTGACTACCCCAATACAGTGTCCGTCCGATCCTCTGACTACTCCAATCTCTGACTACCTCAATTCAGTGTCCGTCCGATCCTCTGACTACCCCAATCTCTTATTACCAAAATCCAGTGTCCGTCCGATTCTCTGACTACCCCAATCTCTGACTACCCCGATCCAATGTCCGTCCGATCCTCTGACTACCCCAATACAGTGTCCGTCCGATTCTATGACTACCCCAATCTCTGACTACCCCAATCCAATGTCCGTCCGATCCTCTGACTACCCCAATCTCTTACTACCAAAACCCAGTGTCTGTCCGATCCTCTGACTACCCCAATCTCTGACTACATAACAGCGCCTGATAGGCTGTTCGCACACTTCCTTGCCGACAAAGAAGCGTCACAACGCACAAATCTGCGGGTTCTGTATTTAAAGTAAACTTTATTAGTGAAAGAAGCGTATAATATATATAGTGATAGAATATGTCCCAACGAAACTTTTAACCAGTTGTGTTGTTATTCAGAAAACGGAATTAGACCGAAATAAAATCGGTTCCTGTTGTATTGTAATTAACATTATGGAATCTATACTATATGCCAGAACAAAATCCGTGTCAAAACGAGTTCTTGGTGTCGCAAAATCTTACATCCAATATCTGCCAGGTGTTAAATAAAGGGTCAGCTTTTAAGGCTGGTGTCAACCCTGTTTGGCGCCAAATTTATCAAGCACTGTAACTTTTAAATTATAAATGTGATGTGCATAAAAGTATACATTTTTGTAATGAAATGAGTCAGAGAATCCATTTTTGGTATCAAATTTTCTAAAATTAGTGATTTTTACATTTTTGCCGCCAACAATTTTCAGACAGCCTAACAATATCAGTTTTTGATTAAAAATTCCAAAATTTCACCAAAATCATCTAAAGTCAATTATCTAGGAGCGATTTTTTTTTTTGGCTTAAAATTTGTTTGTTTTGAAAATATTGACCAAAAAGTGCCAAAAAAATGTTTTTTATCTCAAAAATCTAATTTTTGGCACTTTTTGGTCAATATTTTGATACAAACTTAATATTACTCGGAGCAGCTATAATTGCAGGTTAAGTATTTGCACTGACGCCTTGCGATATGAAAAGGTAGCCCTATTCTCGCTCCCGCTCTCGCTGCCATGCGTTACACTGTAAAAACAAACGTTTGACTATTGATAAACACTACAACACGTTTATGTGTTGTTGTTTACGTGTAAAGGTATTGGAGGTTGTTAAAGATAAACGGGTTGCATAAACGCTACAACGCGTTGATACGTTTATTAACTGTTATCAAAAACGTGTTTATACCAGCAATTATAAACACATGATTGCTGGTATAAACACGTTTTTGATAACAGTTAATAAACGTAAACAACAACAAATAAACGTGTTGTAGTGTTTATAAATAGTCAAACGTTTGTTTTTACAGTGTATAATATTACTGATGTTATACGATTAACCTTCGTAAAGATTCAACGTTGCATAAGGCAGCCGTTACAGAGAGGGACTTATGTATAACCTCGAATTAGTTCTCTGTATTTTTAACTGAATGACACTATACAGTGCAACAGAGCATAAATTTCCAAATATTGAATTAGTATGACTTATAGCACGAGGCAGCGTAGCTGCCGAGAGCTATAAGGAATTAAAAGCACTCATCGACAGTGACTATTTAGTGATGATTTATGTGGCAGAACTCTGCTGTACACACCCCTGCACAGTAGGACACTGATAGTTTTGATTCAAGCAACTGTTGATCAAGATAAACAATCATCTACTAAACACACACACACATACCAAGTTGTGATATAATTAATCAGGTTATTTACGATGTCAAATTTACAGCACTCTGGAGCTGTACAATAAGTGAAATTGGTGGAACTCTGGACTGGCTGTGTATGTGCTTTTATAAATAATAGTGCCCTCCTGAGTGTTTGTACAACCATGACAATTTCAATCCTTAGTATGTGTATCATATTATTCATATATAATCAAAATAGCTTTGTTTTAAAGTTCTCTGTGTTGTCTTTGTATGATTATCAGCATTGTTACATTTCTTCTTAAACCTCATTTCGGATCGGTCAATACTTGATTATCCATACACGCTAATCCAACCAGCTAATGGCTACTGGCTTTTATGGCCTTGACTATTTAGACTTACTACAGGCCTTATGGTGGTACCTGTATATACAGGCTTGCATGTCAGTACACGGTCACCTAAAGTAACATACACCATTATGCTTAAAACCCTTGACTGCACACTGCATACTGCTGAATGGCATTTCTTGTAGCGCGGATTTCAAAGCATTGGTCCCTTAGCGTGAGCATGTCCTTTGCTTCTATTGTTTGCGTGCATGACTGGACAAATATTAATAGCCTTTTGTCAAGTCTGTGCACAGTTGTACAGTTGTATGAAATACATTGTTATTGTAAGAAAAGTTGCAAAATTAATGTATCTAAAGTTTTGATTAATATTACAGAAAAAGACGAACGAAATTGAGAAATGTGGCTTGACCATTTTATTAAGCATAATTTAAGGATTAATTTTAAACCTTACATAACTTAATTGAGCATACAAAAAGTTGATTAAAATTATTCCATTTAACGCCTAATTAATTTATTAATTACGCGCATAAATAAATTACACAGCAAACATGTTAACGAATGGCTTGACAGATTTGTGTGGCTAACCATAAAAATCTTTCTCTGTGATTATAGTGTTTATTGCATGTTTAATTTATGAAAAAAATACAAAAACACCATTTGTGGTCTTTAAAAATATACCAAATGTTTGGAGGAAAATATTTTAAATACTAAAGTGAAATTGAATTATCCGCTCAGACCATTGTATTGAGCACATCTTTACCTTTAATTTGATACCTTGCCAGTCTGGTTTGGATACATAGTAATACTAAAATAATTTCCACGGATTATGTCATTAATTAATTAAGAAAGATTTGGACTTTATTCAAAAAAGTTTTAAAAAATTTAACTTTTTTCCCACACAGAATTGTTGACAATGATGGGAACTTCATATCCTGTGAATTTGGTGTTAATGGCAATGGCATGTATAGCTGTTGTTGGAAATTACAAAAAGCAAATGTTTAATGTATTTATTTATAATATGCTAATTATATGCAAATAAGGTCAAACTATTTTTTCTCTATGAGATTGAATCAACAAGCTGTATTCTATAATATGATAATGTCTCCTTATCTTACATATCTTACTTTTTGAATAAAATCTTAATTTCAATAACATGCACTTTTGGAAATTTATGCTCTGTTGCACTGTACATGTAGTTAACGCGTTAAGTAAAGACCCGATCGTCAGGCTAAATGCGAGCTATGCACTCAGCAGCGATCGTCAGTCTATAAATGTGAGCTATGCAGTCTGGGTATAAGCTGTATTGGATGAGGAAGTCGTTATGGGGATATTATTTCAAAAAAGTCACATTGGTCCTTTGTTTCATAACGTTCTGATATTAGTTAAGTTCCCGTTTGAGTTCATTCGCCGCTACGAACTTTAAGATTAAATCATCTTTTTCTCGGTGACAGTTTGCGGCTGAAAACTGCTCTCGTGCAGTATGACCAGATACTGTCATTATTGGTTCTTATACATAGGGTGTCCCAACAGTTGAGCCACCTTTTAAATGCGTAATTTCTCACATTATGTAAATATAGCGACAACTTGAGCATGTTTAGATTCACTGCAAAAACTCCGGTGTTAAAAATAACACCAAGGGTGTTAATTTTAACACCGTGAAATTTTGCTGAGAGGACGACACCCGCGGGTGTTGATTAACGCCAGTTTTTGGTGTTAATCACTTAACACCCATCAGGGTGTTAGTTATATAACACCCTGATGTGTGTTCATTTAACACCTTCTTGGAGTTCTGAGAGGACCACACCCAGGTTAATTAAACACCTTCTTGAAGTTATGAGAGAACCACACCTAGGGTTGATTACCACCAGACTCCAGAGTTTGGTGTTAGATAGGTTGAAGTATTTGTAAATAAAATGCTTGCAAATAAAATATTTCACTGCTCAACAGCTCAAATTTATTAAAACTTTTTTGTGAATTAATGTTCTAACTTGCCATTTAATTATAAAATGTTGCATGTTGCAGATCGAATCATTAGATGAAATGTATAAATATACACTCCAAAGTGTAACGAAACCAATATAACCAACCTCAGTGCGCACGTGTGGAATAATGACACCCATGGGAGTTATTCTTACACTAGGTTTAACACCAGAAGCCCAACTCCGTGTGCAGTTTTAAAACTCAAGTTTTTACATTGACACCAAGTGGTGTTAATTTAACAACAAGACGCTTAACATCAATGTTACACATTTAACACCATAGTTTTTGCAGTGTACCAGAATTATTTCGATACCAAACTTGACTCCATCGTCGACCCTCTATCTTATTATAGTTATGTATCGTTTCATTTCTTAAACGTATAGCCCTAATGCTAAATAAAAATATCGGATGATAGTTAACAAATACAACATAGTTTGAAGGAAAGTAGTGCAAACTACTGGTGCCTTGTGTTGGATGACTGGCGACTACACCTAGCACATAAAGTCCCTGACCATGTGCTTTGAGGTTAGCTAATTCAAAATAGATAATCGATACCAAAAATCTGAGATATACATTGAATGAGCAAATTTCTTCTCCGCAGTTTGATACCTCATTCAACAAAATCGAATGGATACTTTTAAAGTTATGGCGATTTCAATGACCGCGCATGCAAAAGAAAAGTTGCACTTAGGTATAGGAAATCATTGATTTGTGTGTGATTACGCACTGAAAAAACTCATAGCTAATCAGCTAAGACTTGTATAATTCTTCACAGCCAGATACACCCTTTGTCCCGCACATTGCGGTTATCACTCCAGACCCATTCATCTGTCTCGTTCAGATAGCACACAGTTATGACAGTATTATCACACACAAATCAATGATTCCTATACCTAGTGCAACTTTTCTGTTGCATGCGCGGTCATTGAAATCGCCATAACTTTAAAAGTATCCATTCGATTTTGTTGAATGAGGTATCAAACTGCGGAGAAGAAAAGAGATTATATATTTTGAATTAGCTAACCTCAGCACCTGGTCAGGGACTTTATGTGCTAGGTGTATACCGCGGTCACCGGTGATCCAACACAAGGATCGGAAAATGTGACGGAGATGACTCGAGCGTGTGGCCAACCTATAAACAAAAAGGGCAAAAATCAATTAAATATCCGTAAAGATTGTGCCAACCATGTTTTGAATTATATGTTACAGATGTTTATCTGTGCGAAAAAAATTCAAAGCTAGACAAATTTGAAATTTAAAACCGAGTTTCTAGAAATGACCCAGCAAAGGCATTAATTTTTGCACTCTATATCTTGAGATATTACCGAAGATTCGCAAGCCATACAGTAAATTCGTCACTGAGGTGGTGTTTAATAGGGGAGGATGGGGCAACTGGTCCATTTAAGCATATTTCATGATATAAAAGATTAAAGCGCGTGTAAATATTTATCGAATTGCTATGAAAATATCACCCATGTAACTGTTTACATATAACATAAATATCAATGTTGAAAAAATAAAGTCAATTACCACTAACTGAAAATATTACTTGGCGTGGACCAGTTACTCCATCATTGGGGCAACTGGTCCAATATGTTCCAACGGTTAGAATACACAGAAATCAGTGAATGACAACACGGAAGCCAGGCAGTAATTTCTTTACAAACACACTTACATATTTTTTAACGTGTAAAAACGATGCATGTCTCATGAAATCCATGTCATGTTTTAAAGGTAGATGACCCGATCACATTTTCGTAACACAGAATTATTTCAAACATACGGAGATTTTCATATCAAATGAAAGCTCGTATTTTTCTCATCATCATACTGAAATTTGACGGCCTAAATCGGTATAATTACGGAGAAATCGATGAAAGAACGTCGAATTACCGCGAATGGTGGTAACCACCGATATAGTTTGTGTACTACTCAATGGGTACAGTTCACAGCATCTTGTGCGTCCAAAATAAGAACCATTAGAGCTATTCAACTCAAACTTTGGAACACGACTTTTTTAAGGATGACCTTTCATGTAGAATAGAAAACTTCAAGTTGAAAATCGGAATGTGATCGGGTCATCTACCTTTGATACAGTTTTCGTGATTAACGTGTAAATAGCAGTAATACTAAAATGGTGTATAAAGCAAGCGAAGTTTTCGACTGCACATTTTTTAGATAAAACGATATGAACCTAGTTAAATGGTTACAACTGTTGGTGTGATCGCATCTTTACCTTCAGCTGTTATCAACCAGACCTATTTAGGATTGAGACAATCTAGTGACAACAAACAAATATTTTTATGATTACAATTGTTTGATTTACATATCTTCATGAGGAAAAGGCAGTGATTAAAGTTGTTGTTTTGTCTGCAGATAAATTGGTAAAATACACAATTTCTTCTGGTAAATATATAGTCACAATGCCAAAGTGTAGTATCAGTCGATGCTAAACAATGTTGTGTATTTGTGACTATACGAGGGGGTATCAAAAAGTTCTTGACATCACCAAGAAGTGAAGGAGCCAGACACTTTTTTTTTGATATGTGACCCTTCAGACATCTTTAAAAAGTCACTGTGCAAAGTCACACATTTCTCCCACTTTTTATTACCTGTCCACAGACCGCCATTGTAGAGATCCTCAGATTGACCGCCATTGATTGATCCTCGGATTGCCTCAGATTGCGTTATGGGAGCACAACACTATGTCGCGTCCCATTGACTTTACACGGCGAGTACTCCATATTCAAGTCGCTGTAAATCCAGAGTGCTCGCGACTAGATCAGTGAAATTTCGATATGTTTTAGGACCATCTGTGTATTTTAACATATCTCAATATGAACTAAGAAAGGCCGTCAAGATTTTTTGCTAGAAGCCGTTGAAATTAAATGGTATGATTACGCGAGTAAATATTCGGTTCTAACCCGTTAATGCACCATGTGTGTAAATCGGCCCGTTATTTATATTTCAGCTAAACTCATCGAATTTTCTGTTGTAAACATTAAATATATAGTCCATAAAATCCATAAAACGCAAATTTGATATCATTACCAGTAAAATTGATGCCAATTTTGCACATTCACTTGGTCAAAAGGAACTATTATCGTACTCAAGTTTTGCCGGAAGTGCCGCGCAAAACCGACTTAGTGGTGTGCTCCCTTCAAGGTGACACTTTTGGTCAAAATCATTAAAAATTTGATATCAACTTGTTCAGCACAAAATTTTGAATAAACTAGCCAGATATCATGTCAATCGAACACTCCGTTTTTGAGATATGCTCAGATTGCGGAGAGCGCATCTTGCGTAAAATCACTATATTCCGGGTTTTTTATCCTAATCGGACGCGCGTTCTAGGCCTACACTCAACATACTCAAGTAAATTCAACTTTTTTGAGTGAAATCCGGGGTGCAAATCCAACCGATTTTGATTTGGATCAGTCACTGATAATGTTGAACTAACATAACAACTGAAAAAGTCACATTTAATGTATAAAAAAGAGCACCCCCCCCCCCCTGGTCCTTGTTAAACCAAACAATTTTGGCATAGTGCGATATTTAAACTGCCCAGATCTGAAATCTACGCATAGATTTGGGTGAAACCCGACTTCAACATTCACCATTTGTGGTATTCCCGTTTCGTGTGGAGCACCGGTTATTTACCTTCAAGGTGACACTTTTGGTCAAAATCATTAAAAATTTGATATCAACTTGTTCAGCACAAAATTTTGAATAAACTAGCCAGATATCATGTCAATCGAACACTCCGTTTTTGAGATATGCTCAGATTGCGGAGAGCGCATCTTGCGTAAAATCACTATATTCCGGGTTTTTTATCCTAATCGGACGCGCGTTCTAGGCCTACACTCAACATACTCAAGTAAATTCAACTTTTTTGAGTGAAATCCGGGGTGCAAATCCAACCGATTTTGATTTGGATCAGTCACTGATAATGTTGAACTAACATAACAACTGAAAAAGTCACATTTAATGTATAAAAAAGAGCACCCCCCCCCCTGGTCCTTGTTAAACCAAACAATTTTGGCATAGTGCGATATTTAAACTGCCCAGATCTGAAATCTACGCATAGATTTGGGTGAAACCCGACTTCAACATTCACCATTTGTGGTATTCCCGTTTCGTGTGGAGCACCGGTTATTTACCAAGGGAGCACAACACTATGTCGCGTCCCATTGACTTTACACGGCGAGTACTCCATATTCAAGTCGCTGTAAATCCAGAGTGCTCGCGACTAGATCAGTGAAATTTCGATATGTTTTAGGACCATCTGTGTATTTTAACATATCTCAATATGAACTAAGAAAGGCCGTCAAGATTTTTTGCTAGAAGCCGTTGAAATTAAATGGTATGATTACGCGAGTAAATATTCGGTTCTAACCCGTTAATGCACCATGTGTGTAAATCGGCCCGTTATTTATATTTCAGCTAAACTCATCGAATTTTCTGTTGTAAACATTAAATATATAGTCCATAAAATCCATAAAACGCAAATTTGATATCATTACCAGTAAAATTGATGCCAATTTTGCACATTCACTTGGTCAAAAGGAACTATTATCGTACTCAAGTTTTGCCGGAAGTGCCGCGCAAAACCGACTTAGTGGTGTGCTCCCTTCAAGGTGACACTTTTGGTCAAAATCATTAAAAATTTGATATCAACTTGTTCAGCACAAAATTTTGAATAAACTAGCCAGATATCATGTCAATCGAACACTCCGTTTTTGAGATATGCTCAGATTGCGGAGAGCGCATCTTGCGTAAAATCACTATATTCCGGGTTTTTTATCCTAATCGGACGCGCGTTCTAGGCCTACACTCAACATACTCAAGTAAATTCAACTTTTTTGAGTGAAATCCGGGGTGCAAATCCAACCGATTTTGATTTGGATCAGTCACTGATAATGTTGAACTAACATAACAACTGAAAAAGTCACATTTAATGTATAAAAAAGAGCACCCCCCCCCCCCCCCTGGTCCTTGTTAAACCAAACAATTTTGGCATAGTGCGATATTTAAACTGCCCAGATCTGAAATCTACGCATAGATTTGGGTGAAACCCGACTTCAACATTCACCATTTGTGGTATTCCCGTTTCGTGTGGAGCACCGGTTATTTACCTTCAAGGTGACACTTTTGGTCAAAATCATTAAAAATTTGATATCAACTTGTTCAGCACAAAATTTTGAATAAACTAGCCAGATATCATGTCAATCGAACACTCCGTTTTTGAGATATGCTCAGATTGCGGAGAGCGCATCTTGCGTAAAATCACTATATTCCGGGTTTTTTATCCTAATCGGACGCGCGTTCTAGGCCTACACTCAACATACTCAAGTAAATTCAACTTTTTTGAGTGAAATCCGGGGTGCAAATCCAACCGATTTTGATTTGGATCAGTCACTGATAATGTTGAACTAACATAACAACTGAAAAAGTCACATTTAATGTATAAAAAAGAGCACCCCCCCCCCCTGGTCCTTGTTAAACCAAACAATTTTGGCATAGTGCGATATTTAAACTGCCCAGATCTGAAATCTACGCATAGATTTGGGTGAAACCCGACTTCAACATTCACCATTTGTGGTATTCCCGTTTCGTGTGGAGCACCGGTTATTTACCAAGGGAGCACAACACTATGTCGCGTCCCATTGACTTTACACGGCGAGTACTCCATATTCAAGTCGCTGTAAATCCAGAGTGCTCGCGACTAGATCAGTGAAATTTCGATATGTTTTAGGACCATCTGTGTATTTTAACATATCTCAATATGAACTAAGAAAGGCCGTCAAGATTTTTTGCTAGAAGCCGTTGAAATTAAATGGTATGATTACGCGAGTAAATATTCGGTTCTAACCCGTTAATGCACCATGTGTGTAAATCGGCCCGTTATTTATATTTCAGCTAAACTCATCGAATTTTCTGTTGTAAACATTAAATATATAGTCCATAAAATCCATAAAACGCAAATTTGATATCATTACCAGTAAAATTGATGCCAATTTTGCACATTCACTTGGTCAAAAGGAACTATTATCGTACTCAAGTTTTGCCGGAAGTGCCGCGCAAAACCGACTTAGTGGTGTGCTCCCTTCAAGGTGACACTTTTGGTCAAAATCATTAAAAATTTGATATCAACTTGTTCAGCACAAAATTTTGAATAAACTAGCCAGATATCATGTCAATCGAACACTCCGTTTTTGAGATATGCTCAGATTGCGGAGAGCGCATCTTGCGTAAAATCACTATATTCCGGGTTTTTTATCCTAATCGGACGCGCGTTCTAGGCCTACACTCAACATACTCAAGTAAATTCAACTTTTTTGAGTGAAATCCGGGGTGCAAATCCAACCGATTTTGATTTGGATCAGTCACTGATAATGTTGAACTAACATAACAACTGAAAAAGTCACATTTAATGTATAAAAAAGAGCACCCCCCCCCCCCCTGGTCCTTGTTAAACCAAACAATTTTGGCATAGTGCGATATTTAAACTGCCCAGATCTGAAATCTACGCATAGATTTGGGTGAAACCCGACTTCAACATTCACCATTTGTGGTATTCCCGTTTCGTGTGGAGCACCGGTTATTTACCTTCAAGGTGACACTTTTGGTCAAAATCATTAAAAATTTGATATCAACTTGTTCAGCACAAAATTTTGAATAAACTAGCCAGATATCATGTCAATCGAACACTCCGTTTTTGAGATATGCTCAGATTGCGGAGAGCGCATCTTGCGTAAAATCACTATATTCCGGGTTTTTTATCCTAATCGGACGCGCGTTCTAGGCCTACACTCAACATACTCAAGTAAATTCAACTTTTTTGAGTGAAATCCGGGGTGCAAATCCAACCGATTTTGATTTGGATCAGTCACTGATAATGTTGAACTAACATAACAACTGAAAAAGTCACATTTAATGTATAAAAAAGAGCACCCCCCCCCCCCCTAGTCCTTGTTAAACCAAACAATTTTGGCATAGTGCGATATTTAAACTGCCCAGATCTGAAATCTACGCATAGATTTGGGTGAAACCCGACTTCAACATTCACCATTTGTGGTATTCCCGTTTCGTGTGGAGCACCGGTTATTTACCAAGGGAGCACAACACTATGTCGCGTCCCATTGACTTTACACGGCGAGTACTCCATATTCAAGTCGCTGTAAATCCAGAGTGCTCGCGACTAGATCAGTGAAATTTCGATATGTTTTAGGACCATCTGTGTATTTTAACATATCTCAATATGAACTAAGAAAGGCCGTCAAGATTTTTTGCTAGAAGCCGTTGAAATTAAATGGTATGATTACGCGAGTAAATATTCGGTTCTAACCCGTTAATGCACCATGTGTGTAAATCGGCCCGTTATTTATATTTCAGCTAAACTCATCGAATTTTCTGTTGTAAACATTAAATATATAGTCCATAAAATCCATAAAACGCAAATTTGATATCATTACCAGTAAAATTGATGCCAATTTTGCACATTCACTTGGTCAAAAGGAACTATTATCGTACTCAAGTTTTGCCGGAAGTGCCGCGCAAAACCGACTTAGTGGTGTGCTCCCTTCAAGGTGACACTTTTGGTCAAAATCATTAAAAATTTGATATCAACTTGTTCAGCACAAAATTTTGAATAAACTAGCCAGATATCATGTCAATCGAACACTCCGTTTTTGAGATATGCTCAGATTGCGGAGAGCGCATCTTGCGTAAAATCACTATATTCCGGGTTTTTTATCCTAATCGGACGCGCGTTCTAGGCCTACACTCAACATACTCAAGTAAATTCAACTTTTTTGAGTGAAATCCGGGGTGCAAATCCAACCGATTTTGATTTGGATCAGTCACTGATAATGTTGAACTAACATAACAACTGAAAAAGTCACATTTAATGTATAAAAAAGAGCACCCCCCCCCCCTGGTCCTTGTTAAACCAAACAATTTTGGCATAGTGCGATATTTAAACTGCCCAGATCTGAAATCTACGCATAGATTTGGGTGAAACCCGACTTCAACATTCACCATTTGTGGTATTCCCGTTTCGTGTGGAGCACCGGTTATTTACCTTCAAGGTGACACTTTTGGTCAAAATCATTAAAAATTTGATATCAACTTGTTCAGCACAAAATTTTGAATAAACTAGCCAGATATCATGTCAATCGAACACTCCGTTTTTGAGATATGCTCAGATTGCGGAGAGCGCATCTTGCGTAAAATCACTATATTCCGGGTTTTTTATCCTAATCGGACGCGCGTTCTAGGCCTACACTCAACATACTCAAGTAAATTCAACTTTTTTGAGTGAAATCCGGGGTGCAAATCCAACCGATTTTGATTTGGATCAGTCACTGATAATGTTGAACTAACATAACAACTGAAAAAGTCACATTTAATGTATAAAAAAGAGCACCCCCCCCCCCCCTGGTCCTTGTTAAACCAAACAATTTTGGCATAGTGCGATATTTAAACTGCCCAGATCTGAAATCTACGCATAGATTTGGGTGAAACCCGACTTCAACATTCACCATTTGTGGTATTCCCGTTTCGTGTGGAGCACCGGTTATTTACCAAGGGAGCACAACACTATGTCGCGTCCCATTGACTTTACACGGCGAGTACTCCATATTCAAGTCGCTGTAAATCCAGAGTGCTCGCGACTAGATCAGTGAAATTTCGATATGTTTTAGGACCATCTGTGTATTTTAACATATCTCAATATGAACTAAGAAAGGCCGTCAAGATTTTTTGCTAGAAGCCGTTGAAATTAAATGGTATGATTACGCGAGTAAATATTCGGTTCTAACCCGTTAATGCACCATGTGTGTAAATCGGCCCGTTATTTATATTTCAGCTAAACTCATCGAATTTTCTGTTGTAAACATTAAATATATAGTCCATAAAATCCATAAAACGCAAATTTGATATCATTACCAGTAAAATTGATGCCAATTTTGCACATTCACTTGGTCAAAAGGAACTATTATCGTACTCAAGTTTTGCCGGAAGTGCCGCGCAAAACCGACTTAGTGGTGTGCTCCCTTCAAGGTGACACTTTTGGTCAAAATCATTAAAAATTTGATATCAACTTGTTCAGCACAAAATTTTGAATAAACTAGCCAGATATCATGTCAATCGAACACTCCGTTTTTGAGATATGCTCAGATTGCGGAGAGCGCATCTTGCGTAAAATCACTATATTCCGGGTTTTTTATCCTAATCGGACGCGCGTTCTAGGCCTACACTCAACATACTCAAGTAAATTCAACTTTTTTGAGTGAAATCCGGGGTGCAAATCCAACCGATTTTGATTTGGATCAGTCACTGATAATGTTGAACTAACATAACAACTGAAAAAGTCACATTTAATGTATAAAAAAGAGCACCCCCCCCCCCCCCTGGTCCTTGTTAAACCAAACAATTTTGGCATAGTGCGATATTTAAACTGCCCAGATCTGAAATCTACGCATAGATTTGGGTGAAACCCGACTTCAACATTCACCATTTGTGGTATTCCCGTTTCGTGTGGAGCACCGGTTATTTACCTTCAAGGTGACACTTTTGGTCAAAATCATTAAAAATTTGATATCAACTTGTTCAGCACAAAATTTTGAATAAACTAGCCAGATATCATGTCAATCGAACACTCCGTTTTTGAGATATGCTCAGATTGCGGAGAGCGCATCTTGCGTAAAATCACTATATTCCGGGTTTTTTATCCTAATCGGACGCGCGTTCTAGGCCTACACTCAACATACTCAAGTAAATTCAACTTTTTTGAGTGAAATCCGGGGTGCAAATCCAACCGATTTTGATTTGGATCAGTCACTGATAATGTTGAACTAACATAACAACTGAAAAAGTCACATTTAATGTATAAAAAAGAGCACCCCCCCCCCCTGGTCCTTGTTAAACCAAACAATTTTGGCATAGTGCGATATTTAAACTGCCCAGATCTGAAATCTACGCATAGATTTGGGTGAAACCCGACTTCAACATTCACCATTTGTGGTATTCCCGTTTCGTGTGGAGCACCGGTTATTTACCAAGGGAGCACAACACTATGTCGCGTCCCATTGACTTTACACGGCGAGTACTCCATATTCAAGTCGCTGTAAATCCAGAGTGCTCGCGACTAGATCAGTGAAATTTCGATATGTTTTAGGACCATCTGTGTATTTTAACATATCTCAATATGAACTAAGAAAGGCCGTCAAGATTTTTTGCTAGAAGCCGTTGAAATTAAATGGTATGATTACGCGAGTAAATATTCGGTTCTAACCCGTTAATGCACCATGTGTGTAAATCGGCCCGTTATTTATATTTCAGCTAAACTCATCGAATTTTCTGTTGTAAACATTAAATATATAGTCCATAAAATCCATAAAACGCAAATTTGATATCATTACCAGTAAAATTGATGCCAATTTTGCACATTCACTTGGTCAAAAGGAACTATTATCGTACTCAAGTTTTGCCGGAAGTGCCGCGCAAAACCGACTTAGTGGTGTGCTCCCTTATTCACCAAAACAGCAATAAATAGTTTAATGTTTTGACAGAAAGGGGTCAAAGGTCATTACAAACCAGCTTGGTGACAATAATGTTATGGGTAACATGGGGTGTATAAAAATTGACCTCTAATGACCCCTACATGACCATTGACCCCTTTCTGTTAACACTTTAAACCATTCATTGCTGTTTTGGGAATAACGCAATCTGAGGCAATCTGAGGATCAATCAATGGCGGTCAATCTGAGGATCTCTGCAATGGCGGTCTGTGGACAGGTAATATAAAGTGGGAGAAATGTGTGACTTTGCACAGTGATACCCCCTCGTATATGATCCGATCTGGAAATAGTCGATGAAATGCTATGACAATACTAATTTATTTGGCTGTGTGTAGGCCTATAAGATCCTAACAAATAATAAATAAATGAGATTTCATTTTGTTTTTCTTCACTTGACGGATAAATGTATATCGGTTGTCTTTTAGTAGTCTGTCGTTGTGTGGTGGATCATCATCATACATTTATTCATATACATTTATTTACAGAAGGATAATTACTATTGTTGTATACAGTGAGCGGCTGGCACAGAGCGGTGTGCAGTTGGCCGAGTCTTTAATTGCTATCGAAAACGTCATAATAAATTTATGAATTTTCGTAGTGGTATTGGACAGTCAGTCAATGTCGGTTAAATCGATAATTTAATGGCATTTTAGCGTCCATGGCAACGAAGACGTGTTGAATACAAATGAAATTAACAAAGTAGACTTGAATAAAGGCCTCATATCCCGAATTACTTGAATTTACTAGGTAGGTCTACCGTGTACTAGTAGCCTTTTACACATATGGCCAGTCCTGCATTAATTCCATGAACCATCTTTCAGATTCAAACAAAATGACGGGTGGAAAATCATCATCTTGGAATGAACACTTTCCCATTATATCATTCTTCAGAATGAGCAATGATCATATTATTATTCAGAAATAGGCCTAAACAATTTACCATATCATTATTCAGCATGATACATTTATAGTATTCTTTTAAAATGAACAAAAATACAATTTTTCTGTAGAATGAACAATTTACCAATGATGGTTGGTTGGTTGGTTGGTTGGTTGGTTGGTTGGTTGGTTGGTTGGTTGGTTTTGTTTGTTTGTTTGTTTGTTTGTTTTAAAATCAATTTCCTCTTAGTTTATCTAAATCAGACAAGAGTGTGGGGTGTCACTATCCCGATCAGTATAAATATGTGTTGAAACCAGAACAAGACATGCCTTAAAATGAGTGCTTGAACTAAGACCACACATCACTGAAAACGTAAAATTGATAACTGTATTTTCGCTATTGTTATGTATATCGATAAGCTCTGATACCATGGATACGATAAACAATATAGCTTCGCCCTAAAACCCTTTTTCAAATTTCATCCATTATATCAACTATTTCAGTCGATGGGTAGAGACGGGTTCAGTCCTTATTAGGGATACCAGCCATTATTTCAAACGAATTGAGGTTTTGAACGCCACTTTTAAAGGATTTTCATCATGGAGTTGACAACGGTGCCGCTTTTGATCTACATATTTTTGTCGGATATATTTGTGTTAGCCCATGCAACAGGTAAGACCAATAATCAATAATAAAATAATTTAACATGTGGCTACAAACATATAGGCTGTCCCAAAATGATTAATATCCATCGATGCCCACATTTCATTAACTATTTTCATCATAAAAATCAACGATATTAGGTTCGTTGCTTTTTAAAGCCTTGAAAATATTGTAACCTTTCATTAGAATGTTAGATTGTGAAAATCAGGCTTCTGAAACTGAAGATATATCCCATAGTGTTAGGGATGTTAAAAGGGGGATGGATGTGCACCTTCGCATAGCCTCCGTAAAACTGCCGTAACTTCTTCATTATTCATTTAATCTTAATAAAAGTATACATTTTTTGGCAGGAAAGGGTTCAATGAATCCAACTGATCATGAAATTGACCATTTTGGAGGAAATTATAAAAAACATGGTTTTTTACCCATTTTAGGTTCTGCAAAGATAACTCAAAATATATTTTGTTAAATTTTGTCATACTCATTTTATTATATTCCTCATGCAATTCCCTAGGAATCGTTTTTAAAAAATTAAAAAAACTTTATTATTTTTTGAATTATAGACCAAAAAGTGCTAAAAAACGTGATTTTTTTAACCTCCAAAATCGTGAATAAAACTAGTATGATAAAATTTAACAAAATATATTTTGAGTTATCTTTGCAGAACCTAAAATGGGTCAAAAAACGTGTTTTTTATAATATTCTCCCAAAATGGTCAATTTCATGATCATGGTTGGATTTATTGAACCCTTTTCTGCAAAAAAATGTATACTTTTATATAGATTCAATGAATAATAAAGAAGTTATGGCAGTTTTACGGAGGCTGTACCTGAAGGTGCACAGCCCCCTTAATTTCACCCTTTTGGCAAAGTGAAAAACTGTGCATGTTATATAAACCATAGATCCTTGGTTAAACTGTTTTAAAAAAACAAAAATATTCTCTCGTCTGCTAATCAAATCTCTTGTTCCCTTCTCTTCCTAAATGTCATTAGTTATGGTTGTTCAAATCATCTCTTTAGTTTCATTATATTTAAAGGGAGGGTACATTATTTCTTTTTGCAACACTTTCTTTGCATCTACCGTATTTTACAAGTGTCTATGGCACTTTTGACTTTTTCGACTTTTAATAGCAGTTTAATAAATGAGTTATGTGAAAATGATCAAAGTTGGTGATATGGTGTTTTTATCAATTGGAAATATTTCATTATAGGCTACTTTTTATATCTTGCCCCCCCCCCCCACCCCCACCCCCACCCCTTCAAATTTGTTTAGAAGAACATAAATAAATACATTGACAACCTTTGATATACAAACAAATTTCGTAATCTTCTTTATATTTCAAAGCTAAAAAGTATAAATGATTCTAATGTGTTCAGAATATGTGAACTTGATCGTGATGATTACAAGGCGCAGGTTAAATAATTTAATGTGTTTGTAAAATGTTATTCATAAAAACACTACTTTCATCAATATAACTAATTAAGCATAGGCCTATCTCATGTTAAAGATTTTTATTATTAGAAGAAATTAGAATATCATCTGAAAGTAAAATAAAGAGAACTTGGTGAAAATTACGTGAGGATCATGATACCTATTTGACTCGTGTTAGTAATAGTAGTTTTATTTCTAATAATATAACTAAAATTGAAAAGAAAAAACACTCCACCGAATATCGCGATTTGTTCTAACTCACTATAATAAATTAGCGAAACAGTCGGTTAACAATAACGTTGAAAGTATTAACAGTATTAACAGTAATAATGTTGATGTCGTACTGGGCCAATACATTTTTTTTGCCATTGTACCTTCAAAATGTAAATTTTGCCTGACAAAGTGTCCTGTGGACGCTATCAGTGAAACAGTAGGAGATTACCTACAACAATTTATATTGGGTGAAGAAAATTAACGTAATTTTGGATTTTATCATTAAATACCATTGGAGGAATTTTTCTTTTTATGTCAAGGAAAAACCCGGTAAGAAATCTGGTCACACCTTTGAATGATTAAGGAATAAGGGCCGCGATGTTCGTTACCGTAAACAACATTTGATCCTTGACGGAGTAAAGCGCATAGCACATTGTACAGCAATACATTTATACAGTAAGTGTGTACGGTTAATAAATACAGTAAGTGTGTACGGTTAATAAATTCGCAGCCGGGCCGGATCGGGGATAAAATAATGTGTAAATCACACGGGGGAATGGAGGTCTCCCCCCCCCCCCCCCCCCCACCCTCCCCGAGAAATCCTGGACACGCCACTATAAGGGGCGATTATTGGATGCTGATATTTCTTTGTATTAACACTAACAGTAACACATGAATTCAGCTTCTAAGAATATCATAAAATAAATTAACATGGTAAGAACAATCGCGAAGAAATTGATACATCAAAGCTTAATTGAAATTACTGCTAATTTTATCTTATATGAAAAGCTCTTTCGTAAATTGGAAAAGCATACAACAGGTAAAAGCTATTTTGCCTGTTTGTCGTCAATAAATGACTATGTACTCAATTAATTTTAATTAGTGTCATTTCGCTAATTGGAAAAGGAGGCATAGCAATAAATATCCGTTAGCCAATTATGACCTATTTATGAATATGTATAGTATCAAGCAATGCATTATGAAAAAAGAAATAATGCGTGTCGTTCATTACTATAGTTTCATTTACCATGTTTACGTAAGATTGGACCGTTTAAATTGTTGGTTCTTTCTTGGACTTTTATATGACTTTTGGAAAAGATACATTTTCTTCTTAAAAATCTAGGAAGTACATACTTTTTCCCGTTTTCTTCTTCTTTCCAGTGCTTTGGTCTTTGAATTAGTTTTATAAGTCCTCATTTTATTCTGATTTGTCTTCTTTTAAAAAAAATTTCGCTTTTTTAAAATGTGCTTTGGTCGTGCTTTCACCTTCCAATCTTATTCCGGAAATTGAAGTGAAAATATTTGGACAATATAGTTCAGTCTCAAACTATTTATGTCCAAATTGCTTAAACGATGGCGTGAGATCTTAATTTGATTCAATTTTAATAGAATATTATTAGATTGAAGTTTCAATTATTTTCATGAAATGATAGCATAAAACACACAACTCATCCACAAACACCCCCCTCCCCACCCCACCACCCACAAAACACGGAGAGTCGATAGCTAGAGGGGGCAGGAGGCATTACCCCCATGCCAGAAGACTCGCCCGCCCTGATGTCCCCAAATGAAATGACAAACTCTATGTGCGAGGGTCGTTCATTTAGTTCTACCTCCTACCTCATAACTTTGCTAGCCAGTCTTATGAAATATTACTCAATTGGCATGATTGTAGGTTGGAATCGCAGCTACAAATTTATAGTATCAATTCTAAGTTTCAGATATCTCTGTAACAGACTATAAACAATGAAAGTCACTGATTTCTTCGGGTAAATATGCCCTCTAATTAGCCACAACCAGATCACGACAATCATTAAGTTTAACCCTCCCTAGAGAAACCTAAAAGTCATGAGATCTTTTAGTAATATACAGAATTAAATGGAAGGATTCCAAGTTACTCGAACAGATCGAATTTTCTACCATAGGCTACACGATTGACTATTCTAAAGGGTGAACATAAAGAAACCTCGTAAAGTAACTATTATGTTAAAGTTTTAACAATACGAGGCATTAGTGTGGCTTGACTAGTAACAACGAAAATGTGACTGATTAGCAGTATTCCAGTTGCTAGAGACATAGCATTTTTTTAAAACAAAACGAGGCATTAGTGTGGCTTGACTAGTTACAACGAAAATGTGACTGATTATAGCAGTATTCCAGTTGCTAGAGACATAGCAATACATTCGAGTTGATATTATACTATTTGTAAGCCTAACAAGAACTAATATTGCTTGCAACATTTTTTTTTATACATGCTTGCGACGTATACTGTATTATATTCAGATATTATCCATGTTTTCCATTTTCAGTATTCAAATGTGCTTTTATCATCTATCCATACAATACGGAGAAAACCCCGAAAAAACATGTATTTATTTTAAGGGTAATTTTCCGTTTCCGTTGTCCAAATTCTCTCTTTAGCTTTGACCGCATCACAACAAAAGTGATACAGATATCAATTATCATGTTCCATCAATGTGTATCTTGTTTCAGAGTTTTAATCATGAGGAATGCCATGAGGTTGATATTCGTATTAGAGATGTTTTAGTGAGGAGGTAGAACTTATTGAACAACCCTTGTATGTTAACATGAAATAGTTGGTTATGCCCTGATCACACACATGTTCCCCCCTCAATGCCCCATCTCAATAGAAGACCCATAGTAATTACGCCACTGCCCGGGGCGCGATTTTTGTTTTACTAATCAACATTTGTAAAATTTATTTATTTCGTTTTAATACGGAATAAAGCAAAATTCACTGAATAAAATGATTTAAAAGAAGAAAAAAAGTCAACTGATTTTACAAATGTTGATTAGTAAAAACAAAATCGCCCGAGGCCACTGCTGACAAGCCCCAAACGAACACCCCCACCCCAAACCCCATAACTACGATCTTGGTGTCGCATGACTTACCGAATATCATCATTTATTTTGCAGATTACTACTTTGAAAGTTACTGTTTTGCCGGAAATATCAACATAGGGGACAGTGGCGGTTTGGTTACATCGGGAACAGATTTCTGGTCTAGCAGCTATACATCGAACCTGATTTGCACCGTTACTCTAACTACGTCAGTGGGAAGAAAAATACTAATAACCTGGGAAAAATTTGATTTAGAAGAGACATCAGGCTCATGTGATGACACCCTTACTATATACAATGGGGCTTCGGCTACGGGGTTGCCGCTAAACTCCAACAAATGTGGCTGGTATATTTTAAGCACGGTAGACGATCGCTATCCAACCGTGATTTCTTCGGGGAATAGCATTACATTTCGACTGGTAACAGATTTGACAACCGATGGGGATTTCAAGTTTGTCTACACATCATTTACAGAAGCAGGTGATTAACGTAATGTGACGTGACGTGACGACGTGACGTGATGTGGATATGACGTGACGTGACGTGACGTGACGACGTGGATGTTGACGTGACGTGACGTGACGTGACGTGACGTGACGTGATGTGATGTGACGTGACGTGATGTGATGTGATGTGATGTGATGTGACGACGTGACGACGTGACGTGATGTGATGTGGATGTGGATGTGGATGTGACATGACGTGACGTGACGTGACGTGACGTGACGTGATGGGGATGTGATGTGATGTGAAGTGGATGTGATGTGAATGTGACGTGACGTGACGTGACGTGACCTGATGTGGATGTGATGTAACGTGACGTGACGTGACGTGACGACGTGACGTGACGTGATGTGGATGCGATGTGATGCGGAATTATAGCTTCAACTTTATCAAGATTCAAATTATGAATTTATTGAGTAGTCTTTCCTCTTTAATGTCACGTCAGATACTGCACAAGAAGAATGGGTAAAAGAGCAAATTAAAGCTCAATTATCAAGACAAAATACGATTTCATTTATTTTGCTCATTTAGTTGCACTTGAGAGTTTTTAACATGGGGAATAGAATTTGAGTCACCTTATCCGATATCTACGTTGTACACCGGATATGACTTCAATTCTACACTGGGGTTGGCGCTTGTTGATATCGAAAACTCAAACACTAAAATCATCATTAATCATCATCAATATTTTTGATTTTTCATTATGCAGATACGTGTGAGGCTGATGAACGCAAATGCACCAATGGACGTTGCATCAAAAGCGAACTTTTCAACGACTTCTACGACAACTGTGGTGACGCTACTGACACAGATTGGGGTAAGCAAAAAAGATTACCGGAAATGTTTGTGTCCCAAAGAAGATTTTAAGGTATTCCCACAATGCATTGTGCGAACGCCAGCCAACGAAAGTGTTTTCACACGATGCATTTGTAGCTGAGACCATAATAACTACATTTTTGTAGCGATAAGAAAAGGGAACACTGATAACTATATAATTACGCCTGAAAAGCTCCAACGATGAACGTGCTAGAAGCCATGCTTGATTGTTTGCATATGTATATGGGAGGCGTGACAAATTGGAGACCAGAATTAGGGTCTTTAATAAAATCTTCTTTGTTTGTGTCCCAAGCAATCCTGATATTATAACATTATGAGTGTGCCCTGCCAGCTGAAAGCGCCTTGGTCTTGCTGAGAGCAAATACCTTTTCGTTAGAGGGGCATTGAGAGATGTATCGATATACTAATTGAGGAAATAACGTAAAGATAATCATCAACATAGCCCAAATCCAAAATATCATACAATTCCGACATCGCCTTCATGCCCAAATAAGCAAATAACGGCACTTCCGGGTTGAGATTTGCCGCGAAAGTCTGTGAGTAAAACGATGCATAACTTCCGAATTCAGCACCTGAGTTTCGATATGATGATATCGAAACTAAGAAAATCATGAAATTTTATATGATAAATGGCGAATGTTGGTAAACGGTTTCAGATGGTAGTAAGTATATGCCTAAGTATTACTTTGATGCAAAAAAACTGATTTCCAGGATAATTGAGGGCGCACTCCCATACGTATCTCTCAATGCCCCTTTAATTGCTGCTCTTTTAATCATTTAGACCTAGACCCTCGTCCATTTCGGCGTTCGGCTGCCGTGGTAAATGATTTCGAGGTTCTTTAACAAAATACTATTATATCCGCTTCTTGGACCACGCTCTACTTTTTCGTCATTTATGATTTAAAGAACGGTCTTGAAATCGAATTACGAACATGCCTTTATGTAAACTGGCTATCGTGCGGCTTATGGCGTTAATTCGGTGCTCAGTTTACAGATTAATTATAGACACGCGCGGCGTGTTCTCCAAACCGAATTTCACTATCTTTTGCATATCCCCAATAATATTATAAACTGGTTTCTATTTTCAACCATTCATGACCATACTTGTTTCTGTATACAATTTCAGGTGATCTTGCCGCAGCTCTCGGTGGAATACTCGCCCTTGGATTAGGGATTTTAATCGCTGTCGTCGTCGGGTCAATCGTCGGCGGTATATTGATATGTGTCTGCTGTGGATGTCTGTGTTATCATTTATGCTGCAAGAAGCAACCAGCCAATCAGGTGACCGTGGTACATGCGGCTCCACCACCTGGTAATGGAATGCAAATGCAACAAATGCAAGGACCGGGACCCGTGTAGCTGCAGACGTCAGTATTCGCCTTTGAACGGTCCGCCATGAATGGGACTATTCCATAACATTATGTAACTAGTTCGACTCTCTCTGCACAATATGACTGGTCATGCAGTGAGTCATTGTGAAATGATGCAACACTTTCATTCAAGATTCCAGTTCGAGGCTCTCCTCGCAAAAATGGCGGATCCATGCAATGATCGAATGGCAAACCCGCGTGTCATATCGTGCAGCTGACACGAGTAGCTTATTTTAAGTGACACTCTATTACATATGATCACGTGATACGAAACTCACAAATGAACAGAGCTTTTTCATATATGCAAATTCGCCACGAACTGGCTCTGTAAACATTACAGCGCTTGTCATAAACGTGTGTGTCATTATCAAGTTATCACGTTCGGCAGTAGTGCGAATTCTAAAATAATATGGGTAGAATAAACACTTATCAGTTTATTTTGGAAAATTATATTTTTATTAATATAAAGCTATACTATATAATTCGTCGCTTCTGACATACCGGCACATCACTTTACTTAATTCTGTTGTGATGCGCCGGTATGTCAGAACAGCGACGAGATAGGACTCTTTACGTGAAACCGTTCTCAGTTGACTTAAATATAATTTACAAGCAATATTTGTTAGTTAACGTAGGCCTATCAAGAATGGAATAGGTTCAAAGTAGAAACCGATCGGTCATGACGTCAATATTTATGAATATACTAATGTATAACGATGCTGTAATCGTCATGATTAGTCTATGATAGTTCCTCTGATGGTAATTGGAATTGGTACAAATCTGGTACCGTTTGATCAATACGCGGATTTTAGATTACAACACCCCGGCAACACCGGAAGCTTGGTGGGCCCTACCTGACTACGTAGACAAACGTTTCAAATTGCAATGAGCGCATTGCATATGGCCATGTGTTTTGAACTGACCACCCAAAAAGGGTGGCGGCGTTGCATTTTTGGTGACGAATCATCCATCTCTCTCTATTAACTCAACAACTAAATGTGGTAGAGTTATAGTTTAGGTGTCATTTAAAAGCTTATTTATCTAGCTACACTGTGTGAATAAATCAGGTATTTCTATAACTGTTTGGCTGAGATATGATTGATTATATTTCGAAAGTCAGGGGTGGCGGCGGTGGCGGTGGCGGCGGTGGCGGTGGCGTTGTGTACAATCTCTATGGGGAATATAGAAAATGTTCCCAATTCTACGTTCAAATTACAATAACTCCAAATCTCTGTATGGTACAAACATGATTTTGCTCTCATTTTATAGATTGTTTTATATTCTATAAGTTTCTGTTTCAACAAACGTGTCAACTATTACGTAACAATTGTAATCACGAGTCGATTGCATTGTCCTTGGCTTTTTCCCTATTCTCTACACAGTGAACTTGTCCTAATTCATCGGTTTTACATACATGACTATAACAACAGAATTATTCAACCGATGATAGCAAAGTTATACATTTTTGGAAAGCTCTCAAATAGGGGAATTAAAAAATGCCGCTTAAATCAGGATAGGGTGAATAGCCAAAAAAATATATGTGAAAACTCGAATAAATATGAAATGTAAACGTTTGCGCTCATTTACTTCCCGATTTAGTATATTTCAACAAGTTACCCTTGACAACCATTATATTCTGATGGGTAAATTGCATGAGGAACTAATATGCACAGTAAAATGATGATTGGGATAGGAATAAAAAAAATATTGAGCTTTAATCAAAATATGAAAAAAGATCGATATTCTTTGAACATTCTTAATTACAAGATGTTACCATTAAGTCCTATGCAAATTCCAATCTCATATTTGGATTCCTTGTGAGATTACCGTTTAGAAAATATATACTTTTTATGGGGTAGAACCAGTAATTATTGCGATATGCTAATTCGAATCTCAGATGGTGTAAAATGTAAAAATCTGGACATGCAACGGGAAGGATGGCGAGTTCAAAACACATGGCCATATAACATGGTATGAAAGCCTGGAGTGATTGAGTTTATGGAATAACCCCGTGTCGTCTGGGATCCATAATTTATAAACTGCTCACAAAAAGTATCGAAACACATAGAAATGATCCAATACATAACGGCTCGAAAGGGTATGCATTAATCGAAGCAAATAACCAAGTGCATAATTTTGTTCTGCGTATTTTGACATCTCGATCGTTGAGATACGATGTTGCGGATCGGAGTTATTGTCATTTCAATGATCGTGGGTCCAGTTTCAAAAGTGACACTCATCCCTATTGAATTAAAAGCACGAATCTGATCATTCTAAACAGTAATGCAAACCTCTTTCTATAGGATGATTGTCACTTTTGAAACTGGACCCACGACCATTGAAATGACAATATCCCCTCCGCAACATCGTATCTCATCGATCGAGGCCGTGTCAAAATACACAGGACAAAATTATGCACTTGGTTACTTGCTTCGATTAATGCATACCCTTTTGAGCCGTTATATATCATTTCTAAGTGTTTCGATACTTTTTGTGAGCAGTTTATGTAAAGCGCTCATTGTGTTATGGAATCATGATATCTACGTCAGTTAGGACCCACTCAAGGACCCACTCAATTTAAAGGAGTATGCATACCATAATGTAAATTTATGTAAATATAATGTAAATATTTAAATTTAATAACTTATTGAAAAACTGGTATTTTAACCAATATCTATGTTGGTCTGTGTGTGTCTATATAGCTAACGTTATGACAATGTACTCAAGCAATAAAATAACTTTCTTAAAATATAAAATGGGGACATTACTTAATCGTCATTTACAAGGAGGATGAAAATAAATCAAAACAAATACTGCAAGTCACGACTTGCGAATCCCCCTGGCTGGGAGATCAACTAAATGAGGTCAAAGGTCATATATGGGTCATGTTCCCCCGGTGTTCATGTTTCTTTTCTCCAAGTTTGAGGTCAATCGGGCAACTTTAACAATTTGACCTCTAGATGACCTTTGACCTCAAATGACCTTCGATGACCTCTAATTATTTTTGACATGTTACCTTGGTGTTCATTGCACGATGTAACCATTGGTGACCTTTGACCTGGGATGACCTAATAACTTTTGACCTCGGATGACCTCTAATGAATTTTAGACATGTTCACTCGGTGTTCAGTTTCTTTACTCCAAGTTTGACGTCAATCGGGCAACTTTTACGTTTTGACCTCTGGATGACCTTTGACCTCAGATGACCTCAGATGATCTCTAATTATTTTTTGACATGTTCCCCCGGTGTTCATTGCACAATTTAACCCCTTGTTGACCTTTGACCTTGGTTGACCTCTAATGACCGTTGACCCCGGATGACCTCTAGTTTATTTTAGACATGTTCCCCCGGTGTTCATGTTTCTTGTCTCGAAGTTTGACGTCAATCGGGCAACTTTTACGATTTGACCTCTGGATGACCTTTGACCTCAGATGACCTCTAATTTATTTTAGACATGTTCACCCGGTGTAGATGTTTCTTGTCTCCAAGTTTGACGTCAATCGGGCAACTTTTACGATTTGACCTCTGGATGACCTTTGCAACTTTTACGATTTGACCTCTGGATGACCTTTGCAACTTTTACGATTTGACCTCTGGATGACCTTTGACCTCAGATGACCTTGGATGACCTCTAATTTATTTTAGACATGTTCACCCGGTGTTCATGTTTCTTGTCTCCAAGTTTAACGTCAATCGGGCAACTTTTACGATTTGACCTCTGGATGACCTTTGACCTCAGATGACCTTGGATGACCTCTAATTTATTTTAGAAATGTTCACCCGGTGTTCATGTTTCTTTTCTCCAAGTTTGAAGTCAATCGTGCAACTTTTACGATTTGACCCCTGGATGACCTTTGACCTCAGATGACCTTTGCAAATTAGACCCCCAAACAAGCAGCTACAGTGTTTGACCATGGCCTAAATATCACTTAAGGTTTGAAGTCAATCCGTCCATCCTTTCAACAGATACAGCATTTGAAAAAAAAAGGCTAACCAAAAGGCACACACATACACCCCCGCCCCCCCCCCCCCCCCCCACCCCCCCTCTAGGGGTCGAATTTTCAAAGTTTGTCCGATCGGGCTTAAACTCGGTGACGGGAAGCCCGAATACGAGTCGAGCGTGGAAAAAATAAAACGGCTTTGCTTTTCTTGGGACGTCCGGGGTCAAAGGTCGTCTAAGGGTCGATTTTTCAAAGTTTGTCCGATCGGGCTTTATGCATGCATTCTACAAACCACCAAACCCGAGAACCGCCAAACCCGGGTGACCGCCTAGTATGTAAATATAATGTAAATATTTTGACTTAATAATGTATTGATAAAATTGGTATTTTTAACCAATATCTGTGTGTGAGTGTCTAGCTAACGTTATGACAATGTTCACAAGCAATACAATTAATTTCTTAAACTATAAAATGGTGACAATCGACGTTAATCATAATTGGCGATTTCATGTCTTAAGAGGGAGACATACTCGATGTCACGCCGATAAACATACAATCTCGTATACTTTTACTGCAATATAATGAGCTCTGAACTTCTACATTTTCCTAGATATAGTGTCGGTTACCAGCAAACATTTCATTTCAAACTAGTGGAATAGATAGTTTATACGTTCAAGTTTATTTCACGAATGTAATAAGGTCGAATATTGAACAGCTCAGAAGTATGAAGAATGTTTATGATTAGTGCAAAGTTCACCACATTGAAAACTACATCACTCTCGTCTCGGCAACATCGCTAGCCTCGTTTTCGAAGCACTAATTGCTCTGAGCATGCTCAGTTGGATAGCATGGCCCTTTTTTGACGTAAGTGCGCCAATTACGAATAACGTCTATACTTTTATCTGTTTGTCACAAGAGAAAAGGGCCGCATTGTAAAAGTAATCCGTATGCCTCATACGTAAAAGTAACATTTACGTAATAGGCTAATTTTACTACGATAGGTGGTAATGTAATATTTTACATCACCATACTACAAACATCATCCATAAAATGAAACAGATACCTGTGAAATATTTCTATATTACTATGGAAATATTCCCATTGATCTTGGTTCAATTTTCATGGGTGGTTGTACGTACGTGCTTAAGTCAGACAATTACAAAAGATGGGTTAAGGAGGCCATAGAGATCAGGAAGCAGGGCACCACCTTGAATAGAGACGAGGGGCAGTTCTACCTCAGTCACGTATACGACGATCTTCTGGTTGCAAAATCATCTAGCAACACTGTTGTCAAGCAACCAGAAAAAGTGCAATCAACACAGGATCGTCACTCTAGCATCAGTGTTGATGAAGAAAACAGCTTGTTTTCGAAACGTCCGCAAGGTATGTTTTAAATCTGGATTAAATATTATAAAACCAATCTGCAGCTTACCTCCCTATTACGAGGGTCGTTCAATAAATAATGAAAGTGATAATGGTATGGGATGCATAAGTGATTCTGTTGAGGGATACTGTGATCAATACAAAGTATGAACCTTTGTCTTTCAAACAATAAACTTTTGGATTTCTAAGTGTGGACTATGACGTCATAGCATTGTCTCACATAAGTACACTTGGGACATTGCTAAATAAGTTACCGGGTGAATTACAATACGTCGTCTCCTTCCATCATCGTTTAAAGTAGGCCAGAGAAGCCTTATGTCATATTTTAAATAACTCTCATTAAGCCAGTTCGCTTTTTGATTTATCGTAAGATAAATATAACTGCCATACGTAATTATATACACATCAAATAAAACCTCATAAGTTTAATATGAGCCATACATGTTCAAAGTTTAGAACATTCAATGCCGCGTGTCTTTTAGTCCAAAACGGAATAAAGCACAATATAGGCCTACACAACTTTCAGCAAGACAATTATTTCAATTCAATTCAATTCAATTTATTATAAAATAACATCGTGGCCAAAGGCCAAAGTGCGCATTTTTTACAATATAAAAACATATAATATTATCATCAAAAATACATATAAATACATGATAAACCAGCGATAACATATAACATATAAAATATATAATTATGATTGTAAATCCCCACACAAAAATTATATATAAAATCCCTTAAGAATCCGAACACACACATTTTACAAGCAAATGAAACAAAACATCCTCACACCACAAGTGTACACTCAGCCCTCCACACATAAACCCCTTTACCACACAATTCGACAACACATGTATCCACTAAGCATGCACTCATACACAAACTCACAAGCCCACCTACCAAACAACATTGCACATGAAAAGTACTATCAGCCCCCCCCCCCCCCCCCCCCCCCCCCCCACCCCTCACCCCCATATGATATTGACCTAATATTGCACATTATCAAATGATCTCAACATGTAAAATGTAAACAGTATACAATCACAATACATGTATACTGGGCAGCCATCTAAAATGAATTGATCAAAAGATTGTCAAAATAAGGCACAGGGCTGTTTTGAAAGCGGGATGTCCTGAACGGTAATTGTGAAACTGAATCTGCATTGCGTACACTTCTGCCATGAACTTCAAATCTGGTGTGGGGAAGGAGATGTTTTGTTCTAATATTGTCGGCCAGGCCTGATGCAAATTTTAGACACTGATTTGCTCTTCTACAAGCAAGGGATTCAATTTGACAGGATGACAAAGCATCATCATAAGATGAGTAATCACGGCCAAGGATGGTTTTACACCCTTTTCTGAATTCTTTCAATTTCACACCTTTGTTTTGCTGTAATACTTGAGTGCCAAACAGGGTTGGAACTTCCGATTTTTTCAACTAGCCAGTCGGGCAGGTAACTCACATAATTTACCTGCCCGACAAAAATTCCACCAGCCCACGGTTTTTTCCATAATATTTTGCAGCAAACAATTAAGAGCAAGACTACTTTTAAATGATGATACAATTACATATTTTTGTCTTTATTGTACGATGTTCGACATAACCCTAGCCCGTAACAGCTTCTCGTATTCATCATGTATCAACCTTTGATCTCCTCTATAATCATGACACATCTGATGATGAAATTACCCTGAACTTACTGTTACTTACACTTTGAGCTTCAAAAATGTTACCCGCCAGTCGGACGGGTACCTTTGCATCTTCACCCGCCCGAAACGAAAGTTAGCCGCTATGGGCGGGCGGGCGGGTCTTATTTCCATCCCTGGTGCCAAATAGGGGCAGCATATTCAAGTACCGCTCTGAGATAACTTTTGAAGACTACATTTAATTCGCTCTTATCAAAACCAAACTTTTTCAGTGAACGAAGCATAAACAGGCGCTGGTTAGCTTTCACAAGCATGTTGCTAACCTGTGTGTCCCATTTTAAATCATTCTGAAGCCAAAGGCCAAGCACTTTTGCATTTGTCAGATTATAATAAGATATACTTTCCTAGTTTGGAAATAGTATCATTATAAATGTCGGATATGGAGCCAGCTTTTATCGAGTTTAAATTGGGCGCATTTCCCCTTTGACACAGAATGATCATTGATATATTATGTGAGACATAGACAAAATATAGTAGAATTTCAAGTCTAGAAATTCAATGTTGTTGGACTAACAACACAGAATAAGTTTTGCCACGACAAATATATTGTCGGGCGACGTGCCTTTCATTTTGATTTTCTTTTAAATCAACCAATGCTTAGTTAGCATTTACACTAAGTTATGTCGGATAGGCATTATGAGCAATTGGTCGGTCCGAAAGCAGGTACCCTTGGATCTACACAACATGTTCATGAATCGTTATCAATCTTTAACAAAATATATATAGCTTACAAGTGTCTTCAAAGGTCTATATAGGGTGAGTCAAAAAAAACCGCAATAGTGGAAAGAAGCCATCTTGTATTCAAAATCATTTCATGGATTAATACATTTCTAATGCATTACTGAAATGGTTGTTAACGTAAAACAATAACACGCTGTTTGAATCAAAGAGTAGAGAGCTAATATCGATTCACTGATAAAACAATACCGTGTAACAGGTGTCGCCTCGCTCAATACTTAACTGCCAAACAAATTACAGACTATTATAGTTTAGTCAGTTCCAAAATGGCGAGAAATAATCTTTTTCACGCGTAAACAAAATCCAAGCGTACGTTCTTCATTATTTTTGGCATACACGTACGTGATTGCAATGGGCGTCCTGGTGCGCCCTGTTGCGTTATACGAGTCACATACCGCTCTTCTATGCAATAATGCTCGTCTATATTAATTCGTAGCTACAAGGAGGCTCGTAAATGTGGAACTGACCATGCTGCTGAACTATATAGCTGCTATCACTTGTTTTGTGTACATGTACCTAAAAGAAATTGCAATCATAAAGACAAAATGCTCAATCATATTTGCAATCGCGTATATATAGGCTATATAATAATATTGCCACCACACAAACTATAATTTGTATAACACAAATATTGAAAACGCGAAGATTGAATATTTGCTGGTATACATTTGGGTATACATGGTGGCTATTTTTTAAACATACTAGTATAATATCGATTGAAAACAAATACAATTCTATCACGGCACATATTTTTATGACAGTACTAGTAAATGATTATTAGCTGAATCTTATCAAAATATTATATGATTCAAAAGTACTCATTTTCATTTTTGGACTCAATAATGAGGGGACACGTTTCTATCGTTACCGTCGGTGTGCTTTTAACGACAATATTCGGTGATTGTTACGCAATAGGTAAGATAATGTATAGATTGATTGGCATAATTTATATAATTTGAAAGGGCAAATTGGTTCATCGCGTAATAAATGAGTAATATATTTCTATGGTGGTACGTGTACGATAATGTTCGGGGTTTCACTCATTTGTGGACTACAGAAACTCTTCAACTGAGTTCAATTCTGAACTGAAACCTTTTTTTATTCACGAACGGTGACTTTACATTTGCAAAGAGAATTCTATTATTCTACACGAGTTGAGATATACATACAGTCAACACTGTGTATAGTAATTACAGTTTTGAATTATGGTGGACGGGTAGTATAGCTAGTTGATGACATGGCTTGCTTCTTGAACTTTCTGGGAAAATATGATCATTACCAGATCAGTGGCCAGTAATGCTGGAATTAATGCTAGCGCCAATTCTCAGTTGTAGGTACAAATCGATCTTCTCAAATCTCAATCCTATTGTTAAACCTGACAAACTATTTGGATAAAGCTTGTTTAGAAAATGTTAGACCTGGAACAGAGAACCTTAAAAGGTTGCATGTTTTATAGCTGTCATTTTGCGTAATATTCAATGATAACACTGCAACGTCTGCTTACTCAAAAATCCCTCCAAGTAGCCCTTATTGTAGGGCCATATTCATTACTATAATTAACTACCTTTCCATGCATTACAAAATCTCTACCCTAAAATTTTGCAAGGGTGATGATAAAAATAGGATCTTTTATTGTGATACGAAAATCTTTAATATTTCTAGAACATATTTGAAAGTGTCATGCCCTCATACGCATCATGTTGGGAAAAAAAGTTTAGCAATTGTTTACGATTTTTTTTTGAGTCTGCATAAACGCGCGTGACTATTCAAGGCGTTGACGTAAATTGTACATGTGTAGAAAAGACGGAAGATACATACGCGCGCGTGCCATAAATGCTGTGCCTGTAAAGCTACGTCAGTCAAGAGGAAGAGAAATAGTATAGTAGCATTTATATTTAACAATTTTAGTTTTGATATGGTATTTTATAATTGATATACCCGACTAATAGTTTGTTGATTGTGACCAATGTTTTTTTCAAAAGAGGTCATATTTCATGTAATTACATAATTATTGACATCGCTATATTCTTATTGATAATAAACTAATAATATTATGAATAACCCGTAACATCTGTGTGTACCACAATATTGATGATTTTTAATCAATTAATACATATGACCCTGAACAAATAATTATTTGATGATCAGATACATAAAAGAAAAGGTCAAAATTATTAATTTGGTATAACGATTTTTGTCTTTTAAATCTGAACGTTTTATTGTACGGTGTAAAATGTTTGTTTCCAGTAGCGCGCATTTTATTGTAACGAATCATTCTTGCGCATTTAAATTTCTTTTTAGACATGACGGGGGAAATCTGAAAAAAAAATTACTGGAGTAAAATAATTACAACAAACTAATGTGATAAATAATGAACGAAGTAAATATTTTAAGCTTACAGATGTACGGTGTTGCTAGAACACGCGGTTTCGCATCAAATCAAATACGCCCAAGTATCAGGCCCCTTAGCCTCGCGGGCACTCTGCGGGTCACCCTTTTTTGGACGTGAAAGATACCGCATCAAACAACAACATGGCGATATGACAACCGTGTTTTTCTGTGTGGCTGCTGCTTCTTAGGGCTGGGATTTTCGGGAAATCGTGTTCCTGGGACTCAATTTAATTTTTCGGGCGGAACTCGGGATTAAAATGCGGGTTAAAATGTCTCCAAACACTCTCTGAGTTGATTGGTAGGGCGCCATCTTTTATCAAAATTGTGTCTTGAACCACCCCAACGTCTTTCTAGATGTCGGCACGGCAAACACCGTACAGTGAAAATCCGCGGCAAAAATCACATTTTACCGATCACAAGAGTAAAGAGATGTACAGATTTGACTAAATAAACTCATTTCAAGCGAATCGCTACCATAAATTTGCATTAAATAAGAGAGATATAGCTTCTTTTTGTGTTCATTTTTTTGGTAAGCTTATTTTTTTTCTTTCGGGTTTGCTTATGAAAATACATAAATTAAATAGATTGACGGGGTATCATGTTATTCTTGACAATAAATGCCTTAAAGGTTCTTTGATCATCTCAGAGAGACTAACTTACAATTAGAAGGAAATAAGAGGTATTTTTTCCTAATTCAAGTAAAAACAACAACAGCATTTCGACTTTTCAGGCTTGCTACTGGAAACAAACTTATTTTATTTGGCCTCATATCATGGTTGTTCCATTTCTACAGGTCGTGTCAAAAAGTGTCCCATGTGAAACTCCTTTTTGGCCATGAAATGTATTAACAAATTGGAGGTGTAATAGTAATAATCTTTTAAAGCAATCTCTAATGTGTCATAATAATTTGTTTCTATCCATTTTTGAGCTTTCGTTATCAAACTTTTGCAAATTGACTCAAGCATGTCAAATTCAGCTTGTGTAAATCATTCAAATCAATAATAATCTACCTACTAAATATTGATAGTTAAAGTTAAATTTGAGCAAAAAAATATATTTTCATCCTTATTATCCATGACAAGCCATACAATATTTGAATACTAAATGTATTTTAAACAATATATTAGTGCATCTAATAAATCACCATTGAAATCTCAAAAGCAGTATTTTTCTTCAATTGAAAATCTAATTCCTGTTCTAAAGTGGCCAAAGTGGGATTCGCACACTTGTTACTGAATTGATCATATCTCTAGAGTTGAGGAGTAAAATCAAATGGGATGAAGTGTATTTGATAGAGGACGAATAGGGCTTAGGCCAAACAAAGAAGGTCTGTCTCAGAAGCCCGCCCGCATTGGTATGTGAAATGAACCACGGCCCGTAGGTCTATGCGCTGAGGGCTAAAAAACTTCTTCTTTTTTATTTTTATTTTTTTTAATTTTTAATTTTAATTTTAATTTTTAATTTTTTTTATTTAAAAAAAAAGGTTAACAAAAGTTATCTGTAAGCTTGGATTAGCAACAACAAAAAATCGCAAAAATCAAATCAAATCGCATACCTCATAGCCTATTTTCTAAAAATAAAAATAAATCGCACAGCACTTAGCTTATTTGCAAAAAAATTCTGAGACAGACTATCTTCTTTGTTTGGCCATATCAACAGTGTATTTTTAAAAACAAAAATCATGGATGTATTTTTTAATTATTTGTGTCCCTCATGGGACACCTTTTTTGATACGCTCTGTATTTCCATTGCGTTGTCATGTTTGGTTTGCCTAGTTAGCATGTCTTTTTTGATACGCTCTGTATTTCCATTGCGTTGTCATGTTTGGTTTGTCTAGTTAGCATGTATAAATACAAATACAAACTAGAATTGAGTGTCGTCTCAGACGACGAATATTAGTCGCGCATTGAAGTTATTTGTTATGTTGACCTCTGTGTGACATTTTTGACCTGTTATGCTTGACACTCTGGGTAGTGGTGGCCATGACTATAAGGGTATTTATGAATAAATATGGTCAAAATCGGCCAAATGGTTACGGAGCTATTGGTTTCATGACAGAAGAAAGACCTTAGTTTTACCACTGTATCACAACGTAGGTTTACCTTATCTGGCAATACCAGCGAAGGCACGAGTATCGGCATTAAAATGCAAGACCGTTTTAAGTGAAAATCACATTTTGACCCAAGTTACCTTTTCTTGACCTTTGACCCCAAACTTATGATTGACTTTTTTTCTAGGCTTATCGATGCGCACAAAACAAAAGTAGTCTGGTCAAAATCAGAGCAAGTCTTAAGTTTTACACCTGTACAGTTCATTGACCCCTAGTGATCCCATGTGACATGTCACTTTTAGTGGAGGAGCAATAAATATGAACATGGATGGGAGGAATCTTTTGACAAATTCTGACAATCATAGATCATTTCCTCTCGGACAAGTAGCATTTTGAGTGAATGGGGTGAACATGTACATTTTGACCCCTAGTGACCTTTTTTTGACCTTTGACCTTAACGGTATGATTGACTTTTGTTCTTGTCTCATCAATGCCCACAAAATAAAACAAATTCGGTCAAAATCGGAGCATGTCTTACATTTTCCCCCTGTAAAGTTCAATGACCCCTAGTGACCCCATGTGACATGTCACTTTTAGTGGAGGAGCAATTAATATGAACATGGATGGGAGGAATCTTTTGACTAATTCTGAGTATCATCAGTCATTTTCCCTCGGACAAGTAGGGTTTTGAGTGAATGGAGTAAAATTTACATTTTGACCCCTAGTGACCCCAAATATTTTTTTATTTAAAAAACCGAACTATTGTACATGCGTACGGTCAAAAGGAATATGTTGACCAATTCTGACGATCATAGGTCATTTCACTAAATTGCAAATGCGTTTTAAGTGAAAATCACGTTTTGACCCCTAGTGACCCCTGTGTGACCTTTGACCCCTTATGCTTTACAACCTGAGTAGTGGTGCACACAAGGGCTCTTATGACCAAATATGGTTAAAATCGGGTCAATGGTTACGGAGCTATAGGTCCCATGGCTGAAGAAAGAAGAAGAACTAGAGATAATTGTGATCTTAGATCACGGATATTAGTCGAGGGCTTTGACCTTTGACCTTGCTATATGTTGTCAAAGGGCAATAACCTTAAGTTGTACTATATTTGATAATTGTTTTTTATACATTTCAGCCCTTTAGTAGTTAAAAAATACATTTTGAACCCTAATGACCTTTTCTTGACCTTTGACCCCAAACGTATTATTGACTTTTTTTCTTGGCTTATCAATGCGCACAAGAAAAAAGTAGTCCGGTCAAAATCAGAGCATGTCTTCAGTTTTACACCTGTATAGTTCAATGACCCCTAGTGACCCCGTTTGACGTGTCACTTTTAATGGAGAAGCACCCTATATGAACATGGATAAGAGGAATCTTTTGACAAATTCTGACAATCATCGGTCATTTCGTCTCGGACAAGTAGTATTTTGAGTGCGCGGAGTGAAAATGTACATTTTGACCCCTAGGGACCTTTTCTTGACCTTTGACCTTAACGGTATGATTGACTTTTGTTCTTGTCTCATCAATGTTCACATAATAAAAGAAATCTGGTCAAAATCGGAGCATGCCTTATATTTTCCCCCTGTAAAGTTGAATGACCCCTAGTGACCCCGTTTGACATTTCACTTTTAGTGGAGAAGCACCCTATATGTACATAAATTAAAGGAATCTTTTGACCAATTCTGAGTATCATCAGTCATTTTCCCTCGGACAAGTAGGGTTTTGAGTGAATGGAGTAAAATTTACATTTTGACCCCTAGTAACCCCAAACATTTTTCGATTTAAAAAACCGAACTATTATATATGCGTACGGTCAAAAGGAATATGTTGGCCAATTCTCAAGATCCTAGGTCATTTGAATAAATTGCAAATGCGTTTTAAGTGAAAATCACGTTTTGACCCCTAGTTACCATTGTGTGACCTTTGACCCCTTATGCTTTACAACCTGAGTAGTGGTGCACATAAGAGTACTTATGACCAAATATGGTCAAAATCGGCTCAATGGTTACGGAGCTATAGGTCCCATGACAGGAGAAAGAAAGAACTAGAGATAATTGTGATCTTAGATCACGGATATTAGTCGAGGGCTTTGACCTTTGACCTTGCTATATGTTGTCAAATGGCAATAACCTTAAGTTGTACTATATTTGTTAATTGTTTTTATAAATGTCAGCCCTGAAGTAGTTAAAAAAATACATTTTGAACCCTAATGACCTTTTTTGACCTTTGACCCCAAACTTATAATTGACTTTTTTTCTTGGCTTATCAATGCGCACAAGAAAAAAGTAGTCCGGTCAAAATCAGAGCATGTCTTCAGTTTTACACCTGTATAGTTCAATGACCCCTAGTGACCCCGTTTGACATGTCACTTTTAATGGAGAAGCACCCTATATGAACATAGATAAGAGGAATCTTTTGACAAATTCTGACAATCATCGGTCATTTCGTCTCGGACAAGTAGTATTTTGAGTGCGCGGAGTTCAAATGTACATTTTGACCCCTAGGGACCTTTTCTTGACCTTTGACCTTAACGGTATGATTGACTTTTGTTCTTGTCTCATCAATGCCCACATAATAAAAGAAACCCAGTCAAAATCGGAGCATGCCTTATATTTTGCCCCAGTAAAGTTCAATGACCCCTAGTGACCCCGTTTGACATTCCACTTTTAGTGGAGAAGCACCCTATATTTACATGGATTGAAGGAATCTTTTGACCAATTCTGAGTATCATCAGTTATTTCCCCTCGGACAAGTAGGGTTTTGAGTGAATGGAGTAAAATTTACATTTTGACCCCTAGTAACCCCAAACATTTTTCGATTTAAAAAACCTAACTATTATATAATTGTACGGTCAAAAGGAATATGTTGGCCAATTTTCAAGATCCTAGGTCATTTCAATAAATTGCAAATGCGTTTTAAGTGAAAATCACGTTTTGACCCGTAGTTACCCTTGTGTGACCTTTGACCCCTTATGCTTTACAACCTGAGTAGTGGTGCACATAAGGGTACTTATGACCAAGTATGGTCAAAATCGGCTCAATGGTTACGGAGCTATAGGCCTAATGACAGGAGAAAGAAAGAAAGAACTAGAGATAATTGTGATCTTAGATCACGGATATTAGTCGAGGGCTTTGACCTTTGACCTTGCTATATGTTGTCAAAGGGCAATATCCTTAAGTTGTACTATATTTGATAAATGTTTTTATAAATTTCAGCCCTGAAGTAGTTAAAAAAATACATTTTGAACCCTAATGACCTTTTCTTGACCTTTGACCCCAAACTTATAATTAACTTTTTTCTTGGCTTATCAATGCGCACAAGAAAAAGTAGTCCGGTCAAAATCAGAGCATGTCTTCAGTTTTACACCTGTATAGTTCAACGACCCCTAGTGACCCCGTTTGACATGTCACTTTTAATGGAGAAGCACCCTATATGAACATAGATAAGAGGAATCTTTTGACAAATTCTGACAATCATCGGTCATTTCGTCTCGGACAAGTAGTATTTTGAGTGCGCGGAGTGAAAATGTACATTTTGACCCCTAGTAACCCCAAACATTTTTCGATTTAAAAAACCGAACTATTATATATGCGTACGGTCAAAAGGAATATGTTGGCCAATTCTCACGATCCTAGGTCATTTCAATAAATTGCAAATGCGTTTTAAGTGAAAATCACGTTTTGACCCCTAGTTACCCTTGTGTGACCTTTGACCCCTTATGCTTTACAACCTGAGTAGTGGTGCACATAAGGGTTCTTATGACCAAATATGGTCAAAATCGGCTTAATGGTTACGGAGCTATAGGTCCCATGACGGAAGAAAGAAAGAAAGAACTAGAGATAATTGTGATCTTAGATCACGGATATTAGTCGAGGGCTTTGACCTTTGACCTTGCTATATGTTGTCAAAGGGCAATAACCTTAAGTTGTACTATATGTGATAATTGTTTTTATAAATTTCAGCCCTGAAGTAGTTAAAAAAATACATTTTGAACCCTAATGACCTTTTCTTGACCTTTGACCCCAAACTTATAATTGACTTTTTTTCTTGGCTTATCAATGCGCACAAGAAAAAAATAGTCCGGTCAAAATCAGAGCATGTCTTCAGTTTTACACCTGTATAGTTCAATGACCCCTAGTGACCCCGTTTGACATGTCACTTTTAATGGAGAAGCACCCTATTTGAACATGGATAAGAGGAATCTTTTGACAAATTCTGACAATCATCGGTCATTTCGTCTCGGACAAGTAGTATTTTGAGTGCGCGGAGTGAAAATGTACATTTTGACCCCTAGGGACCTTTTCTTGACCTTTGACCTTAATGGTATGATTGACTTTTGTTCTTGTCTCATCAATGCCCACATAATAAAAGAAACCCAGTCAAAATCGGAGCATGCCTTATATTTTCCCTTTGTAAAGTTCAATGACCCCTAGTGACCCCGTTTGACATTTCATTTTTAGTGGAGAAGCACCCTATATGTACATGGATCCAAGGAATCTTTTGACCAATTCTGAGTATCATCAGTCATTTTCCCTCGGACAAGTAGGGTTTTGAGTGAATGGAGTAAAATTTACATTTTGACCCCTAGTAACCCCAAACATTTTTCGATTTAAAAAACCGAACTATTATACATGCGTACGGTCAAAAGGAATATGTTGGCCAATTCTCAAGATCCTAGGTCATTTCAATAAATTGCAAATGCGTTTTAAGTGAAAATCACGTTTTGGCCCCTAGTTACCCTTGTGTGACCTTTGACCCCTTATGCTTTACAACCTGAGTAGTGGTGCACATAAGGGTACTTATGACCAAATATGGTCAAAATCGGCTCAATGGTTACGGAGCTATAGGCCTTATGACAGGAGAAAGAAAGAACTAGAGATAATTGTGATCTTAGATCACGGATATTAGTCGAGGGCTTTGACCTTTGACCTTGCTATATGTTGTCAAAGGGCAATAACCTTAAGTTGTACTATATTTGATAATTGTTTTTAGAAATTTCAGCCCTTTAGTAGTTAAAAAAATACATTTTGAACCCTAATGACCTTTTTTTGACCTTTGACCCCAAACTTATAATTGATTTTTTTCTTGGCTTATCAATGCGCACAAGAAGAAAGTAGTCCGGTCAAAATCAGAGCATGTCTTCAGTTTTACACCTATATAGTTCAATGACCCCTAGTGACCCCGTTTGACATGTCACTTTTAATGGAGAAGCACCCTATATGAACATGGATAAGAGGAATCTTTTGACAAATTCTGACAATCATCGGTCATTTCGTCTCGGACAAGTAGTATTTTGAGTGCGCGGAGTGAAAATGTACATTTTGACCCCTAGGGACCTTTTCTTGACCTTTGACCTTAACGGTATGATTGACTTTTGTTCTTGTCTTATCAATGCCCACATAATAAAAGAAACCCGGTCAAAATCGAAGCATGCCTTACATTTTCCCCCTGTAAAGTTCAATGACCCCTAGTGACCCCGTTTGACATTTCACTTTTAGTGGAGAAGCACCCTATATGTACATGGATCGAAGGAATCTTTTGACGAATTCTGAGTATCATCAGTCATTTTCCCTCGGACAAGTAGGGTTTTGAGTGAATGGAGTAAAATTTACATTTTGACCCCTAGTAACCCCAAACATTTTTTGATTTAAAAAACCGAACTATTATATATGCGTACGGTCAAAAGGAATATGTTGGCCAATTTTCAAGATCCTAGGTCATTTCAATAAATTGCAAATGCGTTTTAAGTGAAAATCACGTTTTGACCCCTAGTTACCCTTGTGTGACCTTTGACCCCTTATGCTTTACAACCTGAGTAGTGGTGCACATAAGGGTACTTATGACCAAATATGGTCAAAATCGGCTCAATGGTTACGGAGCTATAGGCCTTATGACAGGAGAAAGAAAGAAAGAAAGAAAGAACTAGAGATAATTGTGATCTTAGATCACGGATATTAGTCGAGGGCTTTGACCTTCGACCTTGCTATATGTTGTCAAAGGGCAATAACCTTAAATTGTACTATATTTGATAATTGTTTTTTATAAATTTCAGCCCTGAAGTAGTTCAAAAATTACATTTTGACCCCGAGTGACATTTTCTTGACCTTTGACCCTAAACTTATGTTTGACTTTTTTTCTTGGCTTATCAATGCGCACAAGAAAAAAGTAGTCCGGTCAAAATCAGAGCATGTCTTAAGTTTTACACCTGTATAGTTCAATGACCCCTAGTGACCCCGTTTGACATGTCACTTTTAATGGAGAAGCATCCTATATGAACATGGATAAGAGGAATCTTTTGACAAATTCTGACAATCATCGGTCATTTCGTCTCGGACAAGTAGTATTTTGAGTGCGCGGAGTGAAAATGTACATTTTGACCCCATGGGACCTTTTCTTGACCTTTGACCTTAACGGTATGATTGACTTTTGTTCTTGTCTCATCAATGCCCACAAAATAAAAGAAACTCTGTCAAAATCGGAGCATGCCTTATATTTTCCCATTGTAAAGTTCAATGACCCCTAGTGACCCCGTTTGACATTTCACTTTTAGTGGAGAAGCACCCTATATGTACATGGATCCAAGGAATATTTTGACCAATTCTGAGTATCATCAGTCATTTTCCCTCGGACAAGTAGGGTTTTGAGTGAATGGAGTAAAAATTTACATTTTGCCTAAATCTAATTTGCATCGGTTCCGACACCCTTTAGCACGCCTCTAAATAGTTCCAGGCGAAAACTTGCAACTCTTCTTGCGCAATAGTATAAAACGCTACGCTGCATGAAACGTTGATATTTGTAAAAGTATTAAGATTGACTATCTGAATGTGGTACCAAAATAAAGCTGAGAATATGTAGAATTGAAAAATGCGCGTGAGGAATCGATTTGATCAGTTTTTGTTGATAATATAGAGGCACTATTTCGTGTCTTGTTACCCCTTCCCATGTGGATGACAATGCGTGAATCTCGCATGCACTGGTTCGACACGAAATTGTGAAAAATCTAACTGTTATCCGTATAGTTTTTACAATCTTATTTGAAAGAGTTGAATCAGGGCTAAATTTTCATACCATATTCATAAATATCGTATGTGGCTAACTCGAGTTCTGATCGCCGGAAAATGACGCATATTGCATAGAAACGCGTGTAGACGTGATTTTGAGGTGTGCTACCTGAATAGTATAGAGTTTTAAAAACACAATCATTATGCAAGGAATCTCTCCATGGCGTAATTGGATAAAATCTCGCTTTGGTAACGAAAGGTTGCGGGTTCGAATCCAGGTCCAGATGTTTTATTATTTTTATTTCACGTTTTATTTAATGTAGTAAAAATGTACATTTCGACCCCTATTGACCTTTTCTTGACCTTTGACCCCAAAGAAATGATTGATTTTTTTGCTTGTCTCATCAATACCTACAAAATGAGCTATGACTTGTCAAAATCGGAGCAAGTCTTACATTTTATCTTGTATAACTTTTTTTTTAAATTGAATAATTATTAAGACCGCAGATTTTTTAAAAAGGTTTATACAGGGTAAAATTTAAGACTTGCTCCGATTTTCACCGGTTATGGCTCATTTTGTAGGCATTGATGAGACAAGAAAAAAAGTCAATCATTTGTTTGGGGTCAAAGGTCAAGAAAAGGTCACTAGGAGTCCTAATGGAGTAAAAATGTACGTTTCGACCCCTATTGACCTTTTCTTGACCGTTGACCCCAAACTTATGATTGACTTTTTTTCTTGGCTTATCAATGCGAGCAAGAAAAAAGTAGTTCCGTCAAAATCGGAGCATGTCTTAAGATTTTCACTTGTATAGTTCAATGACCCCTAGTGACCCCGTTTGACATGTCACTTTTAATGGAGAAGCACCCTATATGAACATGGATAAGAGGAATCTTTTGACAAATTCTGACAATCATCGGTCATTTCGTCTCGGACAAGTAGTATTTTGAGTGCGCGGAGTGAAAATGTACATTTTGACCCCTAGGGACCTTTTGTTGACCTTTGACCTTAACGGTATGATTGACTTTTGTTCTTGTCTCATCAATGCCCACATAATAAAAGAAACCCGGTCAAAATCGGAGCATGCCTTATATTTTCCCATTGTAAAGTTCAATGACCCCTAGTGACCCCGTTTGACATGTCACTTTTAGTGTAGAAGCACCCTATATGAACATTGATCCAAGGAATCTTTTGACCGATTCTGAGTATCATCAGTCATTTCCCCTCGGACAAGTAGGGTTTTGAGTGAATGGAGTAAAATTTACATTTTGACCCCTAGTAACCCCAAACATTTTTCGATTTAAAAAACCGAACTATTATATATGCGTACGGTCAAAAGAAATATGTTGGCCAATTCTCAAGATCCTAGGTCATTTCAATAAATTGCAAATGCGTTCTAAGTGAAAATCACGTTTTGACCCCTAGTAACCCCTGTGTGACCTTTGACCCCTTATGCTTTACAACCTGAGTAGTGGTGCATATAAGGGTACTTATGACCAAATATGGTCAAAATCGGCTCAATGGTTGCGGAGCTATAGGTCCCATGACGGAAGAAAGAAGATTTCTTGTTTTTGTCGTACAAATACAAAAACATACTAGAGATAATTGTGATCTTAGATCACGGATATTAGTCGAGGGCTTTGACCTTTGACCTTGCTATATGTTGTCAAAGGGCAATAACCCTAAGTTGTACTATATTTGATAATTGTTTTTATAAATTTCAGCCCTGAAGTAGTTAAAAAAATACATTTTGAACCCTAATGACCTTTTCTTGACCTTTGACCCCAAACTTATAATTGACTTTTTTTTCTTGGCTTATCAATGCGCACAAGAAAAAAGTAGTCCGGTCAAAATCAGAGCATGTCTTCAGTTTTACACCTGTATAGTTCAATGACCCCTAGTGACCCCGTTTGACATGTCACTTTTAATGGAGAAGCACCCTATTTGAACATGGATAAGAGGAATCTTTTGACAAATTCTGACAATGATCGGTCATTTCGTCTCGGACAAGTAGTATTTTGAGTGCGCGGAGTGAAAATGTACATTTTGACCCCTAGGGACCTTTTTTTGACCTTTGACCTTAACGGTATGATTGACTTTTGTTCTTGTCCCATCAATGCCCACAAAATAAAAGAAATCTAGTCAAAATCGGAGCATGCCTTATATTTCCCCCCTGTAAAGTTCAATGACCCCTAGTGTCCTCGTTTGACATTTCACTTTTAGTGTCGAAGCACCCTATATGAACATTGATCCAAGGAATATTTTGACTAATTCTGAGAATCATCAGTCATTTTCCCTTGGACAAGTAGGGTTTTGAGTGAATGGAGTAAAATTTACATTTTGACCCCTAATAACCCCAAACATTTTTCTATTTAAAAAACCGAACTATTATTTATGCGTACGTTCAAAAGGAATATGTTGGCCAATTCTGACGATCCTAGGTCATTTCAATAAATTGCAAATGCGTTTTAAGTGAAAATCACGTTTTGACCCCTAGTTACCCTTGTGTGACATTTGACCCCTTATGCTTTACAACCTGAGTAGTGGTGCATATAAGGGTACTTATGACTAAATATGGTCAAAATTGGCACAATGGTTGCGGAGCTATAGGTCCCATGACGGAAGAAAGAAGATTTTTTGTTTTTGTCGTACAAATACAAAAACATACTAGAGATAATTGTGATCTTAGATCACGGATATTAGTCGAGGGCTTTGACCTTTGACCTTGCTATATATTGTCAAAGGGCAATAACCTGAAGTTGTACTATATTCGATAATTGGTTTTTATAAATTTCAGCCCTGAAGTAGTTAAAAAAATACATTTTGAACCCTAATGACCTTTTCTTGACCTTTGACCCCAAACTTATAATTGACTTTTTTCTTGGCTTATCAATGCGCACAAGAAAAAAGTAGTCCGGTCAAATTCAGAGCATGTCTTCAGTTTTACACCTGTATAGTTCAATGACCCCTAGTGACCCCGTTTGACATGTCACTTTTAATGGAGAAGCACCCTATATGAACATGGATAAGTGGAATCTTTTTACAAATTCTGACAATCATCGGTCATTTCGTCTCGGACAAGTAGTATTTTGAGTGCGCGGATTAAAAATGTACATTTTGACCCCTAGGGACCTTTTCTTGACCTTTGACCTTAACGATATGATTGACTCTTGTTCTTGTCTCATCAATGCCCACATAATAAAAGAAACCCGGTCAAAATCGGAGCATGCCTTATATTTTCCCTTTGTAAAGTTCAATGACCCCTAGTGACCCCGTTTGACATTTCACTTTTAGTGGAGAAGCACCCTATATGTACATGGATCCAAGGAATCTTTTGACCAATTCTGAGTATCATCAGTCATTTTCCCTCGGACAAGTAGGGTTTTGAGTGAATGGAGTAAAATTTACATTTTGACCCCTAGTGACCCGAAATATTTTTTGATTTAAAAAACCGAACTATTGTACATGCGTACGATCAAAAGGAATATGTTTACCAATTCTGACGATCATAGGTCATTTCACTAAATTGCAAATGCGTTTTAAGTGAAAATCACGTTTTGACCCCTAGTGACCCCTGTGTGACATTTGACCCCTTATGCTTTACAACCAGAGTAGTGGTGCACATAAGGGTACTTATGACCAAATATGGTCAACATCGGCTCAATGGTTGCGGAGCTATAGGTCCCATGACGGAAGAAAGAAGATTTCTTGTTTTTGTCGGACAAATACAAAAACATACTAGACATGACCTGTGATCGGAGATCACGAATATTAGTCGGGTGTGTTACATGTTAACCCCTTCGAGTGGTAAATGGAGTAAATAAATACAGTTGAACCCCTAGTGACCTTTTCTTGACCTCTGACCCAAAACTTGTAATTAACTTTTTTGCTTGGCTGATCAATGCGCACAAGAAAAAGGTAGTCCCGTCAAAATCGGAGCATGTTTTAAGCTTTTCACTTGTAAAGTTCAATGACCTCTAGTGACCCCGTGTGACATGTCACTTTTAGTGGAGAAGGACCCTATATGAACATGGATGAGAGGAACCTTTTGACTAATTCTGACAATCATAGGTCATTTCCTCTCGGACAAGTAGCATTTTGAGTGAATGGAGTGAAAATTTACATTTTGACCCCTAGTGACCCCAAATATTTTTTGATTTTAAAAACCGAACTATTGTACATGCGTACGGTCAAAAGGAATATGTTGACCAATTCTGACGATCCTAGGTCATTTCACTAAATTGCAAATGCGTTTTTAGTGAAAATCACGTTTTGACCCCTAGTGACCTTTTCTTGACCTCTGACCCAAAACTTGTAATTGAGTTTTTTGCTTGGCTGATCAATGCGCACAAGAAAAAAGTAGTCTTGTTAAAATCGGAGCATGTCTTAAGATTTTCACCTGTATAGTTCAATGACCTCTAGTGACCTCGTGTAACATGTCACTTTTAGTGGAGAAGGACCCTATATGGACATGGATAAGAGGAATCTTTTGACCAATTCTGACAATCATAGGTCATTATCTCTTGGACAAGTAGTATTTTGAGTGCGAGGAGTAAAAATGTACATTTTGACCCCTAGTGACCTTTTATTGACCTTTGATCTTAACGGTATGATTGACTTTTGTTCATGTCTTATCAATGCCCACAAAATAAAAGAAACCCGGTCAAAATCATAGCATGCCTTATATTTTTCCCTTGTAAAGTTCAATGACCTCTAGTGACCTCGTTTGACATGTCACTTTTAGTGTGGAAGGACCCTATATGAACATTGATCAAAGAAATCTTTTGACCAATTCTGAGTATCATCAGTCATTTTCCCTCGGACAAGTAGGGTTTTGAGTGAATGGAGTAAAATTTACATTTTGACCCCTAGTGACCCCAAATGATTTTTAATTTTAAAAACCGTTCTTTTGTACATGCGTACGGTCAAAAGGAATATGTGGACCAATTTTGACGATCCTAGGTCATTTCACTAAATTGCAAATGCGTTTTTAGTGAAAATCACGTTTTGACCCCTAGTGACCTTTTCTTGACCTCTGACCCAAAACTTGTAATTGACTTTTTTGCTTGGCTGATTAATGCGCACAAGAAAAAAGTAGTCTTGTTAAAATCGGAGCATGTCTTAAGATTTTCACCTGTATAGTTCAATGACCTCTAGTGACCTCGTGTAACATGTCACTTTTAGTGGAGAAGGACCCTATATGGACATGGATAAGAGGAATCTTTTGACCAATTCTGACAATCATAGGTCATTATCTCTTGGACAAGTAGTATTTTGAGTGCGAGGAGTAAAAATGTACATTTTGACCCCTAGTGACCTTTTATTGACCTTTGATCTTAACGGTATGATTGACTTTTGTTCATGTCTTATCAATGCCCACAAAATAAAAGAAACCCGGTCAAAATCGAAGCATGCCTTATATTTTTCCCCTGTAAAGTTCAATGACCTCTAGTGACCTCGTTTGACATGTCACTTTTAGTGTGGAAGGACCCTATATGAACATTGATCAAAGAAATCTTTTGACCAATTCTGAGTATCATCAGTCATTTTCCCTCGGACAAGTAGGGTTTTGAGTGAATGGAGTAAAATTTACATTTTGACCCCTAGTGACCCCAAATGATTTTTAATTTTAAAAACCGTTCTTTTGTACATGCGTACGGTCAAAAGGAATATGTGGACCAATTTTGACGATCCTAGGTCATTTCACTAAATTGCAAATGCGTTTTTAGTGAAAATCACGTTTTGACCCCTAATGACCCCTGTTTGACATTTGACCCCAAGGTCATGATTGACTTTTTTTCTTTTTTTGTCAATGCGCACAAAATGTCTGAGTTTGAGCAAAATCGGAGCATGTTGAATCACGTTTTGACCCCTAGTGACCCCTGTGTGACCTTTGACCCCTTATGCTTTTCAACCTGAGTAGTGGTGCACATAAGGGTTCTTATGACCAAATATGGGCAAAATCGGCTCAACGGTTACGGAGCTATAGGTCCCATGACAGAAAAAGAAGAAGAAACAGGACGAATACAGTATATTAGTCGTTTCTCGACTAATATAACTAGAGCTAATTGTGATCATAGATCACGGATATTAGTCGAAATCGTTGACCTTTGACCTTTTACGGTCAACATGAATATGTTGGCCAATTCTGACGAGCCGAGGTCAATTCACTAAATTGCAACGGCGTTTTAAGTGAAAATCACTTTTTGACCCCTAGTGACCTTTTATTGACCTTTGATCCCAAACTTGTGATTGACTTTTGTTCTTATCTCATCAATGCCCACAAGATGAAACAAATCCGGTCAAAATCAAAGCATGTCTTACATTTTACACCTGTATAGTTCAATGACCCTTAGTGACCCCGTTTGACATGTCACTTTTAATGGAGAAGCACCCTATATGAACATGGATAAGAGGACTTTTTTGACTAATTTTGACAGTCATAGGTCATTTTCTCTCGGACAAGTAGTATTTTTAGTGCGAGGAGTGAAAATCTACATTTTAACCCCTAGTAACCTTTTCTTGACCTTTGACCTTAACGGTATGATTGACTTTTGTTCTTGTCTCATCAATGCCAACAAAATAAAAGAAACCCGGTCAGAATGGGAGCATGCCTTATATTTTCCCCTTGTAAAGTTCAATGACCCCTTATGACCCCGTTTGACATTTCACTTTTAGTGGAGAAGCACCCTATATGAACATGGATCCAAGGAATCTTTTGACCAATTCTGAGTATCATCAGTCATTTTCCCTCGGACAAGTAGGGTTTTGAGTGAATGAAGTAAAAATTTACATTTTGACCCCTTGTAACCCCAAACATTTTTCGATTTAAAAAACCGAACTATTATATATGCGTACGGTCAAAAGGAATATGTTGGCCAATTCTGACGATCCTAGGTCATTTCACTAAATTGCAAATGCGTTTTAAGTGAAAATCACGTTTTGACCCTTGTGTGACCTTTGACCCCTTATGCTTTACAACCTGAGTAGTGGTGCACATAAGGGTACTTATGACCAAAGATGGTCAAAATTGGCTCGATGGTTACGGAGCTATAGGTCCCATGACAGGAGAAAGAAAGAAGAAGAAACAGCTAGAATACAGTATATTAGTCGTTTCTCGACTAATATAAAGAAAGAAAGAAGAAACAGCTAGAATACAGTATATTAGTCGTTTCTCGACTAATATAAAGAAGAAGAAGAAACAGCTAGAATACAGTATATTAGTCGTTTCTCGACTAATATAAAGAAACAGGACGAATACAGTATATTAGTCGTTTCTCGACTAATATAAAGAAAGAAAGAAGAAACAGCTAGAATACAGTATATTAGTCGTTTCTCGACTAATATAAGAAGAAGAAACAGCTAGAATACAGTATATTAGTCGTTTCTCGACTAATATAAGAAGAAACAGTATATTAGTCGTTGACACGACTAATATAATCAACAAAGAAATATATCGCTTGGCTAGATATAAAATATACCATTGTCAAGGTTATTGATATACCATTAACCATTGTCAGTCAATGTAATTAAATTGTTGCTCGTGATGAGGCTAAATTTTGTATTTGTTTCAATTAATAATGAGTAGTTAATGAGACTCAAGTAGGTAAACCTTTTTATGACGAAGACGACGACACATATTGCGTTATAGATTGTGTTGACCTTGTCCCTGTGTTTTCCTTTAATGTATCAAAACGAAATTCATTTGATCAAGTAAAAAATATACACGAGACTAAGAACCAAGAACTATGAGACTAAGAAGTGATGAGAGATACACATATACAATTCAACAAGGGTTATACAAAAAATGTTCTATCTCACCGTAAATATAGTATAACCGAGTATCCATTAATTAAGCAAATTTAAGCAGATTTTTGCTTGGCTGTACATTGGCTGCTTTATTCCTTGTTTTACTATGGCAACGCAGGTGGGTCGAGATGTAAAATTGGTACCGAAATAATCCTAATTGTGCTTTCTATCAAAGATATGGAATTTTAAAGAGGTCCAATAACCTTTCGGTCAAATTGATATCATGACTATTGCTATAATTACTTCGACAGGCATATCTCCTATAGCATGTATATCGACTATTACAATATTTGAAGATACAATACGTTTTTATTACTTCAAGGATCGATGATGCATGAAAAAGACATGTCGTCTGCATAGCTTAAAATATGCTCTTTCAAGTCATATTAATAACTCATACATACAGACGTACGCTGACATACAAAAATAGACTAATTAAGAGCCTACAAGTAATAAAGACCATCACGCAATATTGAAGATATATAGAAGGAAGAGTCATACCAAGCTTTTGGAGAAAAAGGCTTGTTCTGAAGATCAAATGTTTGAAATTTGAATTCCAACCACCCATAATCACGTATGACAATTAGTTATTTTTGGATTACCGGTTAGAATCAATATTTTGCAGAAGGAGTAGGTATTTATTGAGTGTTTAGGGCTAATTGAAACAAACTCATTTAGGAATATCAAAATAAATTAACCCTAACCTGGTGGCGTGGTTTTGGGAATACAAGTATATATCAACATGTCCAAGGGAAAAGCGGGTCAAATGAGATGGAAACCGGCTCTTCCGGCGCCGAGAATCGAACCTAGGTCGCCTGCTTTTATTGACAGTCCGGCCGCCTCTTCGCATTTGATAACCCGTCTGAGCGCACCGGGAGATACACTGGGGAAGCGCGCGCTACTAGCACATTGCAGAGTAGTATTATTACAACATGGTATAGAGGGACTGGTCCTGAGGTACTGGATGATTGCGTCTACTTCTCTCCGCTGATTAAGTGGCCATTTAAAGACAAATGGTTTAAAAAGATACGTCTACGGTGGTCATGCATCTATTGTCCTTCTTTGTGACAAGTTAAACTTAACTAGGCCCTATCACTTTATAAGGACATAGGACAGTTTAAAGATTAATCAGTTGATCAATATCCCTGTTGTTTTCAACACGTACCGAACTCAGCCTCTAAAACAAGTTTCTGTTGAATTCTTTACATTTCATTAGCTTGCTTGTGGACAAACTTTTGTTGTTGTTGTTATTATGAGCTTCAATTTCAACGCCATTTGTACCATAAAAATGCCCAAGATATTAAAATTGAAGAATATGTACAAATGATCTGATGACAATAATTTAACATTTTGAGAAATCTGCCTGTGAGCAAGTGTATACCCTTTTTGTGGACCACTGTGTACGATGTATCATTGATGATAACGTTGTGAAGAAAAAAACGATGCAAATTGTGAGTTATTTAAAAATAGTCATCTATATTATATTATAGACTCTTTGTTTGTTTACACGGTTGGTCCGTACGGACACGCGTGGGTCCTGAAGGGACCAGACTCAAGCAAAATGTTCGGGCCATGCTTAAAGGCTATACAAGCGTGCTGGCTAAAATGAAAGTAAGAAAAGACGGAAGAAAAAAATGAAGTAAAATTAAAAGAGTCACTCCCAACAAATGAAGTTTACAATTTCGCAGTTATCCTTCGGACATGAGAAAAGATCTTGCTCCACTCTTATTTGCCACACAGGCATATGGACTAAATTATCGTCTTCCAACTGTTATATGTTATATTTTCAGAATACTTCGAAAGTTATTGCGGAACATATCTAAATATTGGTGACAGCGGGGGTGTTATGCAATCGGGAACCGATTGGCTCAGCACATACTACAGTGATAACAAAGATTGCGTGGTGACTCTTCAAACCTCAGAAGGCCGAAAGATTCTTCTAACCTGGATAGAATTTGACGTAGAGGTCATAGCCGGCGATGTTTTCGGAAGTTGTGCGGATAGGCTGCGAGTTCAGGACGGTAGTGGTCTGACTGGGCCAATTCTGAATATTGGCAAGCAATGCGGTGCATATATCGAGTATCCGGAGACGGTCTCTACGGGAAATAGTGTGACTTTACATCTAATGACGGATTCGTCACCGGAACTGCATAACTTTCAGTTTGTGTTCACGTCATTTAAAACTGGTAAGCCGTTATTATAATACTGTGTCCAGGGGCGTAACAGGGGTAGGGTCAAAAAAATTCGCACGGTCACAAATTTCGCACGGTCACAAAATTTCGCACGGTCACAAAATTTCGCAGTACAAAAAACACAACAGTCAACAATTTGACTATTGTGCTTTTTGTACTGCGAAATTTTCTTTCTTTCTTTCTTTCCCTTTCTTCTTTTCTTTCTTTCCCCTTTTTTCTCCTTTTCATTTTTCTTTTTCCTCCTTTTTCCTTTCTCTCTCTCTTTTCTTTCCCTTATTTTCTTTCTTTCCCTTTCTTCTTTTCTTTCTTTCCCCTTTTTTCTCCTTTTCATTTTTCTTTTTCCTCCCTTTTTCCTTTCTCTCTCTCTTTTCTTTCCCTTTCCCCCTTTTTTTCCTCTTTTCCTTTCCCCCCATTTTTTCTGGTGGGTAGGTTTGAATTTCCTGCTGATCACCTTCAGGGGGGGGGGGGGGGGGGGGGGGGGCACTGTGCCCCCCTGCCCCGGCTGTGACGCCACTGACTGTGTCGATTTCTAAACTGTTAAAGATTTACACAGGCTTGACACTTATATCAACTTAAAATGACGAATAGTGGATATCCGTATTTCGGATTAGCTGACATCTTGTCGAGAATAATAGGCCTACTGTGTTTAAGTTGTTTAGAAAGAAGACACACCGTTTTATGATAGGCCAATGTGGTAACACGGTTCATGCAATGAATTGAACGTCATGCACCGATTCAATTGAATGTAGAATAAGCCGGTGCGATTCCCCTTTGTTAGTCCGTTGCGCATGGCTACATGGACAACCTCTGTAATGGACAATCCCTAAGGGAGCAAATCAAAACTCGACCGTGCGGCAACCGGCGGTTCCGTCCGGTTGGACCGCATATCATTGTTTAGAACAATAGAAACCGGCTGCAACCAACCTCACGGAACTGCACGGAACCGGCGGTTGCCGGGCGGTCGAGTTTTGATGTTCTCCCTTATGTACAATTTAAACGTGTATGATTTGTACATTGTTACATCAGGACAGTTACCAGTTAACAAGTTATTTGGAATAATATGTGAAAAGTCTCCCAATTCCACAATTCACCATATCCTCTTCTTTTTATCGAAGCACCTTGCGATACTGCTGAATTCAAATGTAATAATGGCCGCTGTATTGATCAGAGTCTGGCAGACATCTTTGACTTTTACGACAACTGCGGCGATGGAAGTGATTTAGAAGCTATAGGTAAGGGCCCAAATGCAAGATCCATCCGCGGAAATCGTGACGTATAACTTGTCCGTCGCACCATTATTCCACGTGTTGTGTTTCTGTTGTACCATTTATATGTAGCGTGTAACTTTCTGTGTAGCATTAACCGCCCGGGTCGAATACCTGTACAAGAAACATTTCCTGAGTCGGATACATGTTGCCTGCACAGGAAACACCTTTAAAATATCATGTTGAAACCACATGCCAAATACTACTTCTCGTATTTCTACTTTAATTGGAATACGGTAGTTTAGTTATTATTTACTTAATAATAAGTTCAGGTGGTTAGTTTTTTCAATCCATAAGGGTAATATAAGAGTTGCTCGTAACGTTGGTAAGCTTAGCATCGGATCAGTAATCATGGATTTAGTTATCATACATACTGTCGCTGAGGGCGACATTTCACCACCAACAGATTGAAATCCATCGTGCTTGTCTCTCTTTCACAGGTAATGCAATAGGCGGCTTACTCAAATGGGGTTTGGGTGTTCTGATTGCAATCATCGTCGGTATTGCTCTCATCGCCATTCTGATATGCGTTTGCTGTACATGTATGTGTTATCATCTCTGCTGCAAGGATTCCAGATCGGGAAACTCTACCACAGTGGTACACGCTAATCCGCCACCACCGCCACCGGCGGACAACGGAATGCCTATGCATCAGACGAGATATTGATGAAAGCAATCAACCTTTTTGCGGAATAAAATATCTCAATGAATGAGGATTGACGACATTCAATTGAATATATATAGAATAGTCCGGGTGCGATTCCCCCCTTTGTTGTCCGTTGCGCATGGATAATATATTGTTTAACATGTTTAATGAACTACTTTGTAAAGGCTACTAAATCCCAGTCACTGCCCTTTTCTATTATTACAAATACTTATTGCATTTTCAACCACTCCAATCAATAACAAAATAAAATTGTTTTAATTCCTTACATTATTCATATTTTGTAGCGAGCGAAAATTCATTATTAATGGTTGATCGATAATTAAAATATGAACGCAGGCAATAACCAAACGTTCGTAGGATGCACGTGAATGAGTATTACATCCCAAAGTTGGACTGAAAACACTGTATAATTTAATGGGGAATGTCTTAAGTCTGCCAAAAGAGGGTGGTGTTTACTTGATTTTATACAATACTATACATGTCATGTATAGTAGTTTAAGCACATTAAATGAGTTTATACATGGATAAACGATAAGTTTAAATGAACATACAATGTATTATTAATAAAATCACTAGTTACATATTATTATATGACATGGTGGGGCAGAAAAGAGTAGGGGGTAAAACAAAACGAAAATGTTGGCTTTTATTTTACAAATTGCCTGAAATTAGCGTAAATTTGTTCTGAATTAGACATTTTAGACCAATGTTAAGCTCATTATGTCAACATCTTCGATTGCTTTGGAGACAAAATGGGGCGGGGCTTAAGCCGACTGTGGGGCAAGGGTGATTTTCCCCTGCCCCTCCCCTGGTGCCGCCTGGGCACAGTTCAGTTCAAATAAAACATAATCTAGCCCATCCTTAAATCTTAATTCCCTATCTTTGTGGATGTGTTGCTTTTTGTACATATTATTAGTTATCTTATCTTGTGCTGGAACAGGGAAACGTGCATTATAAACGGCTTCATAAAAGAACTACAGGATCAGGCAAACACACGTTATTGCTGACTTACTTACTTGCTTAACTCCTGTGTTGTCCCCGATCTACGATGGCTCTCCACGCTTTTCAGTCTTTCATTGCTGTATTGATGTTACAGGTGTTCAATCCAGTGTCTTGCTTGAGAATGTCGATAAATCTCAGTGCACGACGTCTTCCAGGGTTTCTTTGCCATGCTCGGGAATCCAGTAAACCTGTTTGGATACTAGCTCCTCACCTCTGAAACAATGGGCAGCAAACCGTGTTCATCTCTTTTGAATCTTCAGGCTTATTTTGGGGAGGTCACCACACAATTGGGTATATGATGTACGGTATGTTGTTTCCAGTTGACATTGGATACATCATTATGTGATCTTTAAAGAGCCACAGGAACAGGGAAACACATGTCATTATGTGCTATTTAAAGAGCCGCATGAACAAGGAAACACACGTCATCAAGTGAGTTTAAAAGGCCACAGGAAAAGCGAAACAAAATTCATTACGTGAGTTTAAAGAGCCGCAGGAAAGGAGAAACATACGTCATTCCATTATGTAATTTATAAAGGGCCATAGGAAAAGGGAAACATACATCATTATGTGATCTTTAAAGGGCCACTGGAAAAGAGAAACATATGTTATAAAGCTTATAAAATATCAAAATCCCTTGACCTTGGTATAAAACGATTCCCACTGCTCTCTAAATACGACTTTTGTTTGTTTCGTATCCTTTTTATCCAATATATTTAAATCCTTATCAGCTCCATAATAAAGAGGCTCTGAAAACGCCATTGAACCAACAACAGTGTTTACAACGGAAATCATGCTCGTCCAAAAATGTTAAGTTCATATCCCACGTAATGCGTTGAACTGTGGCGTGTGGGGATGGTAAGGGTGCGGTATAAAGGTTTGGTAGTACATTTTTGGGAGTCAATTCTCCCCGCGTCTGCGTGATTATGTGAAAAAAGGGGAAGTTGACGAAATACAAGTTTCGCGGGCTGGCGAAATTGACCAATACAATTCAGTAAGTAACTAATGAATTTATATGAGGTATAATAATAATTCATCTTTAATAGGTCCGCAGGAACAGGGAAACACACGTTATTTAGTGGTCTTTAAAGAATCCGCAGGATCAGGGAAACGTACATTACAAACAGATTAACTGACCGACTGCGTTCTCTGAATTCACCCGGTCGACAAAATATAATCCAAGTCTTAGATAAAAGACTATTGACAAAGACTAAGTCAAAAACGAAACAATACACTTCAATACAATTGCAATGTGTGTGTTTTATTCACTTACAGAGAACTAAGTTAATTGTTACTGTACTTATATAGACAGGGATCAATAATTGTTAAAACACTGTCTTGGTGGTTTTATATGATAGTATACCATTGTCGTATCAAAAAAAGCGATGATACCAAACATGTATATAGAAAATAGCATATCGAAATGAAGTCAAATTAACTATAGTGTTCATGTTCAGAAAAATATGAATACAATTTTAGGCGTACATCAATTGAATGATATCAATAAAACAACCCTTCACCTTGTCACCTTGTTTATGTTTATTGCGTGATGTGGATATTATGACAGCATAGCTAAACCTGCTATATAATTGGTAAATAGTTTTTCTCATAGACTAACCAGTCGGAACATTCCAAACATAAATATATTATTAACGTTCCATATGTCGTTATTATTACAATTCACTTATTTGCATGAGATTTTTTCAAATAACGTTCAATTATAACGGTCTTCTTAGTCTAATTATTCGAAATAAAACTATATCGAAATATTCAGTTTTTTCTACTTTATTGAAACAAGTGCCATTGCCATCTTCTCCTTCCACTTCTTAGAATTCAATTATTTTGTTTCTTGTACCATTCTTTAATATAATCTCAAGCCCGGGCCACTCTTTCAAAATAATGCAATCGATGGCTGACGTAGCCTCCACAACAATCAACTGCAATCTTATATACAAATGTTATTCCACTCTTTCAGAGTCTTCATTTACTACACATTAAATATAATTAGAGATATGGAACTGTAGGTAGAATTGTAAATGAAACCTGGTCAATTTGTCAACCATTTTGGATTCAAATAAAAATCGAATGGATACTTTTAAAGTTATGGCGATTTCAATGACCGTGCATGCAATAGAAACGTTGCACTAGGTATAGGAAATCATTGATTTGTGTGTGATTACGCACTGAAAAAACTCACAGCTAATCAGCTAAGACTTGTATTCTTTACATCCAGATACACCCTTTGTCCCGCACATTGCGGTTATCACTCCAGACCCATTCATCTGTCTCGTTCAGATAGCACACAGTTATGACAGTAATCACACACAAATCAATGATTCTTATACCTAGTGCAACTTTTCTGTTGCATGCGCGGTCATTGAAATCGCCATAACTTAAAAAGTATCCATTCAATTTTGTTGAATGAGGTATCAAACTGCGGAAAAGAAATTTGCTCAGTTAATGTATATCTCAGATTTTTTGTACCGATTATACATTTTGAATTAGCGAACCTCAAAGCACCTGGTCAGGGACTTTATGTGCTAGGTGTACATGTAAATACAAGGATTATAACTGCCCCTGGTATCGAGAAAGATTCTCATCACATAAAAACTGCATGGAAGCCATCGCAACTTTTTCAATCTATAAATAACTTTTGATTTAATTATTATAATTGATAAGAATAAGAAGACTATATAATTGTAATTGTAGTTCGACCCGGTTGGCTACATGGACAACATCTATACAAAGTCTTATGTCAAAAATATAAATCAAAAATATATGGTTGATAAGCCACATATGTTACATACATACAACTAGTATTTGTGATGCGCCATTCCCTGTAGGCTCACAGAACTTACAAAGATACGGAATAACATGATATAATGAAATTAAACATAATAATAAAAGAAGCAACATTAGTTTGGACACAAACGGTCCTTCTTGAAGGTATAAATAGAAATAGACTGTAAACTATTAATAAGATTATTCCATAATAAGTGTGTGAATAAGTGCGACTACTTGTTTATGGTACTAAACGCTTAAAGGTTTGAACTTTTGTGCCGTAACGAAATATGTCACAGCTGAGAATCATATAATTGATTGTGATGAGGCAATGGGTTCGATTCTAGGCCCAGAACATTGTTTGTTTGTCCATAGATCCCCTCCAAAGGGTAGGGTTGGTCGGTCGGATTTGTTTATATTGTTTATAAATCATATTAAAAAGATGTATAATTAACTTCAAAATAGTTGTAAATAGGATGTGAATGGGAATATTTTACTACTAATCACTTCATTGATGTTTTAAGACAGTTTAAAAGACTAAACCGTTTACAAATATTTAAGTATATTTCCAGAGCAAAATTCTGGAAGCAAAACAACAACTTGTTTTGGAATTTCCAAAATTAGGGTCGGTCGGAAATGGACAAACAATTTGTCTGGGACCTGGTGAGATATTTTCCCAATATTTGAGTAAAAGGAACTATATTTTGTTCTTTTGCTCCTTTTTAACATAGGTTGATGCTTTTAGTACAAATAGATTAGCATTGGATGAGGACAAAGTAATTCATAATGATAAAAAAGTAGGATAAAATAATTTGGCAGAACACATAGGAGGCTGTCATTTTCTTTAGGAGGGGATCCCAAATGTGGATAGACATCGCCAACCTCTTATGACCCTCCCCAACCTGATGCCCGATCATTTTATGACCTCCACGTCCTTTCGTCATTGTCATATCCAGTTCTGTTAATGTGAAAATATAATAGCGAGTCAGATTCCTCCCCCCCCCCCCCACCCCCATTTTAGACATTTTGTGTAGGACTTTGTTAGCATCTTTTGACAAAGAATTGGAGAATATTCCTGGGCAGAAACTTACGACTCCTTATTTTATGATAAAAACTAATATGTCAAGTATCAATCTTTATTTCCATATAAAAATTACATCAAATCACATATAAAAACACAATATGGAGGAGTAGACTGGAAAGCCTATAAGGCCCGTTTATGATCTACCCCTTAAAACAAGCAATACATAAACAAACATTTTATACTAAAATAAACAATAAGAATCCTACAACATCATATACAAGACAGAACAAGGACGGGCTCAAATAGAAGAGATTACTCGTAATTTTGGATACGGTTTTGCTTTAACTGGGTTCGGAAATCCTTTAAAGATTTGGATTGTTTCATGTTTTTGGGAAGTAAATTCCAGAGAATTGGACCATTGGTTCGAATAGCACGATCGGGGAAAGTCTTTTTATTATTTGTCATGTTAAAATCATTGCCATGTCTTGTTCGGTAGTTGTGAACATCTGAACGTTTTGAAAAGAAGGTTTTAAAAGCTACGGGTAGATCATTTAGGGAATATTTAAACATGAATACCCCAAGTTCCATTGTGTACATATCTGTTATTGTAAGAAAATTATACTTAGCAAATAAAGGTGCTGTGTGACTCCTATAGTGACTATTAGAGATGGTTCTAATTGCCCAATTTAGCAGTTTAACAAGTTTGTCAAGATATGATTTACAAGTTTTGCCCCATATAAGTATTCCATTGCTGAGATAAGGTAAAATTAATGTACAATATAACAAGTGTAATATACGTGCTGGAATAGAATGCTTACGTTTGTTCATGACACCAATATTTCTTGAAACTGTTTTCGATATGCAATCAATGTGGTTTTTCCATGTAAGACACTCATCATTTAATACGCCTAAAAACTTAGTACATTTTACTCTTTCTAGTGTAATATTATTTAAAGTAACATTAAAATCTTCTCGTATTTTGGTTGATGTCATGTGAGGTGTACCTAAAATCATATAATTCGTTTTGCTAGCATTAACTTACTGATAATTTGTTGGCTTTAAACCAATTGCTTACTTCATTTAATTCTTCATTTATTACATTTATTTTGCTATTGATGTCCTTGTGGGAGTAAAGAATAGTAGTGTCATCAACAAACAATATGAAATCAAGTACATTTGAAGTATATGTAATATCATTAACATACAATATGAAAAGCAAAGGGCCCAATATAGATCCCTGTGGAACACCACATACAATATTTTTAAAGTCAGAATTACAGTTATCATAAAAAACACTTTGAGTTCTATTGCTTAAGTAGCTCTCAAACCATTCAAGTACTACACCACGAAATCCATAATGTTCCAATTTATGAAGAAGTATTTTATGATCAATAGTATCAAATGCTTTTGATAAATCTAAGAATATTCCTATTGTAGTTTCATTATTTTCGACGGCAGTGTTGATTTTTATCTACCAGTTGAGCAATAGCCATGTAGGTTGAATGTTTGGAGCGAAAACCAAATTGTTTTTCATTAAGGATTTCGTGAGTATTTATGAAGTCAACGCATCTGTTAATGGAACCCATTAAGTTTGGAACCCATGCCCCCCAAAAAATGACAGCACCATTAATAAAGATGAGGGACCTTATAATCAATCGGTCAACGGAGTTATACGCTTATAAAGTATTTTAACCTGCTATAACAACTCTTCCGTAAATACATACGATGTATAATATAATGTATATGGAGGGGTTTTCTAATCACTCGTACTGTCATCAACCAACTTTATGATTATATACATAATATACAACATAGCAACGAAAGGGAAGATTTCATGATTTCACAAAAAAATTCTCATATTACTGATTGACAGTATTAAGGTTTTATGCTCATTTTAAGTTGTTACAGATGTCGTGTTTCAACAAATATAAGACATGTTTTGTAAATCATTTCTTGTCAACTTGACACATCATGAATAATAGTCAGTAGTACATTTTCACTGACAAACGAGGATGATACTAATTACAAGATTATAAACATCGGAACATTAGTGAGTCTAAGAATTCGTGAATTACCTTATTCCTTACTCTTAATGAAATGTCCAGTTTTTTCTTTGCCATATTGAGTAAGCTGCTTGCGACCTTAAATATTCATTTATATGTTCATAATAATTCTAATATAGATTCAGTCATCTAACACAGGTATATATATATTTTAAAGTAGTATACACATCTTTATAGACGTCATTCGTAATTGGCGATTTCAGGCTAAAGAGGAGACATACTCGAAGTGACGCCATTAATCATAACGAAAGCGAGGCCAATGTTTACGTAATTGACCATCGTTTGCCTCGCTTTCGTCATGATTAGTGACGTCACATCGAGTTTGCCTCCCTCTTTAGACTTGAAATCGCCAATTATGAATAACGTCTATTGAAACATATTCCACTACTTTTTGAGAGACTCAAACAGAAACAAGTTCTGTACATAATTAAATAATTCGCTTAATTGATGCAAGTATAAATTCACCAACATAATGTTTACAAAAAAGAGGGCAGCCTTGCTGTAATCTATTGGGTGTTAAACAAGTGAATATGTATTAATAGCGTATGCTTTGACTTGCCACCACAGATAAGAAAATAAAACAAAAAGAATATCTGACCTTTTAAAAGTTCTTTATTATTATGTTATTGTATTATTATTATATTTCTGTTTTGACTGCATAACATGCAAATGAAATAAAAAGAAGACAAAACCCTTTCATTACAAATGGCTTTTTTACCATTGAAGTTTGTTGAGTTTGATTCCTTCAGTGTTTTTAATGATAAAAGAAAGAGTTCAACTCAAATATTCTCATGGAACGGAACACAAACTTCAGATTTGTATTTAATTCACTACTAATTTACTTTTTCGTCTTATAATACAAAAATCTCAATTTTGACGAAAGAAATTGAATATGGCCAGGTCACACACGTTTAATATATAGTACGTGGCATGAATATTCTCTATGTCAACCTTCCTCAAGCTTTTTACATTTTGTCTGGCACATGCCAACTCTCTTCATTCCACAGTGTTAATAATACACCAAAGTTTGTTTAATCATAATAAGCTACAGCTTAGCTTCTGATACCCGTTATTTCTGCAGCTTGATAGAGGCATAAACATGCATCCCCATAGCGGTCAAGTGTGAGTGCAGCCTTCAACAGATCAATACTGACCTTGAGGATATCTATTTTTGCATGAAAGTACCGTATTTCAACAGTGGAAATACATATCGAGGGCTCAGAAACACAAGCCATCATCTCCATTTTTTCAAAAATGAGATTTTGGTATCAACATTTTCAGAAAGAAATCCAGTAACACACAGCCTATTTCCATAACACAAACCCTTTCAAAGTTATAGCCAGTATCACAAGACCTCATCTCCATCTCCCCAATGTGTTTAAAAATCTTCAATAGTCTTTTTCTCAAAATGGGCAAAATGGAGATTAGGCCTTGTGTTTCTGCAGTTGTAGGGTATACTAAAGGAACTCCTGTTTTTGAGCCCTCGATGTATAGAGTGGGTACATTTAAAAACCGTAGTGATATTTTGTCTCGCTTGTCACGCTGGAAATGGCCTATAGATTCTGATACCCATTATTTCTGCAGCTGGATACAGGCAGTTGAATGCATCCCCATAACGGTTTAGTGTGTATGCAGCATTCAAAAGGTCCTTAATGACCTTGAGGATATCTAGTTTATCAATACCAATAGCAGTACCGTATTTTAACATACACATAAGATAACAAAAGTAGTCACTTTGGAGACAACCAGCTTCAATAGCAAGGGACGCTACATTTCTTGGTCCATGTCGTATCATATTTGTAATTGTAGTAGAACGATGAAAATCATAAGTAGGTTCGTCAACCAGTAACCCAGCATCCACTTTTTTGTTATACTTTGTTGAAGTGCATGTTAGGGCCATTAAAATTGTCTGTACATATTGCCTCGTTTCTATGTTATTTGTACAATTTTCTTCTTGAACATGAAGATTATAAGTAAATTCGTCAACTAGAAACCCAGCATCCACTATGTTGTTATACTTTGTTGAAGTGCATGTTAGGGCCATTAAAATTGTCTGTACATATTGCCTCGTTTTTATGTTATTTGTACAATTTTCTTCTTGAACATGTTGAATTGGGAAGAATGTACGTAGGTTCATTCCTTTTACTGTTACGAAATCTCTGTTATCCAATAAAGACTTGAGTACCGGTAAGATATCGGCCTCAATCAATTCTTTCCTATGATCTTCAGACTTTTCTGCATGATCTAATAAGATATTCAGAATCATGTTAAGCTCCCAAGTTAAAAGGTCATTATGATTTTTGCAAAGTTTCACTAAGATGTCTATATCTTTTCGTCGAAGAATATCATGTGTTCGATGAAGCCACTTCCAAGTTACTATCGTTTCGAGGGCTAGGCATGCATGGGAAATGCGTTCATTATCCCGAGTATGCAGAAGTCTACCTATATGAGGCACTACTTTCATGATCACTTTTGATGATATTAGAGGAGGGTCAGGATGTGCATCGTCATAATATAAGTTTCCTAGAAAGCTTACAATGATGGCAAGTTTTACTTCTTGATGTACATTTACAAAACCTTTGCCATTTGTAAGACCAGAATGTATCATTGTTAATGTTTGTTTCAAGATATCGTACAGTGGCTCTACAAGTTCACGATTCAACAATTTATCTCTAGATTGTTCTTTCCTATTACGCGATTTCCAATCAAACAACCTAGAAACAATGGATCGCAATACATCTAAAACAGCATCTTGTATTGTCTGCACAGGACAATAAAGCCAATTTCTAATAACTGGAACAATATCTTTCTCTGATGCTTTCCAAACATATGGATCATACCTTATAGCTATGGCCAACATATGCAGAGTTTGTACTAGTTGCGGAACAGGCTGATTTTGCCAATTTAGCATATCCTGACTGATTTCTGGTATTTGTTCTACACTTATAATTCTATAAGCCCGCATGTCTCTATATTTGATAGGTTCTTTCACTAGTTTGTTGAACATAACATCTTCTATGTATTCTAATATAATTTCCTTATCATTCGCTTTCAACCAATCTTTGATTTTTAGTTGTATGTAGGTTTTTTTCAGATAATCAATAAATTTCATGATTTTCTTCCACACATTTTCTGATACACAGTAACTATGGGTTTTCAAAAGGAATTGAATTGCTACTACATTTTCAACAATAACGGCAATTTTTGTCTTTGTACCACTGCATCCAATACTTTGTAACGCTATAGCAATACCTGTAGCTACATCTCCCTCGCCTTTAGTTTCTTTAATATGTAGGAAATTCACCTGTTCATAGACACGTTTGAATCTTATGTCACCATGATTTGGATTTTTATAACCCTTCATCGTGTAACTAATAATTCCAACAATCGGACTTCCTGATGAGCCAGGACATGATGTGCAGGTATGGTTGATACAAACATGCGTTCGTTTTGGCTTCAAGGTATGGAATAAACTAGATGTATCCGATATACAAATACTAAATGAGACCTGCTTGGGAGCACCATGGGGATGACCCACACTGAGTAAAACTAATTTGTTACCCGACATTTCACTACAACTTGCCTCCATCAATTGAATTAATGCTGATTTATCGTAATTAAATTCAAGCAAATCTTGGAGTGACTCAATATTACGGTGGCCCTGAAGGGTCATGACGAGTTAACCAGATGATGACATGACGAGCTAAATGACGAGATAATTGCGAGATAATTTACAGATGACGTGATAATTGACGAGATAAATGCGAGATAATTTACAGATGACGTGATAATTGACTAGATGACGAGATAAATTACAGATGACGTGATAATTGACGAGATAATTGCGAGATAATTTACAGATGACGTGATAATTGACGAGATAATTGCGAGATAATTTACAGATGACATGATAATTGACGAGATGACGAGATAATTTACAGATGACGTGATAGTTGACGAGATAATTGCGAGATAATTTACAGATGACGTGATAACTGACGAGATAATTGCGAGATAATTTACAAATGACGTGATAATTGACGAGATAATTGCGAGATAATTTACAGATGACGTGATAATTGACGAGATGACGAGATAATTTACAGATGACGTGATAGTTGACGAGATAATTGCGAGATAATTTACAGATGACGTGATAATTGACGAGATAATTGCTAGATAATTTACAGATGACGTGATAATTGACGAGATAATTGCGAGATAATTTACAGATGACGTGATAATTGACGAGATGACGAGATAATTTACAGATGACGTGATAGTTGACGAGATAATTGCGAGATAATTTACAGATGACGTGATAACTGACGAGATAATTGCGAGATAATTTACAGATGACGTGATAATTGACGAGATAATTGCGAGATAATTTACAGATGACGTGATAATTGACGAGATGACGAGATAATTTACAGATGACGTGATAATTGACTACATAATTGCGAGATAATTTACAGATGACGTGATAATTGACTACATAATTGCGAGATAATTTACAGATGACGTGATAATTGACTACATAATTGCGAGATAATTTACAGATGACGTGATAATTGTCGAGATGACGAGATAATTTACAGATGACGTGATAATTGACTACATAATTGCGAGATAATTTACAGATGACGTGATAATTGACTACATAATTGCGAGATAATTTACAGATGACGTGATAATTGACTACATAATTGCGAGATAATTTACAGATGACGTGATAATTGTCGAGATGACGAGATAATTTACAGATGACGTGATAATTGACTACATAATTGCGAGATAATTTACAGATGACGTGATAATTGACTACATAATTGCGAGATAATTTACAGATGACGTGATAATTGACGAGATAATTGCGAGATAATTTACAGATGACGTGATAATTGACGAGATGACGAGATAATTTACAGATGACGTGATAATTGACTACATAATTGCGAGATAATTTACAGATGACGTGATAATTGACTACATAATTGCGAGATAATTTACAGATGACGTGATAATTGACTACATAATTGCGAGATAATTTACAGATGACGTGATAATTGTCGAGATGACGAGATAATTTACAGATGACGTGATAATTGACTACATAATTGCGAGATAATTTACAGATGACGTGATAATTGACTACATAATTGCGAGATAATTTACAGATGACGTGATAATTGACTACATAATTGCGAGATAATTTACAGATGACGTGATAATTGTCGAGATGACGAGATAATTTACAGATGACGTGATAATTGACTACATAATTGCGAGATAATTTACAGATGACGTGATAATTGACTACATAATTGCGAGATAATTTACAGATGACGTGATAATTGACTACATAATTGCGAGATAATTTACAGATGACGTGATAATTGACGAGATGACGAGATAATTTACAGATGACGTGATAATTGACTACATAATTGCGAGATAATTTACAGATAACAGTTTTGCCAATACCACGATTTCGTCGCCCAATTGGGCTACTTTTGATTTTGACTAGTGTGCCGCGTGTTGAAAAGCTGTGGTGTGGTTTGCTAAAAATTGGGCTACCTTCAACTCGGAGTTATTTCGGGCGGTTCCTAACAGAGTAAATTGCTTCCTTCATTCGATGCCAAGTCTATCAGAATAAGTTGCTATCTATGCTATCTTCAGTAGATAGCAAGTAATCACAGTGAGTTGCTCTATTCAGTAGATAGCAAGTCTATCAGAGTAAGCTGCTATCTCAGTAGACACCAAGTATATCAGAGTAAGTTGCTATCTTCAGTACATTAAATAGCAAGTCTATCAGATTAAGTTGCTATCTTCAGTAGATAGCAAGTTTATCAGAGTAAATTGCTTTCTTCAGTAGATAGCAAGTGTATCAGAGTAAATTGCTATCTTCAGTAGATAGCAAGTATTATATATCAGAATAAGTTGCTATCTATGCTATCTTCAGTAGATAGCAAGTATATCAGAGTAAGTTGCTATCTTCAGTAGATAGCAAATATATCAGAGTAAATTGTTATCTTCAGTGATAGCAACTTACTCTGATAGACTTGCTATCACTGAAGATAGCAATTTACTCTGATAGATTTGCAATCAACTGAAGATAGCAACTTACTCTAGACTTGGTGTCTACTGAAGATAGCAACTTACTCTGATAGACGTGCTATCACTAAAGATAGCAATCTACTCTGATAGATTTGCTATCTACTGAAGATAGCAACTTACTCTAATAGACTTGGTGTCTACTGAAGATAGCAACTTACTCTGATAGACTTGCTATCACTGAAAATAGCAATTTACTTTGATAGATTTGCTATCTACTGAAGATAGCAACTTACTCTATTATATAGCAATGGGTAATTAATTAAACCTGAGACTAATTAGTCTCAGATTAAACATGATGATGGCGAATTATTGAAATACTTTTAAAGCAATATTGGTAGGCTTCGGTACATACTATAATAAACCTGCTTTTATTAGAATGTTCACAATCTTATCGAAATGTCTTTGATAAACATTTGAAATTGACCTTGAAGTATTAATTCATAGGAATGATAAACAACATTCTTTATTATTCGAAGAATCGAATATAATTCCAGTTCTGTAAAGATTTTACGGAATAAAACTGTAATATCTTTCTTTACGATAATTTGATTAAATCTCAGTTACCGCCCGACATAGTTTTTGCCGCGTGGCGCCTATTCTTCAAATTAATCTAATTTATTGAATAAATGTTTTGTTGTTAGATGCTTCATATTTTATACTTTCCCGTTTGAATTTCTAAATTTAAGCAGACTACAATTGGTATTTTAAATATAGCTATTTTATTTAGTCCGAAGCAGGTACACTTGATACCCTCCAACTTTTTGTAGTGCAAAATGATGTGTTTCAGGCGCGCTAAATTGTCTTCGAATATGTTAACGTAAATATTTGAATTTAACACTTTCTACATGGTTGTAACTATAGTTTTACCATTTACAAAACATTTTTCAAAAACATTTCCCAATTATTCAAAGTCTTATCTAAAAAATTACAGAACCAATACTACTAGGCATGTTAAATTATAGCATTTACTAATCTCATAAGGTGACTATTGGGTCAAATATAAATTGCCAACACTTGGGGGATGTCAATGTTATTACATTGTTAAAATAATTCAAATTATAGTCGTGCGAAGATCTTAAAACCCTTTGAACCCGAAAGGCCGAAAAATCGGCCTATTTAAGAACGCGCTGTGACCCGATAGGCCGATAAATCGGCCTGAGCGATCAGGTGACACATTTATCATATGACTGAGTGGTCATGTGACTTGAAAGTCATGTGATGTTTACCCGATGTGAAATACATTGTTTCACAAGGTTTTCGTTGTGATTTGATGTCATTTAGCTGAAGAAAACAGTCAAAATAGCGCGAAATTGGATGAATATGCAACCCAATATGGCGCAGATGATTCTCAGGTAGACAGGGATGCATTGTTTTACGGTCATGATTGGCAATTTTGGCGATAAAATCGGACGTTTTTATGTTATAAATAGGTTACGTTATACGTGTAGTACAATGGCATACTGCCCTCTATCATCGGTAACATATATTACGGATGATATAGGTGTACTATATTTAGCATTTTACCCCGGAGAAGTCAGGGTGGGTGTACCGAACCCTTATAATAACTTCGGGTTCAAAGGGTTTTAATTAAACATGCCGAAAATAGTAATTATTTCGTAAACATTTTGAACTTTGACCTCTACTTTTACACAGACGATGACATGGTTACAATTTCGTTTTATATCCTAAACTCAACTAGGCCTATGTGTCTAATACTTCTCCAAATCTGAAGGCAATTGGTTGTATATTACGCCGTATATGGCAATATGGTCTGGCAAAGTTTCAGACGACAACAAATAACCAACCTAAAGCCGTTTAACACTTTCCACGCGGCAAGCATCTGTAGACGACATTCCAAAACTTTACAAAATGTTTAAAAATTGTTGAATTAAATTACCATTTTTGCATCACCAAGAGAAATGCATGAAAATAAGTACAAAAATGCCTGGTATTGGTTCTGTAATCCTTGAGATAGACATGGAAAGTTGGGAAAGGTTTCTGAAAAATCTGTTTTATACAATAAAACCAATAGCCGCGTGGAAAATGTTAATTTTATGTCAAATTTAAAATAGCCAACACTTTGAGGATGCGATTCAGATTCACAGTATTACCTTTGTTAAAAACAAGTCTATTATGGTTTATGGGCGAGCAGAGTTCATCCGGGAGTTCATCAACTTGCCACAACATAGTAATTATTTAGTAAAAAATACAGCTTTAAACATTATTAGTTAATTTATTCATTTTATTTACCTTTCGAACATACATCTTACAAGGAATGATGAACAATAAATTATTAAAAATAATGTAACATTAACAATTTGGAGAAATTATTCTGGTATGAATAATTATAGAAACAACAGGGGAACTATTCTGCTAATTAATAAAACAGTAATTACCGTCCCTACATGTATACAATCATGTAGGGGAAGGTGGGGTAATGGCGGACGCGGGGTAATCGCGGACAGGGCTGTATCTAAAGGCAGGTGAAAGAAGGTGGTATTTTGCCACCCTATGATGTTAGGTGCCTCTCCATTGAAATCACACAAAACCTAAATGGGATGGTTGTCTCGCAAATTCTCGCGAGAATTACAAAAATCACTTTTTGGGCAAGTTGATATTTTGGTGCATTAATTTCTCTTTGAAACTGGTATTTCTACATCAAGGAAAACAAAGTCTTATTATTTTTTTATGTAATGTATGATACCTTCTGATAAAAAAGAAATGAATTCGGAGTCACAATGATGAGCATAATAATAAGAGAGAATGTGCCCATACATTGTACATGTATTGGGGTAATCCCGGACATGTACCGTTTCCATGGTAACCAATATGGGCGTGGTCAATTTAACATCATAAATCGGTAATAGTTGTTGACCATATAAATATGTGACATTGTTCTTTGATTTCTGCTACACTTTTAAAAAGGGTATTTTTTAACTCCCATTGAAATGCTATATTCCAATAAAAAGAGAGCTGCCATTGATAAATACGGTCCGGGATTACCCCCAGAGTGTGGGGTAATGCCGGACGACGCCATTTTTTTATTGCGTCGTAGCTTCGAATTTCAAAATGATGAGTTGATAAAAACTTGATAAAAGGTAGAACCTTCACAGTGCTTTGTGTTTACATGATTTTTATTGTTATATGACGTATTATATGTGTGTTATACCTCTCTAACAAAATGTGTCCGCCATTACCCCACCTTCCCCTACATGCAAGTTGGGGTTTATGACCTCTCCACAACAATAGCTAGTGTCTGACGCGTGCTCTGTTTCGACGCCACGCCTTACTCTGTGAGGAACAGCCCGGACTCAGGGTTGAGAGTAGCCCAATTTTTAGCAAACCACAGCACACTTTTTCAACACGCGGCACACAAGTCAAAATCAGAGGGAGCCCAATTGGGCGACGAAATAGCGGTATTGGCAAAACTGTTATCTGTAAATTATCTCGCAATTATGTAGTCAATTATCACGTCATCTGTAAATTATCTCGCAATTATGTAGTCAATTATCACGTCATCTGTAAATTATCTCGCAATTATGTAGTCAATTATCACGTCATCTGTAAATTATCTCGTCATCTCGACAATTATCACGTCATCTGTAAATTATCTCGCAATTATGTAGTCAATTATCACGTCATCTGTAAATTATCTCGCAATTATGTAGTCAATTATCACGTCATCTGTAAATTATCTCGCAATTATGTAGTCAATTATCACGTCATCTGTAAATTATCTCGCAATTATGTAGTCAATTATCACGTCATCTGTAAATTATCTCGCAATTATGTAGTCAATTATCACGTCATCTGTAAATTATCTCGTCATCTCGTCAATTATCACGTCATCTGTAAATTATCTCGCAATTATCTCGTCAATTATCACGTCATCTGTAAATTATCTCGCAATTATCTCGTCAGTTATCACGTCATCTGTAAATTATCTCGCAATTATCTCGTCAACTATCACGTCATCTGTAAATTATCTCGTCATCTCGTCAATTATCACGTCATCTGTAAATTATCTCGCAATTATCTCGTCAATTATCACGTCATCTGTAAATTATCTCGCAATTATCTCGTCAGTTATCACGTCATCTGTAAATTATCTCGCAATTATCTCGTCAACTATCACGTCATCTGTAAATTATCTCGTTATGTCGTCAATTATCACGTCATCTGTAAATTATCTCGCAATTATCTCGTCAATTATCACGTCATCTGTAAATTATCTCGCAATTATCTCGTCAATTATCACGTCATCTGTAATTTATCTCGTCATCTCGTCAATTATCACGTCATCTGTAAATTATCTCGCATTTATCTCGTCAATTATCACGTCATCTGTAAATTATCTCGCAAATATCTCGTCATTTATCTCGTCATGTCATCATCTGGTTAACTCGTCATGACCCTTCAGGGCCACCGTACAATATGAACATGTTTAATTTGTTTAAGTTTTGGATCAATATCCTTCTTATCAATATCACTTTTGAGTTCTTCGATCTTTTCTTCGATATCTGCATAAAGAACTGCATAATCCATATGTTTCTTGTCTATAGATTTGCCATCTTGTCTCTGCGGCAGAGATTTCATATCAGATGCAATCCCTGTAACTTTACATGTAACGACAACTTGATGTCTTTTTTCATCTTGTACATGATTCAAACCATCATGAAAGAATGTGACTGTAATATCTTTACAATCTACTAATCGGTCATTTTTATTATGCTTAAGTAATGAATGACAGGCTGTCATAATAGCACAATGACCAGCAGGAATTTTATTAGCTGGGGACGATTTTACAACAAAACCTGTACTATAAAACACCTTCTTATGTACTTTTTTCTTTGTTCGTTTGACTACTTTACGTACACTAACTAAGACAATTGAATCAGCTGACCCTTTCCAACCCTTTTCTCCTATTGCTCTTATAATGTTATCATGCTCATGATCTTTGTTACCTCGACATACTTCCAATGTGTCTTCCAATGATAAATAGTCTTCATGGTGGTTTGGCTTCTTCTTCAACTTTTCACAATCTGCTTTAAGAGACTCTGGAGGTCCTTTTTCGTCTTCCCCAATATCCACCTCTTCACAAACTGGAACCATCATATCTTTTGTTGTATTGCAAAACAGAAAGATCTTAATTATGGTATTTGAATATGAGTTAGTTATCGTAGTGATGATTCCTTTTTACTCTTTATAAATCTTTTATAGCATTTGATGTTGGAGTTGTATTTTTTCAACTTTTTTTATATTTCAAAATGTACATGCCCGATTTATTTGTTAATGCGTGTAAGTCAACACAAGCAATCTCATCACAAATTAAATGTGTGACCATCTACATTTCAAATATTTACCTCAAAGTTTGCAATTTGTTATTTTTGTAATTTTATGATTTTCCCAAAACGCGATTCTACATCTGCGATGATGAAACAATCCTGGGAGGCCGAACTAGATGCTATCAACTTGTCTAATGTAACAACAAAAGGTATCTTCCATGCAATGAACAAAAATAAAAACGTAAGAAAAGTGAGTAAATATACTACAATATGTTTCAAAGTAAAAGAGATACTATAATACTTCAGAAGACAACTTACCTTCAACGTCATATTCTGAGTCATAATCATCATCATCATCATCATAGTCATCATTCTGGTTGTCCTCCTCCCTCTGCATATTTTGTTCTTCTTTCGGCAAGTCTTGCTTGCTCTCTTTGACAAATGTTGATTCCGCAAAGATTCTGCAAAGAATGCAGTAATTATAGACAGACATTTAGTACAAAACGTAGCAATAGGAACAAACAGGGGGGGCTGGGAGAGAGAGAGATTTAGTCAAAAGTGGACCTTTTTCCAAAATGTGGACCTTTTACCAGGGAGGGGAGAAGTTGGCAAAAGTGGACCTTTTTACCCAAATGTTGACTTTTTTCAACAACAAAAATCCAGTTAACAACCCCCATTTCACAACGGCATGTTTTACCTTCCTTTATTAGGACCTTTTGGGGATTTGAAGAGGGGTACGCCCAATCACCACCCGGTGACGGACCTGTGAACAACATACAGTGTAAATGAGAAATTCTCATATGCAAAACGCAAGATAAGATCACAAACAATTGTGCTAACATATAATAATAGCTTCAAATGAAGACATCACTTGTTAATATTTCAGGGAAACTTTCGAAGATATTACCTAACTGATGATCATTGCATACTTACTTTCAAGATCCTTGATTTTTAAATATCTCAAAATGGTTCAAATGCATTTGAACACTACTAGTGCCTTTGCATCTCAAGCTTAATGTCATCTCAAGCTCAAGCTCAATGCTCAATACATCTCAAGCTCAATGTCAAAAAGACAAAACTTCTAACAACTGGAGAAGAACAGCCCGTGCATAATATCTCAATCGATGATGAGGATGTTGAACAAGTTAGTCACTTCAAATACCTAGGCTCTGTGAAAACCACATCTGCTAGTTGCACAGCTGATATAAGAGCTAGAATCGGAATGGCCAAGGGAAGGATGATAGAACTCCAGGACCTATGGAATGACCGCAACCTCACTACAAACCTTAAAACAAAGATTGTAGAAGCATTGGTATAGAGCGTGCTCCTTTACGGTCTGGAGGGATGGACTCTAATCAAAGCAGATAAAAATCGCATAATGGCTGCTGAAATGTGGATCTGGAGAAGAATGTTAAGAGTTAACTGGAAGGAGAAAAGAACCAACATAAGTATCCTGAAAGAACTTAGTGTAAAGAGGCAACTGCTAGGAGAGCTTGTCACCTATGATTTCAATTTAAGTTGAAACTTTAATTTGAGCTTGATTTCAATAGGGGTTATCCAGCTAGATATTCCGCAACAGACCCGCAAACAGCGCCATCACTTTTTCGCGTTTTCTGGCATGCCTTTTCACCATATAGGCAGGCGCATCCGCCCTGGCCACTATTTAGGTCGATAAATAAAAAAAAATCGTATTTTATCGATGTAGGTGCAATGGATAGTTCCCATTTGTTCATTTTAATACAAAAAATACCATCCCAGGAGAATAAAATTACTCGAAAACCTCACATTTTCAAGCTTAGCCTTAGCCTTAGCCTTAGTGGTTTTTTTCAAGAACTACTACAGGATTACACGAATTGCGAATTGATTTGATGTGGTGCTCCCATGTATGAGTACTCCCGGGTAGTCAAAGCTCTCCATAACTTTTATTTTTACCTTTGTTTATGATCCGGAACACCATCATTGCTGGTTCCTGTTGTCACATCACTTCCCACATCAGTAGTAAGTTTTGCATCTTTGACTGATGGTGCCAAGTATAGTGATGATAAAAGAAACGATGTTAGTGGGTCACGTAATTGAATGTTGTTAATTGCATTGGGCCATAACTTTATCAATAAACTCATGACGTCACATGTTGTCAGTTGAATTTTTAAAGAGTGAAACACTATTAATAATTGAATTTGGTGGGTGTCCATCAGCCCCTGAGTGGCACTGCTAAGATAAAATGGGGGGGGGGGGGGGGGGGGGGGTGGCACTTTGGGGATTGGAACGTCATATCTCGCTATATAATAAGAGACATGCGATTTCATATACAAGTAGCAAGCAATGGAAGCAATTTTTACAAAGGTTTGTGAATAAGATGTTGACTTTCCTCGAAATTAAATGATATACAAATTACCTGCAGCCTTTAGGGTTGAAGTCTGTTTACTGTTTGAAATAGGCTCACGCGCATCAGCCTGAAGTTGTAGTTTGTGACTGGCAATGCATGTGTGTATGTGAGATTCATCCGCAGCACTGCTGTAATTTTCTGGCAAATCATCTGGTCTATCTGCTCCTCCCAGGAGACCTGGTGATAAGCGCATCTCAATGTTGGATTGATCAGTTACACCATGATCTTCCAAGGATAACAGATCACACAACTGTAAGAAATGACAATGATTGATTCCTTGTTAGATTATGACTGGTATGAAAGTCATGTTATATTGTTTGATCTTATTTATATAATTAGACTTGATCCAGTGGAAGGAGTTTCTTCTTCAAATTGCGACGAAAAGGACATAGCAGTCTTGAACATGTTGAACTAGAAGTAAACTAGATCAATCAGTTGTGTTCTAAAAATGGCACATAAGATTCATATCAGAACCAAATGTGGGTCTTTACGAACTTTTAGAACTATTTTTGTGTCGATGAACTATTAGAGATTAGAGGACAGTCTTAGAATCTCTTTACAAGTCTACATATCTTGATGTTTCGTTGGATTGAAGGACTGTGATATCAAATACGGTACTATATCCAAATCTTTAGACGCCTTGAGTAAAGTTGCATGTCGTTTGAAGACACTCCCAGCCTATATACCATTAATGCCTTCACATGTTGTATTGAAGTAGTCGTTTTAAGCTTTAAACATTGTGTCACTGATATGGTAGGCAAGGGCGTCCCTAGAGATTTCAAGATTTCAGCTGCAAGCTTTACGATTTTTCTGGAGTCTGTAAAAATAACTGTCGGTACATCATGCCTTTCGTCGGTACAACTATGTCGTCCCCCCCCCCCCAGTTTCAAAAAGCTAGGACTGTGGTATGCACATACTATACAAACCTTTATATTCCTTTGGTAGAGTTGCATATCCTTTGATGACATCCCTAGCCTCTCTTCCAATAATGTCTTCACATCTTGAATTGAAGTAGTTTGTGTAAGCTTCAGACTTTGTGTCACTGATATGGAAGTCTTAACAAACACCTGGATGTCGCTGTCATGTCTACAATTTAATTTCAAAAGAAACCAGAGGTTCAATACACATGTTGAAAAATATTGAATTGAATTAAATAATCAAACAAGAATATCTCTATGTAATAGTTACTTCCATCGCATTAATGTGATGTTCAGTAATATTATTGAATTGTTTCATTCTATCATAATTATACCTCATGCTTTAATTCACAACTGCTTATTCCAGTTTTGGGGCTTTGATATTTTCGGAACATTGTTTTATTTTGGCACTTTGATCATGGAAAGTTGATCATCAAAATGGTTTTAATTTGTTTGCTTTAATTTCATACTTTTTATATGCACATTTCTGATCCTTTGAGTGTCAAAGTTTACCTGCGCAGATAGAAAGTCTATCCATGTGTTAAGCTTTACCTCTTTGCTTAAGTGTTTTATTGAAATTAAAATGTATTGTTAATTTTAGACCATTCAGACTGAATCCTAATCCATGCAATAGGTTCTTTTATTGTGTTCTTTGAAGTCCACTTGTGTCCCATTCAATCGTCTGTTTTACAAATTTACACCTAAGGCAGTGACCATCTCTTACACAAGACTAGATTTCAGGTTATATGTTTACAATGTATATTATAATTGTATGGCGATTTATATGTGTGTGGCAGATATTAGGCCCTAAGTCCCATGTCTCGAAATCGAATATATCATCATATATACATATAATCGATTCCCGCACCTGCTCATGTCCTTGCTTTTTAAGTTGGGATATGAGTCGAGGCTAGCATGGCACAAACCACGCACCATGATCGAGGTCATCGATTCCTACTTAAACGGCCGAAAAAGTCGACATATCTCAAAAAACTACTCCTCCCACTTCCTTTGTGTCTATAAGGATTTATGTCAATAAAAGACAACGGGTGAAAAGTCAATACACCTAATGACCCAGCTCATGGCGCAGCGAATCTGGCATGTGTTTAATATGTTCTTGAATCTTGAATCTTGAATGTTGGAATCCTAGTAAGCACTGCTTGTCCAAGGATAGTTGTAAACATCAGTCATGTCATGCCGATGTGCAGGGTGCAATAAACAAAGATGTAGATGTGCAAGTAAAAAGTAGCAAGATCAGCTACAGGTGTTGATGGGTTGCAGTGGGCTGTAGAACTCTCACTGCTGGTAGAGCTGCAGTCTGGAAGCTGGCAACGGTTGATGCTGTTACGGCTTGGACTGGCAGACGGTTCCAGATTGGAATTGTTCTAACGAAAAATGAAAATTTAAAAGTGTTCCGGGACGCTTGGATGGGATTGTACCTAAGTTGATGGCCAGTTCTGCTGTTTGTTTGATGCTGATTTACACATGATGGGAATTCCATGTTTACAAGGTTGTTTTTAATTTTGTAGAACATTGTGCATTGGGTCATAAGTCTCCTGGTATGTAGCTCGTCAAGCTGAAGTTGTTCACGTAATGTTTGTTGAGTTGTGGAACTTGCGCCTTGCGGTACTTATCTGCCTCGCTGTTATTGTTTACATTGCTCAAGTTCCCTATCGCCTATGCGATCCGCTATGTCATGTATGTGGGTATGTGATGCGTAACCCTTAGTCTCGGAGTTGGTGTTTGTATGTAGGCCTATCTTTTAATAGCATTACATAAATGTTTTATCTTTTTCTCATCAAATATCTGCATTTCGCATGATAATCCTATAATCTTGATAAAAGAGAAGTCACTCGTATTGGAAATAGATTCAACACATTCGTGAACATTTTAAATCATGCATCAATAGTCAATGCAATAGCTTTTTAATTACGAATCATCCAAAATTGCAATATATGTTATACCAATATATCATCATACATACAGTATTATTGTATGACAGTTTATCATGGACATTACTTTAACCTATCACTATTTGAGGAACTTACAGAGTAACGATCGTACGTAACAGTAGTCAAAGAACACTTCCATCGAAGTTTATGTTTAATATGCAGGCTTTATTTGCGCGGGTGGTTATTATACTCATTCTTTTTTCAATAAGTCAGTTGAATCTTTGATGATTGCATTTCTGTATAATCACAAGAGTGCTGATTGATAATCGATAGTGACATTCATAACCACAAAACAAATACAATACAAGTCTTTGTAAGGAGAGAGGTTGTGATCGACTCTTTTAATCTAAAAATAATTATGAAGTATCTCAAGAAAGTGAATATGATGGTTGAATTGGAGTTCAGGCTACAGTCTTATCTGAAGGTTTAATAATACAATAATGAGTGAATGAACCAAACAATAGGAAACTTAATTTATGTGCTTATTAATGTTTTCAAATGTTATTCATTAAAAATGGATTAGGCAATTGGTCTATATTTTAATTATATAGGCATGGTTTTAATGAAAATTTACAATTCCCGCGCCCTAAAAATAATCATGTTAAATTAATTATTTTAGCACAAAACATGATGGTTTGTCAGCCATATTCAGACCGCAAAGGGCTTTTTTGATGTCAAAAACTTGATTAACAACTGGCATATTACCTAAAATAAAATAAAAATGTTATGAATGTTATGTTTTAGAGAAGTTTTGATACATTTCTTGTCTGTGCTGTCTGCATCACTCAATAGGCTAGTCGTGAAAGGTTAAATATAACTGCTACCCGGAGAAAATAAAAAACCTAAATATTCCAGTGACCCGGCCTAGTGGCGTACCCAGCTTTTGGAAACTGGGGGGGGGGGGGGGGGGGGGGGCACGACCATAGTTGTATGTTGTACCGACGAAAGGCATGATTTACCGACAAGCTTTTTTTTTACAGACTCCAAACAAATCGTCAAACATCCACACAAAACTGGACCCCCCTGTGTACGTCCTGCTTGCCCCACAACTCGCCTAACAACTCTCCACACACCTCACTGAACAACTCTCTACACGTCAACTCTCCCATCCCATACAACTAGCCATATAGCCATCCACTACTAAACAATATTTAATATGTTGATATTTGGTCTAACTATAACCTAAATTTCCCTGAACGAGGCTGTTTACTATTACAGGACTGTACACGCGGGCTCGAAATGTCTGTACCACGTAATTGGAAAATATTATCCCACGGCATCGATTCTCTATCCCACGTGCTCGAAACTCGATTGGAATTGGTCAATATCAACCACGTGGTTTGAAATTCGAATACGCGTGTTCGAAAATCGAGTACGTATATCAATACGCGTATAGATATACGTTATGGCGGACTCGGCCAACCATATACGTACATCTAAGTCGAGTACCAACCCATGTGAGGACCCGTATTAAAACACGTTTAAAAAAGTATAGAAGTTACAGTCAATCTGAGGACATTTTATTTTTTGACCATACACCCTTAGGGGGGTGAGGACCATACTCATATACGTTTTTATGCATGAAAAAAGAGAGGACTTAAAAAAAAGGTCCTCATATTTTTTTTGTCCTCACATTGCCGGCTGGTATGGAAAAAAAGGTCCTCGGATTGGCGGATTTTCACCATTACGATTGTACAGGCAAATACGGGCTCCATACATGTTCTTCTGCTTGTAAATGATACCGCCTATACATTTGTGTGCAGTCATGCATATGCCCGGTGTCTAATGGCTCCTTTGTTAAATCTGATCATTTTTTTCAATTCTCCTTATTATACCTATTTTACCATAACTTTTTTGTAAACAAATTTAGAGAATTGCTGAGAGGCAATGACTATTTTCCCGGGCACCCAGCAACTGCCGAACATCTATTTGCTGCGCCCGGGTACCCTTGCCGCTTTAATAGCTCGAAATATCATATTACTACATGTACAGTCAATTCTGAGGCGAAATGGTAGAAAGGGATAGTCACAGGCAATAAAATATAATACTTGATGATAATCTGGCCTGATATTATAGTTTCATGATTATGGGGAAATAATTACAATATAAATAAGTAATAATTATTTGCCACGGTAATAGTCAAGTATCCCAATGGCCGCCAACATTATGTGATTCATTTCTAACGCCTTGACCAGAGTTCGAATCTCACTAGGGTCACTTTTGTCATTATTTTTGTAATAAATGATGTTTTATCAGTTAAACATTGGAATTTTTATTTATACTATACAAATACTTATTATTTCTCTGATATATGACATTTGTACTATAATTGCAATATAATAAGAAAATATACGGTTTTCAAGAAGCACGGTGGCGGAGCCCGTCACATTTAATTCCGTATTGCCGGTGTATTCTTACGACACCATCACGTGCCACAAATGACTGGAAAAATGTCTCAACTCTTTTTACCCATTTCCATCAATATTTGTTAAGGTAATAAATACCTTAATTTGTGATTTTATTCACCGAAATATATCACTTTTCTCATAATCTCGCACGCGCTTGTTTTGTATAGAGTACGGGTGTAATTGTCAATGGCGCGCTTTTCAAGCTTGCATAATGAATGAGCTGCAACAGAAGTAGAGCGAATTAAGCATGATTGTACATGCACGTAGGCCGTACGTGACTGTAATCGTACGTACGTGCGTACGTGAGTACGTGTTTTACAAACACTGCAATCCAACTGCTACTCGATTACATTATGTCAAAAGAAATAACTCACTTTTCCTTTGTAACCTTCGCTTCCCCTGCTCCTTTGCCCGTCTTCCGTTTCACACATTTGTCCTATTTGTTATCTTTACTCGTCTCTCGGTCACCATCCATCAATCCAGTCAAACGAAATCCATGAATGTTATATTTTGGTCTCCGTTTCTTCTTCATTTTAGTCACCCCAGGTCTGCAGAATGTCTGGTCATATTTAAATCCCCATATCTTCTGCTGACCGTCATTCCATTCATCAAGAGTTTTTGCTGGTACGTCATGATACCAGCCTTCTGAATCCGGATTCATCACAAAAATCTAACCAAATGAAAAGTTTAATGTCTGAAAGGAAATAATAGTTTCACAACGTAAAGGCACTGTCACATATTAAGGCCCTGTCACACCATAGCGTATGGCCTGAACGTGGCCTGAACGTATGCCGACATATTCAAAAAATAGCTCGAAAATTGTCAGAGTCCGAGAGAACGTCCAACTTCCCAACGAATTGCGTCAACATCGGTGATGGAATGGACGTATCCATAGCGTATTAAACGCATACATAGCGTATGACTAACGTATTGATAGCGTATCACTAACTTATAACAAACTTATGACAGCGTATCACAGCGTATGCGATCGGCGAGCGTATGACCAACGTATTCGTAGCGTATGTCTGCCGTGCTCGACGTATCCTCAGCGTATCCTCGGCGTACAACGAACACGTGAATTATGCCGTTGCAGAAATTGAGTTTCGTACACGGCGGGACAAGTGTTGCCAGTTCAAGTAAACGCAGCCTAGATGATAACTATTAAAATATCTAGAAGGGTAAATCTATATATCCAACCTATAACTTAAGACGATTAACGTACCTCTTACGTATGTCAGCGTATGTCTAACGTATGTCAGCGTTTGTAAACGTATGTCTAACGTACCACGAACCTATCGGGAACTTATGCAGAACGTAAGTTAAGCACACGTTGAGTACGTCGAGAAATTTTGAACATGCTCAATACTTTTTCGCGGGCTCGACGTGTTCCAAATTTTCACAACGTATCACAGCGTGCTCTTAACGTATACGACGTATCCCAAACTTACCCCATACTTGTATCAGCGTACACCAACGTACGCCAACGTATTTTTCGAAAGCTAGCGCGCATTCGGCGTTTTTGGGAACTTATGGAGGGTTTGAGTATATAAATGGGTCCCTTGAGTATCTCATCCTCACTTCTTCATGGTCTGTTTTGGCCTCCTCGGCCTCGGCCCCTGGTTGCTTGCTTCTTCTTGGGAGGCATGTTAACTGCTTGATGACATCGGCGGGAATGATGTAATGTGAGATCGGCGCGGTATTTATACGTGCTACCGCGGCATAATAAGCCACGTGTTCGTTGTACGTCGAGGATACGCTGACGATACGTCGAACACGGCAGACATACGCTACGAATACGTTAAGTATACGTTAAGCATACGTTAGTCATACGCTCGCATACGCTGTGATACGCTGTCATAAGTATGTTATAAGTTAGTGATACGCTATCAATACGTTAGTCATACGCTATGTATACGTTCAATACGCTATGGATACGTGACAGGGCCTTACACGATCGCCCGGCATAAGGTGAATACGTGAGAATACGTCGAAACTCGTTGGAAATACGTCAGGCATACGTTAGACATACGGCACATATACGTTATCAACTCGTTATCACTACGTTGGCTGTACGTTTCCCCCAGCCTACGTTCATCAACGTATACCAACTTACGAGTAACGTACGAGTAACGTACCACTAACGTATGTCAACGTATATTTAACGTACCACAAACTTACCGGGAACTTATGCAGAACGTATTAAGCACACGTTGAGTACGTCGAGAAATTTTGAGCATGCTCAATATTTTTTCGTGAGCCAAATTGTCACAGCGTATCACAGCGTGCTCTTAACGTAAACGACGTATCCCCAACGTACCCCTAACTTATATCAGCGTACGCCAACGTACACCAACGTGTTTTCGATATTTCGCATACGTTGGCATACGTTGAGGCGATACGTTATGGTGTGATAGGGCCTTTAGCGAATAGAGCTAACGTGTGCCCGACGTTTTGGAAATGTGGGTGAACATTCAGGTAACGGTTAGTCATTCGCTTATGACATACGGTCAACAACAAAAAAGAACTTACGAGGTAATACATACGTTCTTAACTCCAAAATGAAAATATTAAATTATACATTTGTCGATCAAATTCTCGTCTTTACTATGAGAATTCAATGTAATTCAACATGTAACTAGTGAAGATTGACTAAATAGTAACAAAGTTATGAGTCGTAAACCAAAAGACGGATTTTAATGATCATAGTGATCACTTGATTAAGACCCTGTTACCTTGGTTACACTGGTTTCGCACGTTGGGTGCACGCTGCTTATTCATCAGCTGTTCGGTCATATACGGTGCTTGAGAAGAAAACTACACCCAACGTGCTCAACGTTTACAAGCGAATGCTCAACTTATAATGTACATACCGTATTGATCACTACGTTATCATCCTCTCAAAATGTTGAACATGCTCAAAAGATTCCTAGACCCCGGCGCAACACTGCGAACTCCTAGCGTACCACAAGCGAATACAACGTATACCAACACTAACAAAAAAAATGGAAACTTACACGAACGTACACCCCCACATTTCCACAACGTCGGGCACACGTTAGCTTTATTCGCTAATAGGGCACTATATAACGGTGAAGAAACTTTCCTCTATATAATTTACTTCAGAATTCAAGATGAACATTATTAATGGCCATTATTTTTTGCTGTTATCACTCATGAAATCACGAAAGCAGAGCAGTATTTATCTCCAGCATATTTATATATATGCAGCGATGGAAATACCCACATGACTTTCCACCCGCGGGGTAGACAGTCCCGGGTGAAACAACCCTGGGTGGACCAACCCTAGGTAGACTACAATTGAGCGCTCTCACGGAATAAACCGCTCTCACGGAATAAACCGCTCTCACGGAATAAACCGCAATAATACTGTTTAAAAAACACCTTCGAAACTATATTGATTATAAATTATATGTTAAAACACTCAGGGGTTGGTGGTCGGGGAGGTAAAGACAAGGATCAATTACAAGGATGAATCATTCTAAAACAACCTGAGACTGTCCGGATCATTCTAAAACAGCCCGGGGACAGTCCGGATCATTCTAAAACAACCTCGGGACTGTCCACCCTAACCCTAACCCTAACCCTAACCCTAACCCTAACCCTAACCCTAACCCTAACCCTAACCCTAACCCTAACCCTAACCCTAACCCTAACCCTAACCCTAACCCTAACCCTAACCCTAACCCTAACCCTAACCCTAACCAGGGTTGTTCTACCCCGGGACTGTCTACCCCGGGTGGAAAGTCATGTGGGTATTTCTATTGCTGCATATTGATATTGTGACTTTTTTTTATAGATTTTAGCTTTAAAGCTGGGGAGCATATTGTTTGGAGCACATTGAGCGGATAGTTTTAGATGAGAGGATGAGTACAGGAAATGTACACGAAATGAAATATACATACAATATGAGGACACTTTATCTACCCGGCTTCACAAAAACTCGTCAAAATCGCGGCGATATTTGGCATCGAAACGTGTTGTTGCTCCGCTAACCGTATGACGACGACTGAAGTCACATAATAAAATCAGCCAAGAATCTGGGAAAGTCCCACGTGACGCAATGTGATATAAATAGATTGCATGCAATAGGTATGATGACACAAAATTTCCCGAAGCATAAATACATGGTTAAATTGAACTTCACGTATACACAATTTGTTTATCGCTCGTCGCGAAGATGAATGAACCCTGCACTCAGATATCCATTACACCATAAACAATTAATATACGAGGGTCATTCAATAAGGTCTACCTCCTACCTTATAACTTTAGTATTATATAAGCCAGTCTTATGAAATATCGCACAATTGTAGCTTGGAACCTCAGCTACAAATTCATTGTAAATCAAATATCAGATATCAGATCACCCTGTATATCTGATTTTGAGAACCATATTTACAATCCTTAGATTATAAGCTTTCTATATATATATATATATATAACAGAATAAATATCATTTACAAATAATGCTGTGCCATCTGCTAGTTGTGATATCTTTATTCTACATTGAAGTCATTGTTGAATTGAATTCCATTTTTGATATTAGTAGCCATGAATTCTGCCGCAAGGATAAAAAGCAATGCAGACAGTGCAGTGGAAAACCCTGCCAAATTCCTCTACCGACCTACCTCTCCCGAATGGGTGCAATTCCCAGGTGATAGTCAAGCCCCTCCCCTTCGGATGCGCCACTGTCTATATAAGTCCTTCCCCAAGTTTTTATTTACAAACTGATTTTTTGCTGATTATTTTTACAAACTGGCAACTGAGTCTTATCAACTGATGTTACCCGCTTATTTTGCTAACCAATGTAGCCGACTGGGCATGGTTCACTAATAATAACAAATGTCTGCAAAGAGCCAACTCATGATCTACTCATTATTTACCAACTTATTTTACTATAGGCCTATAGCTGATTTTGCCAACTGATCAAATTTACTTTTTTGCCAACTGACCATAATAACTTATTTTGCTGACTGATCATTTTCATATTGGCAACTGAACAATTCTAAGAACCAACTGACTTTGATTTTACCAACTTGTTTTCTCAACTAATCTTGCTGCACCTTGCTTTATAAACTATCTTACCGAATTTATCTTTCCGATTGATTTTACCAAATGATCATTGTTTTGCTGGTTTGGTACAGTTTACTACACTATCTTAACTAAACAGTGCTAAAGGTGTTTTATTATTGACACTTTTTACAATTTATTAGTATATAATAATAAGATTATTTAACATAGTTTCATGACTATGACATTTGATAAAAAATGGTAAAATGTATCAATCTTGTTATAAGGAAAGGTTCACTCCAGTACAGTTTGTGGTTTTCACATCGAAACGAGTTGAAATTACACTTTCTTTTGGCTTTAGACCCCATTCTCGACCTCGCATCTGATTTTTAATTCTACCCAAAGCCACCAACATAATCATCTTCTAATCAGGAACATTTAACAATCAGGAAGATGTTACAAATACAAGGAACGGTTCTTTGTATTTTTAACATCTTCCTGATTCATGCGCCAACAGTTTCTGATTATATAAGACGGGCAACAAAATACAAAAAAGGAAGCTATTGTATTTCACCAGGGCAATAGCAATATATTGTCAGGACATTTTCCGCGAAATCAGGAAGGAGTGGCAGCTGTACATACAAAGATACAGTGGAACCTCGCACAAAGTTGCTTTAGCATGCTTAACAATAAATATTTATGAAAGGCTTAATATACAGTATTATATACCAATCACTATCGTACAATGTTCCATATTCAAATTATTGTTGTCTAATAAACGTAACAAATGCCTGTTAAAAAACAGCCAGCTGACCGATCTATTGTACACTGTTTGATGGGCAAGCAAGCCTCCCGGATTAACCCTGCCACATTCTCATCAATACTACTTCTGTATATAACAAGGTACGTTCAAGGTATAAATATACTGTCATGACTGTAATACTTTTCGTGTCTGTCTTTCATCCAGGACCTACTCTCTGTCTCTACAAACACATTGTTTCATTATTACAGATATTAACCTTGCTTACGAAGTTATCTCAAAAATGACAAAACTACGCATGTTTGTATCTATTTTAAATCATTTATCATGGTGATTCCAAATATGGTGATGAAACTCAATAATGTTGACATTTTTGAATCATTTTGTGAAAGTTTGAAACTGTTGTCTGCAGACGCCTTCCGCGTGAAAGCGTTAATAAGAGCAAGGAGTTATAGTTACTATAATATCTCCTTAATAAGAGGTACATTTAGAACTGATCGGTATTATATGCTACATTACATCAATATGTGGTGAAATCGCCTTATCGACGCGCATAATCCCTGCCGGAACATACTACAATCCTTGATTCCACCAGGAAAGTTGAGAATAGAAGGAGGCTGTTCGAAATTGTAATCCCATTCCTAACAATTAGTTCTATTTATAACTCTATTATAATATATGCCGCTGTAAGCCCTCTTCAAGTAACACTTAAGAGTGAATTTGTTCTAGATTGACAAACTTTTGGACACACATTTTTTAGATTTTGCCTAAAGTTTGGGAGGTGAAAGACATTTAGTAGTTATGTAAAAATATGGTATTAAAAAATTCAGCAACCCTCTGTTGCCATGGTAATGAGCCTATCTTGTTTTAGGTCATTTTAGGGGAAAATTCTACAAATATGGTGATGAAACTCAATAATGTTGACATTTTTGAATCATTTTGTGAAAGTTTGAAACTGTTGTCTGCAGACGCCTTCCGCGTGAAAGCGTTAATAAGAGCAAGGAGTTATAGTTTACTATAATATCTCCTTAATAAGAGGTACATTTAGAACTGATCGGTATTATATGCTACATTACATCAATATGTGGTGAAATCGCCTTATCGACGCGCATAATCCCTGCCGGAACATACTACAATCTTTGATTCCACCAGGAAAGTTGAGAATAGAAGGAGGCTGTTCGAAATTGTAATCCCATTCCTAACAATTAGTTCTATTTATAACTCTATTATAATATATGCCGCTGTAAGCCCTCTTCAAGTAACACTTAAGAGTGAATTTTTTCTAGATTGACAAACTTTTGGACACACATTTTTTAGATTTTGCCTAAAGTTTGGGAGGTGAAAGACATTTAGTAGTTATGTAAAAATATGGTATTAAAAAATTCAGCAACCCTCTGTTGCCATGGTAATGAGCCTATCTTGTTTTAGGTCATTTTAGGGGAAAATTCTACTAATTATACTGATTTCAGCAACAAAAAAAGTCAAAGTTTGGCAGAACCCTACACCAAGGTGGTACATTTTTTACCCAAACTGACTTCATGAATGAGTTGCCCTATCTCTGGTCTAACAACCAACCGATTTAAATAAGTCAGTGTTGCCATATTGATACCCTGTTGCCATGATCAAATATCACATTTTGAGGAAGTTGAAAAAGTCAGATATTACTAACCGACTTCGGGTAGCTACAGTTCCCCTCGAGGTGATTTGTTTTTCTTTGTACTTTGTTTTTATAACAAAGACCTAATACCCTTTAAGTTAATTCCAGAAAAAAAATGGGGAAACCCGGCACTTGCGTATCATGTGACCTGAAGTCACATGATCCAATTCACAGGAAATTGCATAGCCGGGTATATATGGGGGGTTACCGTGCACCCCCGGGACTCCCCCAAACAACTTTTTTTTACTTCCTTTCACTGTTCTAAAACATATTCAGTATGTTACCAAAATGATTTGGGTATGCTAAGGGGTTATTCAAGATGGCGTCAAAGATGGCCGCCAAAAGGTCAAATTTCCTGAAATGACATTATATCAATCAAAATCAGGATCAAAATATATTGTGAAAGTATAGTTTTAATAGTGGGACGTATGTATTAGACCACTAGACATTCATATCGATTACATTTGCTTTTTCAACATACCTAAATCCAAGATGGCCACCAAAATGGCTGCCAAAAATGCTAAAAAATTACAAACATTTGGCATTTATCAGCCCAGCATGTATGATCAGAGTATAGTTTTAACAATGGGATGTATGTGTTAGACCCTAGAAGCTCATATGCTGCATTTTTGCTTTGTTTACAAATCTTAAATCCAAAATGGCCGCCAGAATGATGGCCAAGATTGGTAAAATGACATAATATTAATAAAATTAATGATGAAAATATAGTTTTTAACAATGGGATGTATTATTTTATTATATCACTATTAACTCATATCCAGTTTTTTTGCTTTGTTAACATGCTTAAAATCCAAAATGGCTGCCAATATGAGTCCCAGAATGGCTGCTAAAATTGTTAAATTCCATAAGATAAGAATAATAATGACCAGAATGTATGACGATAATATATTTTTAACAATGGAATGTATATGTATGTATTGGACCACAAGTAACTAATATCCAGTATCTATGCTTTGATAACATACTTAAAATCCAAAATGGTTTCCAAAATGAGTGTGTATTTTGCTTTACATTCGCCAAATAGTATGTTCTAAACTGCTAAGCTATTGCATTTAGATATAAGACCCACCTCTGTGACAATTTTTATTCTGTTTCAGTTTCCAAAATGGCTGCCAGATGGTTAAGTTGATGTTAAATGACCTAAACAAATTGTGTTGTATTGCAAATGACCATACTATGTAATACCAATACCCCAAATATAATGGGACAACATTCACTATAATATATGATAAAGCCTAGGGGCTGTATCTAGTTTGAGTATTTTAAAACATCTAAGATGTTGGCCAAAGGTTAAAATACCTGAGAAGCAGTATTAATTTATTGTTAGTGTCATAATAGAATATATCATTTGGTGAATGTGATACAAAAATACACACTTATAGACTATTTTTACATTTACAACAACCATTTTGGTGGCAATTTTGGATTTGAAGTACTACAAAGCAAAAATACTGAATAGCAGTAACTTGCGGTCTAATACATACATCCCATTGTTAAAACTTTATATTTTCATCGTACATTCTGGTTGATATCATCCTATTTTATGGAATTTGAAAAATGTTGCAGTCATTTTGGGACCCATTTTGGCAGTTATTTTGGGACCCATTTTGGCAGCCATTTTGTATTTTAAGTATGTTAACAAAGCATAAATACTGGATATGAGTGTGAAATAATACATACATCTCATTGTTAAAAACCATATTTTAATCATACATCTTGGTTAATATTATGTCAATTTAGGGAATTTTGACCAATTTTGGCCATCATTCTGGAGGTCATTTTGGATTTAAAGTATGTTATTAGAAAGCAAAAATACTGGATAGTAGTTACTAGTGGTCTAATACATACATCCCGTTGTTAAAACTATATTTTCATCGTACATTCTGGTTGATAGTAATCCTATCTTATGGAATTTGACAATTTTTGCAGCCATTTTGGGACCCTTTTGGCAGCCATTTTGGCAGCCATTTTGGCAGCCATTTTGGCAGCCATTTTGGATTTAAGTATGTTAACAAAGCAAAAACACTGGATATGAGGTACTTGTGGTCTAATACAATACATAATACATCCCATTGTTAAAACTATATTTTCATCATACATCCTGGTTGTTATTATCCTTATAATATATGGAATTTGACAATTTTAGCAGCCATTTTGGGGCTCATTTTGGCAGCCATTTTGGATTTCAAGTATGTTAACAAAGCAAAAATACTAAAAATGAGTTACTAGTGATATAATAAATACATCCCATTGTTAAAGACTATATTTTCATCATTCATTTTGATAGTATTATGTCATTTTATGGACTTTTGACCAAATTTGGCCATCATTCTGGCGGCCATTTTGGATTTAAGATTTGTAAGCAAAACAAAAATGCCGCATGTGAGCTTCTAGAGGTCTAACACATACATCCCATTGTTAAAACTATACTCTGATCATACATGTTGGGCTGATATATGCCAAATGCATGGAATTTTAGCATTTTTGGCAGCCATTTTGGCGGCCATCTTGGATTTAGGTATGTTAACAAAGCAAAAGTACTCGATATGAGTTCCTTGTGGTCTAATACTTACGTCCCACTATTAAAACTATACTTTCACCATACATTTTGATCCCGATTATGATTGATATAATGTCATTTTAGGAAATTTGACCTTTTGGCGGCCATTTTCGACGCCATCTTGAATAACCCCTTAGCATACTAAAATCATGTTGGTAACATATTGAATATGTTTTAGAACAGTGAAAGGAAGTTTAAAAAAGTTGTTTGGGGGAGTCCTGGGGGTGCACGTTAACCCCCATATATACCCGGCTATGCAATTTCCGTAAATTGGATCATGTGACTTCAGGTCACGTGATTCGTAAGTGCCGGGTTTCCCCATTTTTTTTTCTGGAATTAACTCAAAGGGTATTAGGTCCTTGTTATAAAAACAAAGTACAAAGAAAAACAAATCACCTCGAGGGGAACTGTAGCTACCTGAAGTCGTTAGAAATATCTGACTTTTTCAACTTCCTCAAAATGTGATATTTGAACATGGCAACAGGGTATCAATATGGCAACACTGACTTATTAAAATCGGTTGGTTGTTAGACCAGAGATAGGGCAACTCATTCATGAAGTCGGTTTGGGCAAAAAATGTACCAGCTTGGTGTAGGGTTCTGCCAAACTTTGACTTTTTTTGTTGCTAAAATCAGTATAATTATGAGAATTTCCCCCTAAAATGACCTAAAACAAGATAGGCTCGTTACCATGGCAACAGAGGGTTGCTGAATTTTTTAATACCATATTTTTACATAACTACTAAATGTCTTTCACATCCCAAACTTTAGGCAAAATCTAAAAAATGTGTGTCCAAAAGTTTGTCAATCTAGAAAAAATTCACTCTTAAAATCTCTTTGCATCAAGCTGGTCATCCGACCACGCTTCGTTGATTGCTTAGTGGAGACACGTATCACACACGGAAGAAGCGGAAGTAATTTCTTACGAGATCGCTCTAATGCGCCGGACTGGGGACCTGTGAGAAATCGTAGCATGCTGCTCTCTGTTGATCTGATCTAACTTGAGTAACCTTTGACGATCGAATTTTTCTTGATTTTGTAGGATTTTCAGAGTATTTCATTGAAAACTTCATTAAACATGTCAAAATTGGAAAGTTATGATATATTTTGATTTTTTTTACATATCGGATTAAACAGTTAGGACAAACGGGTAAACTAGAAATTTAGAATGTAACGTGTCTTGATACACACCCATCCCTGAACCACCTGCACTGACCAAATCGAACACCTACCTTTTTCGGGTATAATAATGATGACCTACAATCTTGTTCAAAACCTGTTGGGACACTATACACTTGCGCATGAAATATCTTCCAAAATGAGTAAAAAGCTGTCAGTTGAAAGTATGATAGTCAAAACTAGTTTATGTAAAGCTGCCATCCCCCACCCCACCCCCCAATCAATGTTGGGGCTGATATATATATAACACAGCCCGTTGCTGGACGATGCTTTTATATGGACCAACATTGAATTTAGGGGGAGGGACCACCGTTCCACAGGACATTCAGGAAGTGTCCCAACAGTTTTGCACATGATTGTATTAAGGGAGTGAGAAAGTGAGCTATAAATAATACAAAAATCGCTATATCTCGAAAACGGTAGCTTTGATTTCAACAATTCTTTTTAAGAAATGAAGAATATTGCATTCCGAGTTGAATTTCATAGTCTAATTACGTATACATATTAATAAAATACATAAATAACCTTTATTTTGATGAAGTGTCATAATTTCAAAGTATCTAATTTACAGCGGTGGGTGTTTTAAACGATTGCATCACCTGTTTTCCGTTTTTAGACACAACTTTTGATTCAATAAAGGGTTTCTTGATCAGATTTGGAGGATATATAGGTCATGTTATCGGTCACGTGACCAACTACTTAAAAATGTTATGCTCCAACTTACTTATAGGGATAGTTCACTTTTAATTACGGGGGTATATTTTGCACACTAGATGCCCAAGAAGTAATGGATATTGCCAGTTATTTAGATTCAAATGGTTTCTTGATAACATATAATACCATCCAAACATGCTAGAAAATACTCTCGTCGCTTACGCGACTCCAGCGTCACGGAAAATGGATTACATAACAAGGAAGGGTGGGCGCTCTAATCGATTACGCAACTCGTATGCATCTCAATTGGGGAACATTGTGGTTGCTTTGGCGAGTACCAACAAGTTAAATCAATCGGCGCACACACTATCGTATTAAGTATTTAACTATTTGAATTAATTCTTTTACTTAATGAATACAAAAAATGTAAAAACAAAATACATAATTTGTATCAAACGCACTTATATAGAGTTCTCTGGCATTTTTAAAAGTGTACGGGGATATGGATTTAAGTTTTAAAGTATTCAAAACATAGGCCGATGTCAGACTCGAACCTATATACAACATTTTGTTTACTACATGTACAATGTTGTGTGTAAGACAACAGCGCGCTAGACCGGTAGGCCATGGAGGGAACACACCACTTAACAACGTTTTAAAGAATATCAGGACTATTATGGACACAATCGATATCGGTTAGCCGTTGTTGTTAATGCAATGTATTATAGTTCATTTTGACAACGTATTTTGATGGGCGATAACAGTAATCCATAGATAATTTTCAATCAGAAGTCAAAACAATTATGGGAAAGTCGATTTCCAACAGTATGCCATTATTTTAATATAAAGGTCTTTGACATATTTTCCTTTTTATAACTCATGGCTTACTGTCGATCCAATCGATTCTACATGTAGCATGTTGCATACTGTGAATAGCCTATATCGATTGTGTCCATAATTATAGTCCTGATATTCTTTAAAACGTTGCAAAGTGGTGTGTTCCCTCCATGGCCGACCGGTCTAGCGCGCTGTTGTCTTACACACAATATTGTACATGTAGTTAAACCAAATGTTGTATATAGGTTCGAGTCTGACATCGGTCTATGTTTTGAATATTTACATGACGCAAGAATATAAACAATATTGGTGCTTATTGCTAACATGTCACTCAAAGAGATCTACGTGTTTCTTTTAAAATAAAATCATGTCATGATAAAATGACATTATTTGTTTTACCTATATCTTATAAAGAAGTCTTGATTAAAAGTACCATTTAGGTGCATAATTCAGACAATGCCCCTTTAAATTGAAGATATTACTAACCCATTTTTTTTTTAAACAAACGATACTAATCGTACATTATCGCTCTCTAATATTGCCAAATATGAGATTAATTGGAACATTTTTAATGCAGTTACAAGGACTTATATGAATTTAGTACATTATTTTTTTCAATGCTTTAATACAATCTTGTTCAAAACCTGTTGGGACACTATACACTTGCGCATGAAATATCTTCCAAAATGAGTAAAAAGCTGTCAGTTGAAAGTATGATAGTCAAAACTAGTTTATGTAAAGCTGCCATCCCCCACCCCACCCCCCAATCAATGTTGGGGCTGATATATATATAACACAGCCCGTTGCTGGACGATGCTTTTATATGGACCAACATTGAATTTAGGGGGAGGGACCACCGTTCCACAGGACATTCAGGAAGTGTCCCAACAGTTTTGCACATGATTGTATTAAGGGAGTGAGAAAGTGAGCTATAAATAATACAAAAATCGCTATATCTCGAAAACGGTAGCTTTGATTTCAACAATTCTTTTTAAGAAATGAAGAATATTGCATTCCGAGTTGAATTTCATAGTCTAATTACGTATACATATTAATAAAATACATAAATAACCTTTATTTTGATGAAGTGTCATAATTTCAAAGTATCTAATTTACAGCGGTGGGTGTTTTAAACGATTGCATCACCTGTTTTCCGTTTTTAGACACAACTTTTGATTCAATAAAGGGTTTCTTGATCAGATTTGGAGGATATATAGGTCATGTTATCGGTCACGTGACCAACTACTTAAAAATGTTATGCTCCAACTTACTTATAGGGATAGTTCACTTTTAATTACGGGGGTATATTTTGCACACTAGATGCCCAAGAAGTAATGGATATTGCCAGTTATTTAGATTCAAATGGTTTCTTGATAACATATAATACCATCCAAACATGCTAGAAAATACTCTCGTCGCTTACGCGACTCCAGCGTCACGGAAAATGGATTACATAACAAGGAAGGGTGGGCGCTCTAATCGATTACGCAACTCGTATGCATCTCAATTGGGGAACATTGTGGTTGCTTTGGCGAGTACCAACAAGTTAAATCAATCGGCGCACACACTATCGTATTAAGTATTTAACTATTTGAATTAATTCTTTTACTTAATGAATACAAAAAATGTAAAAACAAAATACATAATTTGTATCAAACGCACTTATATAGAGTTCTCTGGCATTTTTAAAAGTGTACGGGGATATGGATTTAAGTTTTAAAGTATTCAAAACATAGGCCGATGTCAGACTCGAACCTATATACAACATTTTGTTTACTACATGTACAATGTTGTGTGTAAGACAACAGCGCGCTAGACCGGTAGGCCATGGAGGGAACACACCACTTAACAACGTTTTAAAGAATATCAGGACTATTATGGACACAATCGATATCGGTTAGCCGTTGTTGTTAATGCAATGTATTATAGTTCATTTTGACAACGTATTTTGATGGGCGATAACAGTAATCCATAGATAATTTTCAATCAGAAGTCAAAACAATTATGGGAAAGTCGATTTCCAACAGTATGCCATTATTTTAATATAAAGGTCTTTGACATATTTTCCTTTTTATAACTCATGGCTTACTGTCGATCCAATCGATTCTACATGTAGCATGTTGCATACTGTGAATAGCCTATATCGATTGTGTCCATAATTATAGTCCTGATATTCTTTAAAACGTTGCAAAGTGGTGTGTTCCCTCCATGGCCGACCGGTCTAGCGCGCTGTTGTCTTACACACAATATTGTACATGTAGTTAAACCAAATGTTGTATATAGGTTCGAGTCTGACATCGGTCTATGTTTTGAATATTTACATGACGCAAGAATATAAACAATATTGGTGCTTATTGCTAACATGTCACTCAAAGAGATCTACGTGTTTCTTTTAAAATAAAATCATGTCATGATAAAATGACATTATTTGTTTTACCTATATCTTATAAAGAAGTCTTGATTAAAAGTACCATTTAGGTGCATAATTCAGACAATGCCCCTTTAAATTGAAGATATTACTAACCCATTTTTTTTTTAAACAAACGATACTAATCGTACATTATCGCTCTCTAATATTGCCAAATATGAGATTAATTGGAACATTTTTAATGCAGTTACAAGGACTTATATGAATTTAGTACATTATTTTTTTCAATGCTTTAATACAATCTTGTTCAAAACCTGTTGGGACACTATACACTTGCGCATGAAATATCTTCCAAAATGAGTAAAAAGCTGTCAGTTGAAAGTATGATAGTCAAAACTAGTTTATGTAAAGCTGCCATCCCCCACCCCCACCCCCCAATCAATGTTGGGGCTGATATATATATAACACAGCCCGTTGCTGGACGATGCTTTTATATGGACCAACATTGAATTTAGGGGGAGGGACCACCGTTCCACAGGACATTCAGGAAGTGTCCCAACAGTTTTGCACATGATTGTATTAAGGGAGTGAGAAAGTGAGCTATAAATAATACAAAAATCGCTATATCTCGAAAACGGTAGCTTTGATTTCAACAATTCTTTTTAAGAAATGAAGAATATTGCATTCCGAGTTGAATTTCATAGTCTAATTACGTATACATATTAATAAAATACATAAATAACCTTTATTTTGATGAAGTGTCATAATTTCAAAGTATCTAATTTACAGCGGTGGGTGTTTTAAACGATTGCATCACCTGTTTTCCGTTTTTAGACACAACTTTTGATTCAATAAAGGGTTTCTTGATCAGATTTGGAGGATATATAGGTCATGTTATCGGTCACGTGACCAACTACTTAAAAATGTTATGCTCCAACTTACTTATAGGGATAGTTCACTTTTAATTACGGGGGTATATTTTGCACACTAGATGCCCAAGAAGTAATGGATATTGCCAGTTATTTAGATTCAAATGGTTTCTTGATAACATATAATACCATCCAAACATGCTAGAAAATACTCTCGTCGCTTACGCGACTCCAGCGTCACGGAAAATGGATTACATAACAAGGAAGGGTGGGCGCTCTAATCGATTACGCAACTCGTATGCATCTCAATTGGGGAACATTGTGGTTGCTTTGGCGAGTACCAACAAGTTAAATCAATCGGCGCACACACTATTGTATTAAGTATTTAACTATTTGAATTAATTCTTTTACTTAATGAATACAAAAAATGTAAAAACAAAATACATAATTTGTATCAAACGCACTTATATAGAGTTCTCTGGCATTTTTAAAAGTGTACGGGGATATGGATTTAAGTTTTAAAGTATTCAAAACATAGGCCGATGTCAGACTCGAACCTATATACAACATTTTGTTTACTACATGTACAATGTTGTGTGTAAGACAACAGCGCGCTAGACCGGTAGGCCATGGAGGGAACACACCACTTAACAACGTTTTAAAGAATATCAGGACTATTATGGACACAATCGATATCGGTTAGCCGTTGTTGTTAATGCAATGTATTATAGTTCATTTTGACAACGTATTTTGATGGGCGATAACAGTAATCCATAGATAATTTTCAATCAGAAGTCAAAACAATTATGGGAAAGTCGATTTCCAACAGTATGCCATTATTTTAATATAAAGGTCTTTGACATATTTTCCTTTTTATAACTCATGGCTTACTGTCGATCCAATCGATTCTACATGTAGCATGTTGCATACTGTGAATAGCCTATATCGATTGTGTCCATAATTATAGTCCTGATATTCTTTAAAACGTTGCAAAGTGGTGTGTTCCCTCCATGGCCGACCGGTCTAGCGCGCTGTTGTCTTACACACAATATTGTACATGTAGTTAAACCAAATGTTGTATATAGGTTCGAGTCTGACATCGGTCTATGTTTTGAATATTTACATGACGCAAGAATATAAACAATATTGGTGCTTATTGCTAACATGTCACTCAAAGAGATCTACGTGTTTCTTTTAAAATAAAATCATGTCATGATAAAATGACATTATTTGTTTTACCTATATCTTATAAAGAAGTCTTGATTAAAAGTACCATTTAGGTGCATAATTCAGACAATGCCCCTTTAAATTGAAGATATTACTAACCCATTTTTTTTTTAAACAAACGATACTAATCGTACATTATCGCTCTCTAATATTGCCAAATATGAGATTAATTGGAACATTTTTAATGCAGTTACAAGGACTTATATGAATTTAGTACATTATTTTTTTCAATGCTTTAATACAATCTTGTTCAAAACCTGTTGGGACACTATACACTTGCGCATGAAATATCTTCCAAAATGAGTAAAAAGCTGTCAGTTGAAAGTATGATAGTCAAAACTAGTTTATGTAAAGCTGCCATCCCCCACCCCCACCCCCCAATCAATGTTGGGGCTGATATATATATAACACAGCCCGTTGCTGGACGATGCTTTTATATGGACCAACATTGAATTTAGGGGGAGGGACCACCGTTCCACAGGACATTCAGGAAGTGTCCCAACAGTTTTGCACATGATTGTATTAAGGGAGTGAGAAAGTGAGCTATAAATAATACAAAAATCGCTATATCTCGAAAACGGTAGCTTTGATTTCAACAATTCTTTTTAAGAAATGAAGAATATTGCATTCCGAGTTGAATTTCATAGTCTAATTACGTATACATATTAATAAAATACATAAATAACCTTTATTTTGATGAAGTGTCATAATTTCAAAGTATCTAATTTACAGCGGTGGGTGTTTTAAACGATTGCATCACCTGTTTTCCGTTTTTAGACACAACTTTTGATTCAATAAAGGGTTTCTTGATCAGATTTGGAGGATATATAGGTCATGTTATCGGTCACGTGACCAACTACTTAAAAATGTTATGCTCCAACTTACTTATAGGGATAGTTCACTTTTAATTACGGGGGTATATTTTGCACACTAGATGCCCAAGAAGTAATGGATATTGCCAGTTATTTAGATTCAAATGGTTTCTTGATAACATATAATACCATCCAAACATGCTAGAAAATACTCTCGTCGCTTACGCGACTCCAGCGTCACGGAAAATGGATTACATAACAAGGAAGGGTGGGCGCTCTAATCGATTACGCAACTCGTATGCATCTCAATTGGGGAACATTGTGGTTGCTTTGGCGAGTACCAACAAGTTAAATCAATCGGCGCACACACTATCGTATTAAGTATTTAACTATTTGAATTAATTCTTTTACTTAATGAATACAAAAAATGTAAAAACAAAATACATAATTTGTATCAAACGCACTTATATAGAGTTCTCTGGCATTTTTAAAAGTGTACGGGGATATGGATTTAAGTTTTAAAGTATTCAAAACATAGGCCGATGTCAGACTCGAACCTATATACAACATTTTGTTTACTACATGTACAATGTTGTGTGTAAGACAACAGCGCGCTAGACCGGTAGGCCATGGAGGGAACACACCACTTAACAACGTTTTAAAGAATATCAGGACTATTATGGACACAATCGATATCGGTTAGCCGTTGTTGTTAATGCAATGTATTATAGTTCATTTTGACAACGTATTTTGATGGGCGATAACAGTAATCCATAGATAATTTTCAATCAGAAGTCAAAACAATTATGGGAAAGTCGATTTCCAACAGTATGCCATTATTTTAATATAAAGGTCTTTGACATATTTTCCTTTTTATAACTCATGGCTTACTGTCGATCCAATCGATTCTACATGTAGCATGTTGCATACTGTGAATAGCCTATATCGATTGTGTCCATAATTATAGTCCTGATATTCTTTAAAACGTTGCAAAGTGGTGTGTTCCCTCCATGGCCGACCGGTCTAGCGCGCTGTTGTCTTACACACAATATTGTACATGTAGTTAAACCAAATGTTGTATATAGGTTCGAGTCTGACATCGGTCTATGTTTTGAATATTTACATGACGCAAGAATATAAACAATATTGGTGCTTATTGCTAACATGTCACTCAAAGAGATCTACGTGTTTCTTTTAAAATAAAATCATGTCATGATAAAATGACATTATTTGTTTTACCTATATCTTATAAAGAAGTCTTGATTAAAAGTACCATTTAGGTGCATAATTCAGACAATGCCCCTTTAAATTGAAGATATTACTAACCCATTTTTTTTTTAAACAAACGATACTAATCGTACATTATCGCTCTCTAATATTGCCAAATATGAGATTAATTGGAACATTTTTAATGCAGTTACAAGGACTTATATGAATTTAGTACATTATTTTTTTCAATGCTTTAATACAATCTTGTTCAAAACCTGTTGGGACACTATACACTTGCGCATGAAATATCTTCCAAAATGAGTAAAAAGCTGTCAGTTGAAAGTATGATAGTCAAAACTAGTTTATGTAAAGCTGCCATCCCCCACCCCCACCCCCCAATCAATGTTGGGGCTGATATATATATAACACAGCCCGTTGCTGGACGATGCTTTTATATGGACCAACATTGAATTTAGGGGGAGGGACCACCGTTCCACAGGACATTCAGGAAGTGTCCCAACAGTTTTGCACATGATTGTATTAAGGGAGTGAGAAAGTGAGCTATAAATAATACAAAAATCGCTATATCTCGAAAACGGTAGCTTTGATTTCAACAATTCTTTTTAAGAAATGAAGAATATTGCATTCCGAGTTGAATTTCATAGTCTAATTACGTATACATATTAATAAAATACATAAATAACCTTTATTTTGATGAAGTGTCATAATTTCAAAGTATCTAATTTACAGCGGTGGGTGTTTTAAACGATTGCATCACCTGTTTTCCGTTTTTAGACACAACTTTTGATTCAATAAAGGGTTTCTTGATCAGATTTGGAGGATATATAGGTCATGTTATCGGTCACGTGACCAACTACTTAAAAATGTTATGCTCCAACTTACTTATAGGGATAGTTCACTTTTAATTACGGGGGTATATTTTGCACACTAGATGCCCAAGAAGTAATGGATATTGCCAGTTATTTAGATTCAAATGGTTTCTTGATAACATATAATACCATCCAAACATGCTAGAAAATACTCTCGTCGCTTACGCGACTCCAGCGTCACGGAAAATGGATTACATAACAAGGAAGGGTGGGCGCTCTAATCGATTACGCAACTCGTATGCATCTCAATTGGGGAACATTGTGGTTGCTTTGGCGAGTACCAACAAGTTAAATCAATCGGCGCACACACTATCGTATTAAGTATTTAACTATTTGAATTAATTCTTTTACTTAATGAATACAAAAAATGTAAAAACAAAATACATAATTTGTATCAAACGCACTTATATAGAGTTCTCTGGCATTTTTAAAAGTGTACGGGGATATGGATTTAAGTTTTAAAGTATTCAAAACATAGGCCGATGTCAGACTCGAACCTATATACAACATTTTGTTTACTACATGTACAATGTTGTGTGTAAGACAACAGCGCGCTAGACCGGTAGGCCATGGAGGGAACACACCACTTAACAACGTTTTAAAGAATATCAGGACTATTATGGACACAATCGATATCGGTTAGCCGTTGTTGTTAATGCAATGTATTATAGTTCATTTTGACAACGTATTTTGATGGGCGATAACAGTAATCCATAGATAATTTTCAATCAGAAGTCAAAACAATTATGGGAAAGTCGATTTCCAACAGTATGCCATTATTTTAATATAAAGGTCTTTGACATATTTTCCTTTTTATAACTCATGGCTTACTGTCGATCCAATCGATTCTACATGTAGCATGTTGCATACTGTGAATAGCCTATATCGATTGTGTCCATAATTATAGTCCTGATATTCTTTAAAACGTTGCAAAGTGGTGTGTTCCCTCCATGGCCGACCGGTCTAGCGCGCTGTTGTCTTACACACAATATTGTACATGTAGTTAAACCAAATGTTGTATATAGGTTCGAGTCTGACATCGGTCTATGTTTTGAATATTTACATGACGCAAGAATATAAACAATATTGGTGCTTATTGCTAACATGTCACTCAAAGAGATCTACGTGTTTCTTTTAAAATAAAATCATGTCATGATAAAATGACATTATTTGTTTTACCTATATCTTATAAAGAAGTCTTGATTAAAAGTACCATTTAGGTGCATAATTCAGACAATGCCCCTTTAAATTGAAGATATTACTAACCCATTTTTTTTTTAAACAAACGATACTAATCGTACATTATCGCTCTCTAATATTGCCAAATATGAGATTAATTGGAACATTTTTAATGCAGTTACAAGGACTTATATGAATTTAGTACATTATTTTTTTCAATGCTTTAATACAATCTTGTTCAAAACCTGTTGGGACACTATACACTTGCGCATGAAATATCTTCCAAAATGAGTAAAAAGCTGTCAGTTGAAAGTATGATAGTCAAAACTAGTTTATGTAAAGCTGCCATCCCCCACCCCCACCCCCCAATCAATGTTGGGGCTGATATATATATAACACAGCCCGTTGCTGGACGATGCTTTTATATGGACCAACATTGAATTTAGGGGGAGGGACCACCGTTCCACAGGACATTCAGGAAGTGTCCCAACAGTTTTGCACATGATTGTATTAAGGGAGTGAGAAAGTGAGCTATAAATAATACAAAAATCGCTATATCTCGAAAACGGTAGCTTTGATTTCAACAATTCTTTTTAAGAAATGAAGAATATTGCATTCCGAGTTGAATTTCATAGTCTAATTACGTATACATATTAATAAAATACATAAATAACCTTTATTTTGATGAAGTGTCATAATTTCAAAGTATCTAATTTACAGCGGTGGGTGTTTTAAACGATTGCATCACCTGTTTTCCGTTTTTAGACACAACTTTTGATTCAATAAAGGGTTTCTTGATCAGATTTGGAGGATATATAGGTCATGTTATCGGTCACGTGACCAACTACTTAAAAATGTTATGCTCCAACTTACTTATAGGGATAGTTCACTTTTAATTACGGGGGTATATTTTGCACACTAGATGCCCAAGAAGTAATGGATATTGCCAGTTATTTAGATTCAAATGGTTTCTTGATAACATATAATACCATCCAAACATGCTAGAAAATACTCTCGTCGCTTACGCGACTCCAGCGTCACGGAAAATGGATTACATAACAAGGAAGGGTGGGCGCTCTAATCGATTACGCAACTCGTATGCATCTCAATTGGGGAACATTGTGGTTGCTTTGGCGAGTACCAACAAGTTAAATCAATCGGCGCACACACTATCGTATTAAGTATTTAACTATTTGAATTAATTCTTTTACTTAATGAATACAAAAAATGTAAAAACAAAATACATAATTTGTATCAAACGCACTTATATAGAGTTCTCTGGCATTTTTAAAAGTGTACGGGGATATGGATTTAAGTTTTAAAGTATTCAAAACATAGGCCGATGTCAGACTCGAACCTATATACAACATTTTGTTTACTACATGTACAATGTTGTGTGTAAGACAACAGCGCGCTAGACCGGTAGGCCATGGAGGGAACACACCACTTAACAACGTTTTAAAGAATATCAGGACTATTATGGACACAATCGATATCGGTTAGCCGTTGTTGTTAATGCAATGTATTATAGTTCATTTTGACAACGTATTTTGATGGGCGATAACAGTAATCCATAGATAATTTTCAATCAGAAGTCAAAACAATTATGGGAAAGTCGATTTCCAACAGTATGCCATTATTTTAATATAAAGGTCTTTGACATATTTTCCTTTTTATAACTCATGGCTTACTGTCGATCCAATCGATTCTACATGTAGCATGTTGCATACTGTGAATAGCCTATATCGATTGTGTCCATAATTATAGTCCTGATATTCTTTAAAACGTTGCAAAGTGGTGTGTTCCCTCCATGGCCGACCGGTCTAGCGCGCTGTTGTCTTACACACAATATTGTACATGTAGTTAAACCAAATGTTGTATATAGGTTCGAGTCTGACATCGGTCTATGTTTTGAATATTTACATGACGCAAGAATATAAACAATATTGGTGCTTATTGCTAACATGTCACTCAAAGAGATCTACGTGTTTCTTTTAAAATAAAATCATGTCATGATAAAATGACATTATTTGTTTTACCTATATCTTATAAAGAAGTCTTGATTAAAAGTACCATTTAGGTGCATAATTCAGACAATGCCCCTTTAAATTGAAGATATTACTAACCCATTTTTTTTTTAAACAAACGATACTAATCGTACATTATCGCTCTCTAATATTGCCAAATATGAGATTAATTGGAACATTTTTAATGCAGTTACAAGGACTTATATGAATTTAGTACATTATTTTTTTCAATGCTTTAATACAATCTTGTTCAAAACCTGTTGGGACACTATACACTTGCGCATGAAATATCTTCCAAAATGAGTAAAAAGCTGTCAGTTGAAAGTATGATAGTCAAAACTAGTTTATGTAAAGCTGCCATCCCCCACCCCCACCCCCCAATCAATGTTGGGGCTGATATATATATAACACAGCCCGTTGCTGGACGATGCTTTTATATGGACCAACATTGAATTTAGGGGGAGGGACCACCGTTCCACAGGACATTCAGGAAGTGTCCCAACAGTTTTGCACATGATTGTATTAAGGGAGTGAGAAAGTGAGCTATAAATAATACAAAAATCGCTATATCTCGAAAACGGTAGCTTTGATTTCAACAATTCTTTTTAAGAAATGAAGAATATTGCATTCCGAGTTGAATTTCATAGTCTAATTACGTATACATATTAATAAAATACATAAATAACCTTTATTTTGATGAAGTGTCATAATTTCAAAGTATCTAATTTACAGCGGTGGGTGTTTTAAACGATTGCATCACCTGTTTTCCGTTTTTAGACACAACTTTTGATTCAATAAAGGGTTTCTTGATCAGATTTGGAGGATATATAGGTCATGTTATCGGTCACGTGACCAACTACTTAAAAATGTTATGCTCCAACTTACTTATAGGGATAGTTCACTTTTAATTACGGGGGTATATTTTGCACACTAGATGCCCAAGAAGTAATGGATATTGCCAGTTATTTAGATTCAAATGGTTTCTTGATAACATATAATACCATCCAAACATGCTAGAAAATACTCTCGTCGCTTACGCGACTCCAGCGTCACGGAAAATGGATTACATAACAAGGAAGGGTGGGCGCTCTAATCGATTACGCAACTCGTATGCATCTCAATTGGGGAACATTGTGGTTGCTTTGGCGAGTACCAACAAGTTAAATCAATCGGCGCACACACTATCGTATTAAGTATTTAACTATTTGAATTAATTCTTTTACTTAATGAATACAAAAAATGTAAAAACAAAATACATAATTTGTATCAAACGCACTTATATAGAGTTCTCTGGCATTTTTAAAAGTGTACGGGGATATGGATTTAAGTTTTAAAGTATTCAAAACATAGGCCGATGTCAGACTCGAACCTATATACAACATTTTGTTTACTACATGTACAATGTTGTGTGTAAGACAACAGCGCGCTAGACCGGTAGGCCATGGAGGGAACACACCACTTAACAACGTTTTAAAGAATATCAGGACTATTATGGACACAATCGATATCGGTTAGCCGTTGTTGTTAATGCAATGTATTATAGTTCATTTTGACAACGTATTTTGATGGGCGATAACAGTAATCCATAGATAATTTTCAATCAGAAGTCAAAACAATTATGGGAAAGTCGATTTCCAACAGTATGCCATTATTTTAATATAAAGGTCTTTGACATATTTTCCTTTTTATAACTCATGGCTTACTGTCGATCCAATCGATTCTACATGTAGCATGTTGCATACTGTGAATAGCCTATATCGATTGTGTCCATAATTATAGTCCTGATATTCTTTAAAACGTTGCAAAGTGGTGTGTTCCCTCCATGGCCGACCGGTCTAGCGCGCTGTTGTCTTACACACAATATTGTACATGTAGTTAAACCAAATGTTGTATATAGGTTCGAGTCTGACATCGGTCTATGTTTTGAATATTTACATGACGCAAGAATATAAACAATATTGGTGCTTATTGCTAACATGTCACTCAAAGAGATCTACGTGTTTCTTTTAAAATAAAATCATGTCATGATAAAATGACATTATTTGTTTTACCTATATCTTATAAAGAAGTCTTGATTAAAAGTACCATTTAGGTGCATAATTCAGACAATGCCCCTTTAAATTGAAGATATTACTAACCCATTTTTTTTTTAAACAAACGATACTAATCGTACATTATCGCTCTCTAATATTGCCAAATATGAGATTAATTGGAACATTTTTAATGCAGTTACAAGGACTTATATGAATTTAGTACATTATTTTTTTCAATGCTTTAATACAATCTTGTTCAAAACCTGTTGGGACACTATACACTTGCGCATGAAATATCTTCCAAAATGAGTAAAAAGCTGTCAGTTGAAAGTATGATAGTCAAAACTAGTTTATGTAAAGCTGCCATCCCCCACCCCCACCCCCCAATCAATGTTGGGGCTGATATATATATAACACAGCCCGTTGCTGGACGATGCTTTTATATGGACCAACATTGAATTTAGGGGGAGGGACCACCGTTCCACAGGACATTCAGGAAGTGTCCCAACAGTTTTGCACATGATTGTATTAAGGGAGTGAGAAAGTGAGCTATAAATAATACAAAAATCGCTATATCTCGAAAACGGTAGCTTTGATTTCAACAATTCTTTTTAAGAAATGAAGAATATTGCATTCCGAGTTGAATTTCATAGTCTAATTACGTATACATATTAATAAAATACATAAATAACCTTTATTTTGATGAAGTGTCATAATTTCAAAGTATCTAATTTACAGCGGTGGGTGTTTTAAACGATTGCATCACCTGTTTTCCGTTTTTAGACACAACTTTTGATTCAATAAAGGGTTTCTTGATCAGATTTGGAGGATATATAGGTCATGTTATCGGTCACGTGACCAACTACTTAAAAATGTTATGCTCCAACTTACTTATAGGGATAGTTCACTTTTAATTACGGGGGTATATTTTGCACACTAGATGCCCAAGAAGTAATGGATATTGCCAGTTATTTAGATTCAAATGGTTTCTTGATAACATATAATACCATCCAAACATGCTAGAAAATACTCTCGTCGCTTACGCGACTCCAGCGTCACGGAAAATGGATTACATAACAAGGAAGGGTGGGCGCTCTAATCGATTACGCAACTCGTATGCATCTCAATTGGGGAACATTGTGGTTGCTTTGGCGAGTACCAACAAGTTAAATCAATCGGCGCACACACTATCGTATTAAGTATTTAACTATTTGAATTAATTCTTTTACTTAATGAATACAAAAAATGTAAAAACAAAATACATAATTTGTATCAAACGCACTTATATAGAGTTCTCTGGCATTTTTAAAAGTGTACGGGGATATGGATTTAAGTTTTAAAGTATTCAAAACATAGGCCGATGTCAGACTCGAACCTATATACAACATTTTGTTTACTACATGTACAATGTTGTGTGTAAGACAACAGCGCGCTAGACCGGTAGGCCATGGAGGGAACACACCACTTAACAACGTTTTAAAGAATATCAGGACTATTATGGACACAATCGATATCGGTTAGCCGTTGTTGTTAATGCAATGTATTATAGTTCATTTTGACAACGTATTTTGATGGGCGATAACAGTAATCCATAGATAATTTTCAATCAGAAGTCAAAACAATTATGGGAAAGTCGATTTCCAACAGTATGCCATTATTTTAATATAAAGGTCTTTGACATATTTTCCTTTTTATAACTCATGGCTTACTGTCGATCCAATCGATTCTACATGTAGCATGTTGCATACTGTGAATAGCCTATATCGATTGTGTCCATAATTATAGTCCTGATATTCTTTAAAACGTTGCAAAGTGGTGTGTTCCCTCCATGGCCGACCGGTCTAGCGCGCTGTTGTCTTACACACAATATTGTACATGTAGTTAAACCAAATGTTGTATATAGGTTCGAGTCTGACATCGGTCTATGTTTTGAATATTTACATGACGCAAGAATATAAACAATATTGGTGCTTATTGCTAACATGTCACTCAAAGAGATCTACGTGTTTCTTTTAAAATAAAATCATGTCATGATAAAATGACATTATTTGTTTTACCTATATCTTATAAAGAAGTCTTGATTAAAAGTACCATTTAGGTGCATAATTCAGACAATGCCCCTTTAAATTGAAGATATTACTAACCCATTTTTTTTTTAAACAAACGATACTAATCGTACATTATCGCTCTCTAATATTGCCAAATATGAGATTAATTGGAACATTTTTAATGCAGTTACAAGGACTTATATGAATTTAGTACATTATTTTTTTCAATGCTTTAATACAATCTTGTTCAAAACCTGTTGGGACACTATACACTTGCGCATGAAATATCTTCCAAAATGAGTAAAAAGCTGTCAGTTGAAAGTATGATAGTCAAAACTAGTTTATGTAAAGCTGCCATCCCCCACCCCCACCCCCCAATCAATGTTGGGGCTGATATATATATAACACAGCCCGTTGCTGGACGATGCTTTTATATGGACCAACATTGAATTTAGGGGGAGGGACCACCGTTCCACAGGACATTCAGGAAGTGTCCCAACAGTTTTGCACATGATTGTATTAAGGGAGTGAGAAAGTGAGCTATAAATAATACAAAAATCGCTATATCTCGAAAACGGTAGCTTTGATTTCAACAATTCTTTTTAAGAAATGAAGAATATTGCATTCCGAGTTGAATTTCATAGTCTAATTACGTATACATATTAATAAAATACATAAATAACCTTTATTTTGATGAAGTGTCATAATTTCAAAGTATCTAATTTACAGCGGTGGGTGTTTTAAACGATTGCATCACCTGTTTTCCGTTTTTAGACACAACTTTTGATTCAATAAAGGGTTTCTTGATCAGATTTGGAGGATATATAGGTCATGTTATCGGTCACGTGACCAACTACTTAAAAATGTTATGCTCCAACTTACTTATAGGGATAGTTCACTTTTAATTACGGGGGTATATTTTGCACACTAGATGCCCAAGAAGTAATGGATATTGCCAGTTATTTAGATTCAAATGGTTTCTTGATAACATATAATACCATCCAAACATGCTAGAAAATACTCTCGTCGCTTACGCGACTCCAGCGTCACGGAAAATGGATTACATAACAAGGAAGGGTGGGCGCTCTAATCGATTACGCAACTCGTATGCATCTCAATTGGGGAACATTGTGGTTGCTTTGGCGAGTACCAACAAGTTAAATCAATCGGCGCACACACTATCGTATTAAGTATTTAACTATTTGAATTAATTCTTTTACTTAATGAATACAAAAAATGTAAAAACAAAATACATAATTTGTATCAAACGCACTTATATAGAGTTCTCTGGCATTTTTAAAAGTGTACGGGGATATGGATTTAAGTTTTAAAGTATTCAAAACATAGGCCGATGTCAGACTCGAACCTATATACAACATTTTGTTTACTACATGTACAATGTTGTGTGTAAGACAACAGCGCGCTAGACCGGTAGGCCATGGAGGGAACACACCACTTAACAACGTTTTAAAGAATATCAGGACTATTATGGACACAATCGATATCGGTTAGCCGTTGTTGTTAATGCAATGTATTATAGTTCATTTTGACAACGTATTTTGATGGGCGATAACAGTAATCCATAGATAATTTTCAATCAGAAGTCAAAACAATTATGGGAAAGTCGATTTCCAACAGTATGCCATTATTTTAATATAAAGGTCTTTGACATATTTTCCTTTTTATAACTCATGGCTTACTGTCGATCCAATCGATTCTACATGTAGCATGTTGCATACTGTGAATAGCCTATATCGATTGTGTCCATAATTATAGTCCTGATATTCTTTAAAACGTTGCAAAGTGGTGTGTTCCCTCCATGGCCGACCGGTCTAGCGCGCTGTTGTCTTACACACAATATTGTACATGTAGTTAAACCAAATGTTGTATATAGGTTCGAGTCTGACATCGGTCTATGTTTTGAATATTTACATGACGCAAGAATATAAACAATATTGGTGCTTATTGCTAACATGTCACTCAAAGAGATCTACGTGTTTCTTTTAAAATAAAATCATGTCATGATAAAATGACATTATTTGTTTTACCTATATCTTATAAAGAAGTCTTGATTAAAAGTACCATTTAGGTGCATAATTCAGACAATGCCCCTTTAAATTGAAGATATTACTAACCCATTTTTTTTTTAAACAAACGATACTAATCGTACATTATCGCTCTCTAATATTGCCAAATATGAGATTAATTGGAACATTTTTAATGCAGTTACAAGGACTTATATGAATTTAGTACATTATTTTTTTCAATGCTTTAATACAATCTTGTTCAAAACCTGTTGGGACACTATACACTTGCGCATGAAATATCTTCCAAAATGAGTAAAAAGCTGTCAGTTGAAAGTATGATAGTCAAAACTAGTTTATGTAAAGCTGCCATCCCCCACCCCCACCCCCCAATCAATGTTGGGGCTGATATATATATAACACAGCCCGTTGCTGGACGATGCTTTTATATGGACCAACATTGAATTTAGGGGGAGGGACCACCGTTCCACAGGACATTCAGGAAGTGTCCCAACAGTTTTGCACATGATTGTATTAAGGGAGTGAGAAAGTGAGCTATAAATAATACAAAAATCGCTATATCTCGAAAACGGTAGCTTTGATTTCAACAATTCTTTTTAAGAAATGAAGAATATTGCATTCCGAGTTGAATTTCATAGTCTAATTACGTATACATATTAATAAAATACATAAATAACCTTTATTTTGATGAAGTGTCATAATTTCAAAGTATCTAATTTACAGCGGTGGGTGTTTTAAACGATTGCATCACCTGTTTTCCGTTTTTAGACACAACTTTTGATTCAATAAAGGGTTTCTTGATCAGATTTGGAGGATATATAGGTCATGTTATCGGTCACGTGACCAACTACTTAAAAATGTTATGCTCCAACTTACTTATAGGGATAGTTCACTTTTAATTACGGGGGTATATTTTGCACACTAGATGCCCAAGAAGTAATGGATATTGCCAGTTATTTAGATTCAAATGGTTTCTTGATAACATATAATACCATCCAAACATGCTAGAAAATACTCTCGTCGCTTACGCGACTCCAGCGTCACGGAAAATGGATTACATAACAAGGAAGGGTGGGCGCTCTAATCGATTACGCAACTCGTATGCATCTCAATTGGGGAACATTGTGGTTGCTTTGGCGAGTACCAACAAGTTAAATCAATCGGCGCACACACTATCGTATTAAGTATTTAACTATTTGAATTAATTCTTTTACTTAATGAATACAAAAAATGTAAAAACAAAATACATAATTTGTATCAAACGCACTTATATAGAGTTCTCTGGCATTTTTAAAAGTGTACGGGGATATGGATTTAAGTTTTAAAGTATTCAAAACATAGGCCGATGTCAGACTCGAACCTATATACAACATTTTGTTTACTACATGTACAATGTTGTGTGTAAGACAACAGCGCGCTAGACCGGTAGGCCATGGAGGGAACACACCACTTAACAACGTTTTAAAGAATATCAGGACTATTATGGACACAATCGATATCGGTTAGCCGTTGTTGTTAATGCAATGTATTATAGTTCATTTTGACAACGTATTTTGATGGGCGATAACAGTAATCCATAGATAATTTTCAATCAGAAGTCAAAACAATTATGGGAAAGTCGATTTCCAACAGTATGCCATTATTTTAATATAAAGGTCTTTGACATATTTTCCTTTTTATAACTCATGGCTTACTGTCGATCCAATCGATTCTACATGTAGCATGTTGCATACTGTGAATAGCCTATATCGATTGTGTCCATAATTATAGTCCTGATATTCTTTAAAACGTTGCAAAGTGGTGTGTTCCCTCCATGGCCGACCGGTCTAGCGCGCTGTTGTCTTACACACAATATTGTACATGTAGTTAAACCAAATGTTGTATATAGGTTCGAGTCTGACATCGGTCTATGTTTTGAATATTTACATGACGCAAGAATATAAACAATATTGGTGCTTATTGCTAACATGTCACTCAAAGAGATCTACGTGTTTCTTTTAAAATAAAATCATGTCATGATAAAATGACATTATTTGTTTTACCTATATCTTATAAAGAAGTCTTGATTAAAAGTACCATTTAGGTGCATAATTCAGACAATGCCCCTTTAAATTGAAGATATTACTAACCCATTTTTTTTTTAAACAAACGATACTAATCGTACATTATCGCTCTCTAATATTGCCAAATATGAGATTAATTGGAACATTTTTAATGCAGTTACAAGGACTTATATGAATTTAGTACATTATTTTTTTCAATGCTTTAATACAATCTTGTTCAAAACCTGTTGGGACACTATACACTTGCGCATGAAATATCTTCCAAAATGAGTAAAAAGCTGTCAGTTGAAAGTATGATAGTCAAAACTAGTTTATGTAAAGCTGCCATCCCCCACCCCCACCCCCCAATCAATGTTGGGGCTGATATATATATAACACAGCCCGTTGCTGGACGATGCTTTTATATGGACCAACATTGAATTTAGGGGGAGGGACCACCGTTCCACAGGACATTCAGGAAGTGTCCCAACAGTTTTGCACATGATTGTATTAAGGGAGTGAGAAAGTGAGCTATAAATAATACAAAAATCGCTATATCTCGAAAACGGTAGCTTTGATTTCAACAATTCTTTTTAAGAAATGAAGAATATTGCATTCCGAGTTGAATTTCATAGTCTAATTACGTATACATATTAATAAAATACATAAATAACCTTTATTTTGATGAAGTGTCATAATTTCAAAGTATCTAATTTACAGCGGTGGGTGTTTTAAACGATTGCATCACCTGTTTTCCGTTTTTAGACACAACTTTTGATTCAATAAAGGGTTTCTTGATCAGATTTGGAGGATATATAGGTCATGTTATCGGTCACGTGACCAACTACTTAAAAATGTTATGCTCCAACTTACTTATAGGGATAGTTCACTTTTAATTACGGGGGTATATTTTGCACACTAGATGCCCAAGAAGTAATGGATATTGCCAGTTATTTAGATTCAAATGGTTTCTTGATAACATATAATACCATCCAAACATGCTAGAAAATACTCTCGTCGCTTACGCGACTCCAGCGTCACGGAAAATGGATTACATAACAAGGAAGGGTGGGCGCTCTAATCGATTACGCAACTCGTATGCATCTCAATTGGGGAACATTGTGGTTGCTTTGGCGAGTACCAACAAGTTAAATCAATCGGCGCACACACTATCGTATTAAGTATTTAACTATTTGAATTAATTCTTTTACTTAATGAATACAAAAAATGTAAAAACAAAATACATAATTTGTATCAAACGCACTTATATAGAGTTCTCTGGCATTTTTAAAAGTGTACGGGGATATGGATTTAAGTTTTAAAGTATTCAAAACATAGGCCGATGTCAGACTCGAACCTATATACAACATTTTGTTTACTACATGTACAATGTTGTGTGTAAGACAACAGCGCGCTAGACCGGTAGGCCATGGAGGGAACACACCACTTAACAACGTTTTAAAGAATATCAGGACTATTATGGACACAATCGATATCGGTTAGCCGTTGTTGTTAATGCAATGTATTATAGTTCATTTTGACAACGTATTTTGATGGGCGATAACAGTAATCCATAGATAATTTTCAATCAGAAGTCAAAACAATTATGGGAAAGTCGATTTCCAACAGTATGCCATTATTTTAATATAAAGGTCTTTGACATATTTTCCTTTTTATAACTCATGGCTTACTGTCGATCCAATCGATTCTACATGTAGCATGTTGCATACTGTGAATAGCCTATATCGATTGTGTCCATAATTATAGTCCTGATATTCTTTAAAACGTTGCAAAGTGGTGTGTTCCCTCCATGGCCGACCGGTCTAGCGCGCTGTTGTCTTACACACAATATTGTACATGTAGTTAAACCAAATGTTGTATATAGGTTCGAGTCTGACATCGGTCTATGTTTTGAATATTTACATGACGCAAGAATATAAACAATATTGGTGCTTATTGCTAACATGTCACTCAAAGAGATCTACGTGTTTCTTTTAAAATAAAATCATGTCATGATAAAATGACATTATTTGTTTTACCTATATCTTATAAAGAAGTCTTGATTAAAAGTACCATTTAGGTGCATAATTCAGACAATGCCCCTTTAAATTGAAGATATTACTAACCCATTTTTTTTTTAAACAAACGATACTAATCGTACATTATCGCTCTCTAATATTGCCAAATATGAGATTAATTGGAACATTTTTAATGCAGTTACAAGGACTTATATGAATTTAGTACATTATTTTTTTCAATGCTTTAATACAATCTTGTTCAAAACCTGTTGGGACACTATACACTTGCGCATGAAATATCTTCCAAAATGAGTAAAAAGCTGTCAGTTGAAAGTATGATAGTCAAAACTAGTTTATGTAAAGCTGCCATCCCCCACCCCCACCCCCCAATCAATGTTGGGGCTGATATATATATAACACAGCCCGTTGCTGGACGATGCTTTTATATGGACCAACATTGAATTTAGGGGGAGGGACCACCGTTCCACAGGACATTCAGGAAGTGTCCCAACAGTTTTGCACATGATTGTATTAAGGGAGTGAGAAAGTGAGCTATAAATAATACAAAAATCGCTATATCTCGAAAACGGTAGCTTTGATTTCAACAATTCTTTTTAAGAAATGAAGAATATTGCATTCCGAGTTGAATTTCATAGTCTAATTACGTATACATATTAATAAAATACATAAATAACCTTTATTTTGATGAAGTGTCATAATTTCAAAGTATCTAATTTACAGCGGTGGGTGTTTTAAACGATTGCATCACCTGTTTTCCGTTTTTAGACACAACTTTTGATTCAATAAAGGGTTTCTTGATCAGATTTGGAGGATATATAGGTCATGTTATCGGTCACGTGACCAACTACTTAAAAATGTTATGCTCCAACTTACTTATAGGGATAGTTCACTTTTAATTACGGGGGTATATTTTGCACACTAGATGCCCAAGAAGTAATGGATATTGCCAGTTATTTAGATTCAAATGGTTTCTTGATAACATATAATACCATCCAAACATGCTAGAAAATACTCTCGTCGCTTACGCGACTCCAGCGTCACGGAAAATGGATTACATAACAAGGAAGGGTGGGCGCTCTAATCGATTACGCAACTCGTATGCATCTCAATTGGGGAACATTGTGGTTGCTTTGGCGAGTACCAACAAGTTAAATCAATCGGCGCACACACTATCGTATTAAGTATTTAACTATTTGAATTAATTCTTTTACTTAATGAATACAAAAAATGTAAAAACAAAATACATAATTTGTATCAAACGCACTTATATAGAGTTCTCTGGCATTTTTAAAAGTGTACGGGGATATGGATTTAAGTTTTAAAGTATTCAAAACATAGGCCGATGTCAGACTCGAACCTATATACAACATTTTGTTTACTACATGTACAATGTTGTGTGTAAGACAACAGCGCGCTAGACCGGTAGGCCATGGAGGGAACACACCACTTAACAACGTTTTAAAGAATATCAGGACTATTATGGACACAATCGATATCGGTTAGCCGTTGTTGTTAATGCAATGTATTATAGTTCATTTTGACAACGTATTTTGATGGGCGATAACAGTAATCCATAGATAATTTTCAATCAGAAGTCAAAACAATTATGGGAAAGTCGATTTCCAACAGTATGCCATTATTTTAATATAAAGGTCTTTGACATATTTTCCTTTTTATAACTCATGGCTTACTGTCGATCCAATCGATTCTACATGTAGCATGTTGCATACTGTGAATAGCCTATATCGATTGTGTCCATAATTATAGTCCTGATATTCTTTAAAACGTTGCAAAGTGGTGTGTTCCCTCCATGGCCGACCGGTCTAGCGCGCTGTTGTCTTACACACAATATTGTACATGTAGTTAAACCAAATGTTGTATATAGGTTCGAGTCTGACATCGGTCTATGTTTTGAATATTTACATGACGCAAGAATATAAACAATATTGGTGCTTATTGCTAACATGTCACTCAAAGAGATCTACGTGTTTCTTTTAAAATAAAATCATGTCATGATAAAATGACATTATTTGTTTTACCTATATCTTATAAAGAAGTCTTGATTAAAAGTACCATTTAGGTGCATAATTCAGACAATGCCCCTTTAAATTGAAGATATTACTAACCCATTTTTTTTTTAAACAAACGATACTAATCGTACATTATCGCTCTCTAATATTGCCAAATATGAGATTAATTGGAACATTTTTAATGCAGTTACAAGGACTTATATGAATTTAGTACATTATTTTTTTCAATGCTTTAATACAATCTTGTTCAAAACCTGTTGGGACACTATACACTTGCGCATGAAATATCTTCCAAAATGAGTAAAAAGCTGTCAGTTGAAAGTATGATAGTCAAAACTAGTTTATGTAAAGCTGCCATCCCCCACCCCCACCCCCCAATCAATGTTGGGGCTGATATATATATAACACAGCCCGTTGCTGGACGATGCTTTTATATGGACCAACATTGAATTTAGGGGGAGGGACCACCGTTCCACAGGACATTCAGGAAGTGTCCCAACAGTTTTGCACATGATTGTATTAAGGGAGTGAGAAAGTGAGCTATAAATAATACAAAAATCGCTATATCTCGAAAACGGTAGCTTTGATTTCAACAATTCTTTTTAAGAAATGAAGAATATTGCATTCCGAGTTGAATTTCATAGTCTAATTACGTATACATATTAATAAAATACATAAATAACCTTTATTTTGATGAAGTGTCATAATTTCAAAGTATCTAATTTACAGCGGTGGGTGTTTTAAACGATTGCATCACCTGTTTTCCGTTTTTAGACACAACTTTTGATTCAATAAAGGGTTTCTTGATCAGATTTGGAGGATATATAGGTCATGTTATCGGTCACGTGACCAACTACTTAAAAATGTTATGCTCCAACTTACTTATAGGGATAGTTCACTTTTAATTACGGGGGTATATTTTGCACACTAGATGCCCAAGAAGTAATGGATATTGCCAGTTATTTAGATTCAAATGGTTTCTTGATAACATATAATACCATCCAAACATGCTAGAAAATACTCTCGTCGCTTACGCGACTCCAGCGTCACGGAAAATGGATTACATAACAAGGAAGGGTGGGCGCTCTAATCGATTACGCAACTCGTATGCATCTCAATTGGGGAACATTGTGGTTGCTTTGGCGAGTACCAACAAGTTAAATCAATCGGCGCACACACTATCGTATTAAGTATTTAACTATTTGAATTAATTCTTTTACTTAATGAATACAAAAAATGTAAAAACAAAATACATAATTTGTATCAAACGCACTTATATAGAGTTCTCTGGCATTTTTAAAAGTGTACGGGGATATGGATTTAAGTTTTAAAGTATTCAAAACATAGGCCGATGTCAGACTCGAACCTATATACAACATTTTGTTTACTACATGTACAATGTTGTGTGTAAGACAACAGCGCGCTAGACCGGTAGGCCATGGAGGGAACACACCACTTAACAACGTTTTAAAGAATATCAGGACTATTATGGACACAATCGATATCGGTTAGCCGTTGTTGTTAATGCAATGTATTATAGTTCATTTTGACAACGTATTTTGATGGGCGATAACAGTAATCCATAGATAATTTTCAATCAGAAGTCAAAACAATTATGGGAAAGTCGATTTCCAACAGTATGCCATTATTTTAATATAAAGGTCTTTGACATATTTTCCTTTTTATAACTCATGGCTTACTGTCGATCCAATCGATTCTACATGTAGCATGTTGCATACTGTGAATAGCCTATATCGATTGTGTCCATAATTATAGTCCTGATATTCTTTAAAACGTTGCAAAGTGGTGTGTTCCCTCCATGGCCGACCGGTCTAGCGCGCTGTTGTCTTACACACAATATTGTACATGTAGTTAAACCAAATGTTGTATATAGGTTCGAGTCTGACATCGGTCTATGTTTTGAATATTTACATGACGCAAGAATATAAACAATATTGGTGCTTATTGCTAACATGTCACTCAAAGAGATCTACGTGTTTCTTTTAAAATAAAATCATGTCATGATAAAATGACATTATTTGTTTTACCTATATCTTATAAAGAAGTCTTGATTAAAAGTACCATTTAGGTGCATAATTCAGACAATGCCCCTTTAAATTGAAGATATTACTAACCCATTTTTTTTTTAAACAAACGATACTAATCGTACATTATCGCTCTCTAATATTGCCAAATATGAGATTAATTGGAACATTTTTAATGCAGTTACAAGGACTTATATGAATTTAGTACATTATTTTTTTCAATGCTTTAATACAATCTTGTTCAAAACCTGTTGGGACACTATACACTTGCGCATGAAATATCTTCCAAAATGAGTAAAAAGCTGTCAGTTGAAAGTATGATAGTCAAAACTAGTTTATGTAAAGCTGCCATCCCCCACCCCCACCCCCCAATCAATGTTGGGGCTGATATATATATAACACAGCCCGTTGCTGGACGATGCTTTTATATGGACCAACATTGAATTTAGGGGGAGGGACCACCGTTCCACAGGACATTCAGGAAGTGTCCCAACAGTTTTGCACATGATTGTATTAAGGGAGTGAGAAAGTGAGCTATAAATAATACAAAAATCGCTATATCTCGAAAACGGTAGCTTTGATTTCAACAATTCTTTTTAAGAAATGAAGAATATTGCATTCCGAGTTGAATTTCATAGTCTAATTACGTATACATATTAATAAAATACATAAATAACCTTTATTTTGATGAAGTGTCATAATTTCAAAGTATCTAATTTACAGCGGTGGGTGTTTTAAACGATTGCATCACCTGTTTTCCGTTTTTAGACACAACTTTTGATTCAATAAAGGGTTTCTTGATCAGATTTGGAGGATATATAGGTCATGTTATCGGTCACGTGACCAACTACTTAAAAATGTTATGCTCCAACTTACTTATAGGGATAGTTCACTTTTAATTACGGGGGTATATTTTGCACACTAGATGCCCAAGAAGTAATGGATATTGCCAGTTATTTAGATTCAAATGGTTTCTTGATAACATATAATACCATCCAAACATGCTAGAAAATACTCTCGTCGCTTACGCGACTCCAGCGTCACGGAAAATGGATTACATAACAAGGAAGGGTGGGCGCTCTAATCGATTACGCAACTCGTATGCATCTCAATTGGGGAACATTGTGGTTGCTTTGGCGAGTACCAACAAGTTAAATCAATCGGCGCACACACTATCGTATTAAGTATTTAACTATTTGAATTAATTCTTTTACTTAATGAATACAAAAAATGTAAAAACAAAATACATAATTTGTATCAAACGCACTTATATAGAGTTCTCTGGCATTTTTAAAAGTGTACGGGGATATGGATTTAAGTTTTAAAGTATTCAAAACATAGGCCGATGTCAGACTCGAACCTATATACAACATTTTGTTTACTACATGTACAATGTTGTGTGTAAGACAACAGCGCGCTAGACCGGTAGGCCATGGAGGGAACACACCACTTAACAACGTTTTAAAGAATATCAGGACTATTATGGACACAATCGATATCGGTTAGCCGTTGTTGTTAATGCAATGTATTATAGTTCATTTTGACAACGTATTTTGATGGGCGATAACAGTAATCCATAGATAATTTTCAATCAGAAGTCAAAACAATTATGGGAAAGTCGATTTCCAACAGTATGCCATTATTTTAATATAAAGGTCTTTGACATATTTTCCTTTTTATAACTCATGGCTTACTGTCGATCCAATCGATTCTACATGTAGCATGTTGCATACTGTGAATAGCCTATATCGATTGTGTCCATAATTATAGTCCTGATATTCTTTAAAACGTTGCAAAGTGGTGTGTTCCCTCCATGGCCGACCGGTCTAGCGCGCTGTTGTCTTACACACAATATTGTACATGTAGTTAAACCAAATGTTGTATATAGGTTCGAGTCTGACATCGGTCTATGTTTTGAATATTTACATGACGCAAGAATATAAACAATATTGGTGCTTATTGCTAACATGTCACTCAAAGAGATCTACGTGTTTCTTTTAAAATAAAATCATGTCATGATAAAATGACATTATTTGTTTTACCTATATCTTATAAAGAAGTCTTGATTAAAAGTACCATTTAGGTGCATAATTCAGACAATGCCCCTTTAAATTGAAGATATTACTAACCCATTTTTTTTTTAAACAAACGATACTAATCGTACATTATCGCTCTCTAATATTGCCAAATATGAGATTAATTGGAACATTTTTAATGCAGTTACAAGGACTTATATGAATTTAGTACATTATTTTTTTCAATGCTTTAATACAATCTTGTTCAAAACCTGTTGGGACACTATACACTTGCGCATGAAATATCTTCCAAAATGAGTAAAAAGCTGTCAGTTGAAAGTATGATAGTCAAAACTAGTTTATGTAAAGCTGCCATCCCCCACCCCCACCCCCCAATCAATGTTGGGGCTGATATATATATAACACAGCCCGTTGCTGGACGATGCTTTTATATGGACCAACATTGAATTTAGGGGGAGGGACCACCGTTCCACAGGACATTCAGGAAGTGTCCCAACAGTTTTGCACATGATTGTATTAAGGGAGTGAGAAAGTGAGCTATAAATAATACAAAAATCGCTATATCTCGAAAACGGTAGCTTTGATTTCAACAATTCTTTTTAAGAAATGAAGAATATTGCATTCCGAGTTGAATTTCATAGTCTAATTACGTATACATATTAATAAAATACATAAATAACCTTTATTTTGATGAAGTGTCATAATTTCAAAGTATCTAATTTACAGCGGTGGGTGTTTTAAACGATTGCATCACCTGTTTTCCGTTTTTAGACACAACTTTTGATTCAATAAAGGGTTTCTTGATCAGATTTGGAGGATATATAGGTCATGTTATCGGTCACGTGACCAACTACTTAAAAATGTTATGCTCCAACTTACTTATAGGGATAGTTCACTTTTAATTACGGGGGTATATTTTGCACACTAGATGCCCAAGAAGTAATGGATATTGCCAGTTATTTAGATTCAAATGGTTTCTTGATAACATATAATACCATCCAAACATGCTAGAAAATACTCTCGTCGCTTACGCGACTCCAGCGTCACGGAAAATGGATTACATAACAAGGAAGGGTGGGCGCTCTAATCGATTACGCAACTCGTATGCATCTCAATTGGGGAACATTGTGGTTGCTTTGGCGAGTACCAACAAGTTAAATCAATCGGCGCACACACTATCGTATTAAGTATTTAACTATTTGAATTAATTCTTTTACTTAATGAATACAAAAAATGTAAAAACAAAATACATAATTTGTATCAAACGCACTTATATAGAGTTCTCTGGCATTTTTAAAAGTGTACGGGGATATGGATTTAAGTTTTAAAGTATTCAAAACATAGGCCGATGTCAGACTCGAACCTATATACAACATTTTGTTTACTACATGTACAATGTTGTGTGTAAGACAACAGCGCGCTAGACCGGTAGGCCATGGAGGGAACACACCACTTAACAACGTTTTAAAGAATATCAGGACTATTATGGACACAATCGATATCGGTTAGCCGTTGTTGTTAATGCAATGTATTATAGTTCATTTTGACAACGTATTTTGATGGGCGATAACAGTAATCCATAGATAATTTTCAATCAGAAGTCAAAACAATTATGGGAAAGTCGATTTCCAACAGTATGCCATTATTTTAATATAAAGGTCTTTGACATATTTTCCTTTTTATAACTCATGGCTTACTGTCGATCCAATCGATTCTACATGTAGCATGTTGCATACTGTGAATAGCCTATATCGATTGTGTCCATAATTATAGTCCTGATATTCTTTAAAACGTTGCAAAGTGGTGTGTTCCCTCCATGGCCGACCGGTCTAGCGCGCTGTTGTCTTACACACAATATTGTACATGTAGTTAAACCAAATGTTGTATATAGGTTCGAGTCTGACATCGGTCTATGTTTTGAATATTTACATGACGCAAGAATATAAACAATATTGGTGCTTATTGCTAACATGTCACTCAAAGAGATCTACGTGTTTCTTTTAAAATAAAATCATGTCATGATAAAATGACATTATTTGTTTTACCTATATCTTATAAAGAAGTCTTGATTAAAAGTACCATTTAGGTGCATAATTCAGACAATGCCCCTTTAAATTGAAGATATTACTAACCCATTTTTTTTTTAAACAAACGATACTAATCGTACATTATCGCTCTCTAATATTGCCAAATATGAGATTAATTGGAACATTTTTAATGCAGTTACAAGGACTTATATGAATTTAGTACATTATTTTTTTCAATGCTTTAATACAATCTTGTTCAAAACCTGTTGGGACACTATACACTTGCGCATGAAATATCTTCCAAAATGAGTAAAAAGCTGTCAGTTGAAAGTATGATAGTCAAAACTAGTTTATGTAAAGCTGCCATCCCCCACCCCCACCCCCCAATCAATGTTGGGGCTGATATATATATAACACAGCCCGTTGCTGGACGATGCTTTTATATGGACCAACATTGAATTTAGGGGGAGGGACCACCGTTCCACAGGACATTCAGGAAGTGTCCCAACAGTTT